>JAMXBD010000510.1:0-600000 GCA_024138025.1 Combretum micranthum
ATTTGGGGGGTTTTGGTTTTGGTTTTGGTTTTGATGTTTTGGTTATTGAACGTGGATATAGCTATTTGTATTGGACTTTTTATTTATATATGGTTTGGAAGGCAGTGAAGAAGGTGGGCGATGGTTCATTAGGAAAAGGTCATCACTAGGAAAATTTGGTCAAATTTTTTTTAATAATTAATATTTTCCTTTTGGGTATAGGTGTCAGAAATATTAAATGCCTTAATGGGATTGTCTTATTTTAATTGGCTTCTGATGGGTTTTTTTTTTTTTATTCCATAAATGAGAGTGTAAAATTAGATCACAAACTAGAGACAAATTGGAAACACCTTAAGCATTTAACTTTTTCTATTTTCCTATTTAAGCATTTAAATTCTAACTATTTAAAAAATGTAGTCTATCAAAAGACAAAATAATATAATGAAACAAGATCTAAAGAGAATCTCTTGGTATTTACCAAATTATAAATTACATTGACATTTATAAAAGTATCAAAATTATAGAGACATTCAAATGTGAAAAATAACATTCTTATAGTTTGCAATCCTTAAAAATTGTTTATATTTTAAAATTCTATTTAATATGAATTATATGGAACAATATCAATACTTGAGGATAAGTTTATTTAAGATATCAATGTTTCAAATAGTTAAAAACATAAATCAATGTTTAGAAAAAATTCATTTATGGGTAATATTATGCATGGTACTTAAACTTTGCAAAATATGTGGTACTTAAACTTTGAAATTGATCAATTTAATACCCATAAAGATAGTATTGATATGCACGAAAATTTTTTTAGGTATTAAATTAATTAATTTGAAAGTTTAGGTACTAAATTGATCAATATCAAAATTTAAATATCTAATTGCATATTTTTTTAAAGTTCAGTTATATTCATCACATTAACCCATTCATTTAAGGTCTCAAAGTTGTTTTGTAAAATGAGTCAAATAAAATATTAATGATTAATATTGAGAAAATTAAGAAAACTTAATTAAAAACAAATATGAACTTTAATACCTTAAATGAATTTTCTTAAATGTTGATGCTTACATGAATTTGTAAAAAGTTGATACCTCATTTTATTCATTTTACGAAATATTAATTTCTTTTTTAATCAGTCAAAATATTAATATATTAAATGACCTTATTTCTAAAATTGATATCTTCCCATGTAATTTACGTTTATATAAATAGAACTTGTAAATTTTTCACATGAATTTACCATCTAATTTAGGACTTTTCTAATTGATTGTTTCAACGTTAATATGGCTTAAATAAGGTAATGTAATAAAATACTTATGATTGCATGTTGGTTCAATGGAATGATATATAAGGGGGAAGGATACACAATACCATATCGAAGTAAATTTTCAATATTAACACTTTTTAGAAAACGCAAGTATGACTGACTTATAAACAAGGGCTGACACAAGATGATAGGAAAGGGGAGATCTTAATTAAGTTAATATTAAAATTATTTAATATATTTACTTACTATTATAATTATATTGCATCTTATATATATATATAATTTTATTAATGATTTTATTATGATATTTTAGAACTTCATAAGTATGAAAGAAATCATTTAATAAATAATTAAGTGTCTTTAGTGCATTTATAACAAATTATATATATATTATATACTTGAAAATTAATTACCAGTTAGAAAATAAAGTTAATAAATGATATTTAGTATTATTTGCATAGTTATTGTGAAAGAAAAAAAGTTTTTATTTTTAAGAAAAAAGAATGGGAGAAAGAAAAAAATGTAATAAATTAATATTGAAAAAAAGGAAAAAAAGAGTGTGATAAATGCTATTAAAAAGGAAAAGTTGCACTCATGGGATTTGAACCATGACCTCATAGATAAGCTCGTCTAATAGTGTCCCATGCACGAGCTTTGAAAGGGGATCGGTTAAAATTTCTAAGCCGGGATGTGGCGGCTGATGACAACATTAGGGAGTGCGGAGACGTCAGCGAGGGCCTCAAGAAGAGTTATCTTTTCTGTTTAACAGCTGACCTACCCTAGAAACGGCTCAACTAGAGGTAGAGTCCAACTGCTAGAAGAGCACCGCATGTCGCGTGGTGTCCGATGTGTCCTTAGCGACCCTTAAAGATCCTGAAGACATAGTGCCTCTCACACCCGATCGTACTTGTAACCTCATCAAGTCTCTAAGGTGAATAGCCTCTAGTAAGTGGAATAATATAGGCAAAGGAAGTCGGCAAAATGGATCCGTAACCCGGGAAAATGATTGGCTCCTAAGGCTAGGCACGGGATTTGAACCCATGACCTCATGGATATAAAACCAAATACTTAACTACAACACTATCTTTAGTTTTATGTTAGTATTTTCTATTTATAATATGTATAATTTTTTTAATTTGAAAATTTAATTTTTTCGAGTTTAGAGGGTCGAGACCTCTATCGGACTGCCCTAGGTCCGTCGCTACTTATAAAAAAGATGGAGGTCCACCCAAAGACCCTTTGAATTGAGCAATCCATATTAAATTATCTTAGGCCTTGTTTGTTTAGAGGAAAAGTATTTGTTAATGAAAAGAGTTTTCCTCTATTTACATAACTTCAAGATAATTCATATATTTTAAGTATAAAAAAGAAAAAAAATACATATATTATAATGAAAATAAATCTACCTAAAGGAAAAATATTTAAAAATTAATAGTAAATGTTTTTAGATAATAAATTATTAGTAGATGAGCTTATAAATCGATGGAAAAATAAGTTATACTTTCTACTAACAGAAGAATATGACCATTGGCCTACTTAGTCTTTTGGGCCCCAAAACCCTATAAAGCTAGTAAGCCCCAGAAAGGCTCACTACTCGCAATGTCCTAATCTCCCAAGAAGCCAGCAAGATCTAGGCCTCCACCAAAGAATGTGGTGTAAGGTCTCTTGGAGATACCCACCTCGTAAGGGTTAATCAAGCTCATCAGTTTGGTTAGCTAGCAAGATCGACGTTATGGCCTCATAATCTCTTGTCACATCCCGTGCCTAGGGGGAACATGATCAGCTTGGCCACACTTCACAAAGCTATGGCTCCCTAACTCTAGTATCCCCATCACTTCATGCTAAGAGGAAATTCGTCCAAGTATGACTCTAAACACTATAAATATCCCTTCTACCTTGAAGCAAGGAGAGAGCAATCTTCCATTCTATTACAGACATATTATTCTTACCTACAGACTGACTTAAGTATAAGAGTGGCCGTACCGGACAACCCTAGTGCCCCCTTTGATCACTTTCTTTGTGTTTGCAAGGGGCTAACTCTATCGACTCAAATAAGCTCGTGCAACATCTTAAAAACAAGGGAAAATATTTTCCATTAATTGTCTTATTTTTCCTTAAACAAATATGCAAAAATGAAAGACATTTTCCTGAAAAAAATTTTATTAAAACAAACAAGACCTAAGTCTCACACGAGAGTGCGCCTTGAACTAAAGTCGAGCAAACAAGTCGTGGACCATGACTTCCACATTCTCTAATCACTACCTTTACCAAAACCATAATAGAAACAAATAAAATACAAATAAAGATATATGAATAAAATATAAATAGAACCCCCCACCCCTTCTTTTTTTTTTTTTTTGGTCCAATTAAAAATCCCAATCCAATGGACCATATTCTAGGTAGACATAGGTGTGAGCCAGGTTTAACCCACAACTCGGCTCGAACGCGCCACCAGCGGGTTTGACTTGTCAGCTTGCCTGACTTTATGAGTCATGACTCATCAATCAACCTGGTAGGTAGGCGAGTCAACCCTTGCCGACTGGCCTATCGGTCAACGGTAGAACTAAATAAAAAAGAAAACAAATACCAACTTGAAAATGTGAAATATTATATGTGATTGTCTCATCATGGGTGTATGAGTGTTATAGAGAGAGAGGAACAGATCAAGGGGAAAAAATGATAAGATGAAACACAAGGTTGAAAAAAACAAGATTTCTCATTTTCAAGCTAATTTTACATATAAGATATTTTATTATATTTATATTCTTTAATATATAGTTTAAAAGAAGTTTATTGTGGAGAATGTGTTGGAAACATGTGAAAGGCATTGGATTCAAAAAAAAAAATTCACAAGTGACGGGCTATAACTCGTTGAGTCAACCGGCCCGCCACGGCCAGCGTCAATCCTAATCGGATTGACCGGCTCCAATGTTTAATTCTAGGGAGGTGGTCTATGCAGTTGAGTAATCGATATAATATATGCTAATAGATTAACCGGCTTAATTAGTTTATAGGTAAGATATCGTTACTCACTTTTGAATTACGTACTTATACATTTACGTAATACGCTTTATAGAGAGGTGGTGACTATGATATATCGTACAATAAAGTCTTAGCTTTATCACTCCTATCTTATGGCAGATTAATTGTCAATATGATGAAGGTGGAATCAGCTAAAATGAGAAGGTTGAATGTATAAGTCTAAGTCTAACTAATTTAATAAAATTAATTACCTGTTGACTCCCTCTTTATGTTAAAATTAAGTCTGTACACAAACAAACTAGCAAGATATGTAATAAATGTCGAATGAAAAATATCAGGTTTGATCTTCTTTTCCTTATTGTAATACAAAAAACAAAAAAAATATGTGCAACAAATGATGCCGTTATTATGTTATATTTTATATGTATATATTGCCTTTTCCCATCATACTCACAATTCATATGTCAAAAGTAACAATATTGTCAAAGATTACTTAAGCATGTGTTATTTAACCAAATGTTTAAGGGTTGATGCATCTTTTAATTAAGTCCTAAATTAAATCTTATTAAAGTATCAATATGGTATACTCATTTAAACTGGCTTTTAGATCCTTTCCTCCACTATGAAATGTCACATATTGGATCCTAAGAAAATAAATAATTTAGAATAAGTTCCATAACTTAGCTAACAATTTTAAAATTCATAGGATTAACCTAAAAAATTTTGAAGTTCTAAGATCTCTTTCGCACTTTTCAACATTCAAAGTCGGTAGGCGCTAATTTATTTAGATAATGGATTATTGGGACTGCTTCTCCAAACTGATAGGAACTTCACCATGTTCATTTGAGCAACTCATATGGGAAAAAAAAAATCATTTAAGTGTTACAGTAAGGACAAATTTTTAATGGGTCCACCTGTTTTATTTATATCTTTATTTAAAACGAAGAAGGATATAATCTATACATTTAGAATATCATGTCGATGTCACTAGGTTATATATATAAAAAATAATAATTTTCTACACACTTGCTTTTTTTTTTTTAATTATAGAGCCCATTTAGAAAAATAATAAAATTTTGTTTTCAGATTTTTAACTCGTGTCCTAATATCAATTAACAAAGGAGAAAAAATAAATATATAAATAAATAGCTGGTAATAACTTTGTAGTCTAGTAATATCTCATTATTTTTCATGTGAGAGAACTATGTTCGGATCTTTGCCCGATGAACTGGGAAAAAAAAAAAAGTAGGTGGTATGCGTGGCTGCCCGGTTAATTATGGTCTCAACGAGAATAGAGCTAATGAAGCCGCCTCAGTGTAGTCGTTTAATCTGCATCCTTAATCCATCTTCTTGGTGGCTTCGGCGGTTCAACAGCAAGACAACAACTAATCATAAGTCTACTATAAAAATAATGCTCCAAATCTGTCACTTGCTGGAGAAATTCTATAGTATTATTATTTACGACTTACATCATATTTAACTATGATTGAATTTTTAAAATAGTTAGTATTTAACTATTATATTTATTTTAATGATTAGATGGTTGATTGACAGTAATACCGTAAAAGCTTCCACTTCCGAATAAAATATAAACAGTACTGAAAACATCTGAAATCATACCCAATGGAGGAATCAATTTAAAGAATACAGGTGATCACAATAGGACAATTTTCTAAAAAATAAATTATGGTTTCTGAAAAATATTTTATTTCAATATGGAAAGTCCGAGGACATCACATATGTTAAATGGTCGAGGATATTATTAAACTAGAAAATTCCCTTTGTTAATTAAGTCGTAACTCGTATCTGCGTCAACTAAAAAGGAATTTTTTGTGTTGAACACAAAACGAAAACATAGGTCTTATCGGTTGTACAATTAATTGAATATTGATACACAAGGGAGATCATTGAGATTTGAGAAGCTATTAAACTTCTTATTTATTCTTGTAAGCTTGCTTTTGTGTGTAATTTCCATATGATGGCTACAAATGGTCAGATAAACAAGTAAATAAATTAGATTATAATAGCCAAAAAAGTAAATACTTAATAATCCAAATCTTATACTTATATGTGCATATATAGGTTAAATATGAAGTTTGACATCTAAAATTTTACCCAAAAATATAATTTGGTATATGAATTTTGAAGTAGTTATTTAATTGGAAATGTGTCTAGGAATCTAGTCTAAGACAAGAATATCATACAAGATATTTCAATGAAATAGTATAATATACTTCAAATTGCGAATTCCATTCGAAAATGAAATGAAATGTAGTTAGAAATTCTTTTAGTATTACTTTACTTACTATATTATGTTTTGATTGCAACGAAATCTTTTAGAATTTCAAGTTAGCAAACATTTTTTTTTTCACTTCAGTTGGAAATAGTAGAGTTCGTTGAATCAAAACTCAAAGGAGGTGAAAAAACAATATATCATTGAATTTTCTTTACTTCTTCTAACACTATCTGCTGCTAATAAGTCGTTTCTTCCACGTTAGGAAAGAGTCATACAAACAGTGATAGTAAAGTAATAAAAATAATCAAATTGAATTTTTGTGTAAAATTTTCTTTGATAAAAATAAATGAATTTGAAACGGAATTGCAATTATTTTGAGTTTCTTTCCCCTTTATATATTTGGATGCATTTTTTAAAGTTAGGATCGAATTCCAAGTTAATTCCAACATTGAAAGAAAAATTGATTCCAACTTTAACAAAATGGAACCATGATTGGCCCATTTATTCTTTGCACCTCGTTAATATAACTAATTTAATTACATCTCATCAGATAATTATAATAAATATTAGTTATTAAGAATATTTTTACAATATATTCTCATTCCATTCGAACTGCCAAACACAATAGTAAATCAAATAAAGGTTATTTTTGTCCCTTCATTAAGCTATTTGTTTTTATAGCTAAAATAGTTGTTGAAACAATAGAATGTAAAGTAGTAATATTTAGATTGTAAAATTTTATTAATATCAAATTTTGTTCTTTTATTGATCGTTATTTAAATAGGTAAAATGTCGAACTTAATACTCAAACTTTGCACAAAAATTTTATTTGATACTTAACCTTTAAGGTGCTCTATCCACTACATTATCAAATTTTTCATAGCTATTTTTACCATCAAACTAACACCTAACACCCTTTGTTCTATTTTTTGAAGTGGAAAAGACAACCTAGATGTCACTAGGAAAAGCAGTAAAAATTTACCGGTGTACTGTTCTCCACAACAACATACAGAGTAAATAATATAAATAACAACAAAAAGTTTATTTAAATATTAAATTGCACTTCAAAATTTAGGTGCCAAGTTAAACTTTTATGCAAAATTCTAATTTCAAATTTAAAATTTAACCTTTAAAATAAATCATCAGTATATTTTGGATAATGATCCATATATATTAATAATCCTAAATTTATTTGCTGAAATAGGTACCATGATGAGCCGATGAGACAATGATGGTAAATGATTATTTAGCCCAGGAAATGCATTTTATAGCGCAATAATTATAATGATTCTTTTACGGGTAAATATGATCTATAAGCTTTATTAATTTTCATGATTAATACTTAAGTTGCTTTTTTTTTCCAAATAACTACTTAAGTTTAAAGGTAACAATTTGGCATTGAATTTCATTAATTTTAGAAGTAATTATCTAAATAAAATTAACTCAAGCAATATAAATAACTCAAAAAGTCTATAGGTAAATTAATGTTTTTAAATTATTATTTATAAAGATAAAAATAATTCAAATACCAAATATAATATCTACCCTTTTTTTATTTTTTACCGTGGGTAAGGTGCCCATCGTTTCCCTGTCTGCTTATGCGGTTCAAACGTAGTTATTCTATGATTTCAAAACATGGCGATTGCGTCTTATGATTGCTTACTCAATTTGAGTCAAAGAAAAGGATAAAACTATTGCATGTTTGATTTTCATTATGGTCGCGTTGAGTGACAAAGCTGCTACTTTCAATGATTAACTGCAAAGAAAATTGAATCTAAAGGCTCGTCGCTATCATGACATTATCAGCACATAATTATCCAACCATGACTAAAGTTGGAATATTATCAAGTGAATGATACTTAAAATCCCCCACGCAATTATTGATCCAAATAACAGCCTACGAGTTCATTTGTGGGACCTCCAAAATTTGTTATTTTTCATGTATTAGGGTTTTTTCGTTTGGATTATCAGATTTTTATCCGTTTAATTAGTTTATCAGTAAAATTATTAGTTTTTTATTGATATCTATTTTTTTAATAAAAATCTATTTAAAAATGATAAAAATATGATGATAAAATTACCTAAAAAAAAAGGCTTTAAATATACATAATATTATAGTCTAATTTCGGTATACTACAAGAAGTTTAATCAGATATTCAATTGATTACTTTAAAATCCAATTACCAAATTGAATATTTTATGCAATATTTGAGTATTGACTTGACATTTTCCGGTCAAAAACAATTTTTTCATAAATTGTATATGATAAGTAAGATATGTGCATATAAACACACACATATATGATGATAGTATAATAGGTTGAAAGTTATGCACCGATTTTTGATTGACCTTTTCGGGGGAACCTTGAAAATTAAGTTATTACTAGGCATGGAAATATGAAGCAATCAAAGATGGAGACCAAGGAATTCAATTGATTGAAAAAGTCGTACGGCTAAACTTCATAAGTCAATCATTTGGTATTATTAATATGTAGAATAAAAATAGATGCCATAGGATGTATATTTATTCAGAAAAATCAAAATAACTAGATATACCCATGAACCTACAAAAGTTTGATGATACTTTAAGATCAACTAAATCATAACATGGATAAAAATGTCCACCGTATGTGTTATAATATAGTTAATATATTTAAAAAATACATCCACACCAGTTATTTGTGATTTCCAGTATCTTTTATTTGATGATCCAATTTCAATTTTTCTCATTACCTTCCCTAAGTACCGACGTTGTATGTACATGTATATGTAATCATCATTTCAATTGCCTGTCACATTGTGAATATATATTTTTCTGGGATTTTGTTGCAAAGATCGGCTGAATCCTTCATCAGATGGAACCCAGCTCACAGACCATAGTCTTATATAAATATTCATAATGAAACATTCAGAAAGTAATACACCTTTATTAGGGGTGGGCACATATAAAGTGGATAGGGTATAAAATATCCCAATTAAATGTAAATTATATAAGAACGTTTTTGTAATATTGACTTTTAATGAATGGCACTTTAGTCCAACAACATATCTTTAAAAAGATACGATGCTTGGCAAATAACGGGTCTGTTTGTTTTGGCTTTTTTCCGACAAATATAGATACTTTTTCAAACTTTTTGCTAACAAATTATTTATCAAGAAATAGATATAGATAAAAAAGGTTGACAGTTCTCATCAAAAGATTAAATCAACAAATATAGATAAAATTTAGATGCAAATCGGATATATTTGCACATATCATTTTAAAAAAGATACAGATATAGATGAAAAACAGACAATCCAACATTTAAAAGGAGGACAAAGGCAGTAACCCCTTTTTTATTTTCTAATATCTTTTCACACATATAGAATTTTTACAATTTTCTTCTCTACAAGTTGGAACAAACTTAAAGGATTTGCATCAAGAATCTTCGGTAGGTAATAATGATCACAATTTTCATGTCACTTTCGAAAACTTACGCGGAATAGATAATGGAACTTTAAATTTCTAATAATGATAGCAAGTTTTTATGGGAGAAGAAGAGAATGTAAGTGAAATTCTAGAAGAACCAAAAAAAGAAAGAGTTGTCACGGATTAAGCGTTGGGAATTTGTAAGGAACATAGAAGTAAATCGAAAGGTCATGTAGTTTTCATCGATTTATTTTTGTTCATAAGTGTTGGATATGTTCTGAAGAGTACCATGAGTGTTCGAATGTTTTTAAGGTTGAGAATGTGTTTAAGGAGATGTTTAAAGTGATGTTAAGTAGTGCTAGCAATTTGTGTTACTGTATCGTGTCTCATCTCCTTGTCTAAACGGGTTCGTGTTGTGAAAACCTAAACCCGGGATCCGACCCATTTATTAATCATATATGAAAACCTAAACCTATGATCCGACCCATTTATATTATGTCTTGTGTCTTGTTCAACCCACTTATTGAAAGTTGAATCTAGTACTTGAAGAGCATATAAAGAAGTTTGGTTGTTTACTTTCATCCATCATAGGTTTGTAATAAAACTAGAAGATATTATAAAACATCCCACATAATAGCAAAAATAACTAGCCCTCACAAGCTATTGATACATAATAGATATGATTAATCTTACCAAAATTAAAATAAATAACCTTGTGTTTGGTATGCTTATGGGTCATAAAACATTTTAATTCAAAAACATCATCTTGGAATAAAATAACACCATAAACATTTAAGCACGAAGTCAATCTTATGAGAGATTAAACCACAAGAACCTCTAAAGCTAGCAAAAGAACAAATATGAACACTAAATCTTGTTAAGTTGAACCATGGCCTAAAGGGATCTTGTTACTGGTGGTGATTTCCAGTTTCATCACATTCTCTGTCAATTCCTCAAAGGAGACACTTGAAAAACCTACCATGAGAAAAGAATAGTACAAATAAAACATGAATATTATCAACAATTATATAAAATAATGTATTTTATTACCTTCTTAACCAAAAAGCCAATCCTTTGTACATACAAGAGCTTTTGCAGTTTCTGGCTTCAATGAGTTACAATGTTCATTGAGGATTCGGCCTCCAGTACTAAGTACAGATTTTGAAGCAACCATAGATATTGGTATGCTTAAGATGTCACATGCCATTAGTGCAACTTGAGGATTTCAAATTGATTATTCTTCCAGTAACCTAAAATATATCTATATCTACCATCCGATGTCGCTCTTCATCTAAACATAGCTCTAGTTCATATCTTGTAACACTCTTGAGCATTTTTACACTTTTAAAAGATTGAAAATCCTAGACAAAATAAAAAATGATAAGCATCATATGACATAAAAATAGCTTGAAAAGTGTAAACAATATATGTAATTATAAAAAATAAAGTTACCTTGATGTCATCACCCCATTCACCATTAATTATTTCCATGGTCTTTGATTTATCGCCACCAAAATTTTTATTTGAACTTCCATCATCTATCATCGCATATTCATCAAAGAGAGAAAATAATGCTCTTTTGAATTTTAAAAACTCACTTGAGTCAGCACCATAAATCCTCTGATAAGTCCACTCGACATAATCAAGCTTATACTGTGAATCAAATATAACAGCAATTGCCAAAATCACACTAAACTTAGACCAATACTTTTCAAATTTCAGAAACATCCTAGTTGCCATATCTTTCAAATATAGTTCATTTCTACCCATATCATTTGTCAGTACTCGATATGCCTTACAAATTGATGGAAAGTACAAATTGGTAGTAGGATATTTTGTTCTAGAGAATTGACAAGTGATATCGTAAAAAAGCTTCAAGAACCTAATAATTTTCTCCAGCCTGTCCCATTCTTCCAAAGAAGGATAATACTTATAATTGAAATCACTTAACTCTAAATGATAAAAGGCACTTTTATAATGAACTACACTCTCAAGCATGAAATATGTGGAATTCCACCGAGTTGGGACATCTTGTCTCAAACCCTTATTTTTTGACAAATATAATAGGCTTACTCATTCAGCAAACTTTATTTTTCGTGTTTGAGAACCCTTCACATACTTTACACTTTCCCTGACCTTATTCACAGCACCATCAATATCTTTCAAACCTTCTTGAACAATCAAATTAAGACTATGTGCACAACATCTTATATGAAAATAATTACTTGATGCCAAAAGTCCACCTCGGACATTTAGTTGTGACTTCAATAAACTCATAAAAAGATCATTTGCTGAAGCATTATCCAAAGTGACACTGAATAATTTACTTTCGATACCATAATCAACTAGTAATTTCATTGATTTTTCAGTTAATGAAACACCTAAATGTAGAGGTGGCATATCTGCAAAACTCAAAATTCTTTTTTCGTAAGACTCAATTTTTATCAATGAAATGTGCAGTCACTGATATATATCCATCAAGTGTTATAGATGTCCACAAATCAAATGTCAAGCAAACTCTACCTAAACACTCCAAAAGCATATTTTTTATCCTACATCTTTCCCTCTTATACATCTTCAATACATCAGCTTTTAAAGTATTTCTAGAAATATGAACAACATTTTCATTCAAATACTCAAACATAGCCCTAAATCCGCTATGCTCTGCAAACACAAGAGGCATTTCATGCTTGACAATAGCAGCAACAAATAACTTAAGATATTTTTCAGGATCAAACTTATTGGTTTTGCATTTCATATTAGTAGACAAAAGCATTTGACCAATGTCTCTACTGTTACGTTTTGAACATTTATTAGCATGCCTTTTTAAGTTCCCTTTCCCAAATTAACTATCACATTTTATAGTAGTCTTACATGACTTACATATATCTTTTGTGACAATTAATCCATCTGATCTCTTTTCATAAGTACGAGTGAAAATTTTCCACCATGGAGATGTGAGCCTCCTTTATCATTTAGAGTTGTTAGTTGATGTAAAAACTTCAACTACATCATCCTCTTCGTTTGCTCCTAATTTTTCCA
This sequence comes from Combretum micranthum, assembly GCA_024138025.1. Classification (NCBI taxonomy): domain Eukaryota; kingdom Viridiplantae; phylum Streptophyta; class Magnoliopsida; order Myrtales; family Combretaceae; genus Combretum; species Combretum micranthum. The sequence goes on from JAMXBD010000510.1 coordinate 12,924, forward strand.
TTTCATCAAAATCTTCTATAGGTGAATCCATCTCCATCTACATGTCAAACAAAAATCATAGGTTATTATCCATCTCTATATTGCATGCACACAATTTCATTATTGATAAAATCTCAACGCAAAATGAATCTAGCAAGGAAAATAGAACACAGAGGATAAACAACCATTAACAATATATTTTCTTATCTAAACTTAGTCAATAGATTTCACTTCACTAAGAGAAAGAAACAAGGTTTTAATCAATCTTACTTCGAAAAAAAATGAAAGCTATATTTTCTACACAATTTCACTTCATTTAAGCATAAAGCTAGGGTCTTTAATAAATTTCACACATTTGAAAGACAAAGACTAGGATGTTTAGCCAATATCACTACACTTAATCGATTTTTTAATCTATTTCACATTTCATCAAGTAAAAAGTTAGGGTTTTGAAGTTATACAAACTTGTAACCATATTGGGGACGTTAACATTAGAATCGTAGTGTATTGATGATGAAATTGCAAGCGAAAGTGATTGCAGAAGCGGTAACAAAGAAACACAATGATAGTGTGTTGTGTTAGAGGCAATGTAAATGAGTTCAATCTAGAGTTAAACAAGAAAGATTATATATGTTTTTCAAGTGTAAATTTTAACCATTAGATTTGTGTAAAATATAATAACATTAAAGATGAATTGTGAAGACCTCCTATAAACTTTCATAATGGCACAGACATAGATATACATATATAAACGTATAATTATATATATGTGTAACATTATGTAATTGTATAACATAAATATAACATATTGATTATATGTAAAAATATGAATTATATACACATACTTAAATAACATATAATTGTACATGTAAAAAGATTTATATGTGTAACATATATAATACATAGACTATGTATTTATAATCTATAAATTATATATTTTTTAGACATTTATTATACTTCTTATATGATATATATAACATGTAGATTATGTAATATATATACATAATGATATAATAAATGTCCTATATAAAGTCTATATTTTAACATAAGTATTTTTACAATATGTTATATAATAATCCTTATAACACATAGATTATGTATTTATAACTTATAGATTTTGAATATATATGTGTATTTATACATATATTTGTTATAGATAAGTTGTTATATGCTATATAATCTATATATGCTGTAAATATATGTATCATACATATAGCAAATAAATAAATCATATATCAATATATACATTACATATATTTCTTTTTGCTAAATATGGTCTATATTTTATATATGCCATATATAAGTATGCATATTTTATATGTAATTTATAATATGTTATACATATATAACATATACAATATATATATGTATATATTTGCATATAACATATATTTGAATGGATAATTATTTTCTACAACATTCTTTTAATTATTACTTAACAGGTGTACAGGTTGGACCCGAAACTGCTAACCCGGATCTGTTTGTAAAGCATGTCTTGTGCACGAGTTTAAAACCTAAACTCAAAACCGAACATGTTTTAATTCATGTCATTTCTAGGTTTAATCCATTTATTAATCGTGTTGACTTTTGCTTACCCATACCCTTTTATATAATCGTGTCGTATCGTGTCCGGGTTTACAGGTTGGGCCCTAAATTGCCAGCGCTAATGTTAAGTTTAGAAATGTGGATATTTTCATGAAAAGAAGATTTGCAGAAGTTCTAGAAAATCATAGCTAGTACACTATTACATGTATTCAACCATGTTTCTCTCTATGTTTCAATAAGAAGGAACGCTAAAACAACATGGTGTATACACAACACAGTGTTCTTAGTCATGTTCCTCTTGGTGCTTAAATTCTATATCTAGAAAAGAACATGAGGAGATACATCAAGTCTCGTTCCTCCCATTTATTTCCCCATGGACCTTTCTATGACCTATTTTCTCCTAAACCTATACACACTTGTATACTAGTTTATACATGTTATAATACTTTTAAAATCATTCTTTTCTAGCCTAAACATGACTATATTCACAAAATCTTCTTATTCCACAATCTAAGTCTACTTTAAGACTTTAAGACCCAAGTTATCATGATGTAGGACCAGGGGTGATAAGAATATAATGAGAGTCTAAGTAAGACAAATAGAAGTTTCTAAATAATCTTATTGTGTGTAATTAAGGTAGTGGATACTAGTTTGGAATGGAACTACTTCCAGGTATAAGTATACCTTATTTGTTGCTTGTGCTTGTTTAGAATAGAAACTTAAACGAACTAATTAACTATCCGACTTTGATATTATGGTTGTTGCTTGTGCATGGCTGCTGGTATAGGTGGAGAGTATCCATACTATTATCGCGACAATCTGATAATTCATGTGTAACTGTCCCAAGTGGAGTTGTATATGAAAATGATCTAGGTAATCTAGGTGTTTCGATTACGAATACTAGGAAGTACTCAACATTTGTGTTTTGGACTTTTGGATGTTGGGGAGTACTTGGCATTATATATAGGTATATTATTATATTTACGTATGGTGGGGTACTGAGCTATCTCTATGTTGTTTGCTCGACTTAAATCAAAGATAATAAAACGTTGGTTGTTGCATTAATATTAGGCATGTATATGAATGTGTGTATGTAAATCATGTGTGTTTATGGTATACCGTACTAAGCTCCGGCTTACTTTTTCTTTTCCAGGTATAGGTAACGATCGTATAGACTAATGTTTTGTTAGTTACTATTGGATAGTGGGCTATGAATACCACTAGCACTAATGTCCCTTTAAGTGATGTTTAGAGATCATATGAAGATTAATGAAAACCATGGATTTATTTTAGTGTAAAGTTGGTCTGAAGATTAGTAGGAGCTTAATATCTTATAGTGATAACTTATAACCCTTGTAACATTAGTATAAAAAGTGTTAGTTAAATTCTCAAAGAATAACAGTGGATATTTATGTAGCTGCTATGGTTATAAGCAAGGGAAACTATAAATTTTGGAGTCATTGATTTATGAGTGACTTTGGAACATTTAACATGTTTATTGCAGTTATAGCAGGTTCTGAATCTTTATGTATCATATATGATATAGATACATGTAGATTATAAATGACCCGAAATTTAGGGTGTTATAGGGTATGAAACACTACCCACACCCTATCCTATCCTATAAGTACAAGTATTAAATTTTTTACCTAAAATCTACCATGTGGCTCCTTGTACCCGCCTGTATCCTATAAAATCTATAAGGTTTATGATATCATGTGGAACTTGTAAATTTTTCGACAAAATATCTATATATATATATATTCATTCTTTCTTATACTACAAGTTTATAGCATTTGATACGATTTCGTATAATATATGTTACTATCTTATTTTCTTATATTCATTATAAATAACATATGGAAAGAAACTTTGAAAGTAATTTTTTAATATCATATAAGTTCTTCAACATATGGAACCTATTTATGTGTAAAATTTGAAACTTCTAACAAATACCTGTAAAACCTATTTATGTAATATTAAACAAAAGTGGAGAATATTTAATAAATTTCAAATTTAAAAACATTGGAATTACTTCGGTATTAATCAATCTTAGAAGATAAACAACGTTTTTATATAATTTGGAAGCTAAATTATATAGTACAAACGTGGTTCTTCTAAAGTGACAATAATAAGTTCTTCTAAAATAAAATAGTGTATGTTTTTTTATATTGAAAATTTTCAGAAAATAAATAATAATTTTGAATAAATGTGGTTGCAAGATTAAAAATAGAATATTATTATTTATATATTATATTAATATTATTTTATAATATTTAAAAAAATAAATACAAAATACACTAGAACATGTACCCTCTATGTATTAGAGTATAAGTTCTCATACCCATAGTCTCATACCCTACCCTATGAACATGATCTAAAAATTCATATCTACATTGTAACCCTTTATATCTATTCAAACCTTACCTTGATCGAGCAGGGCGTGGGTGAATACCTATTGCCCACTCACCCCAACCTTTATTGCAGCTTCACCAAGTATTTTACCGCTATTTCTTGCACAATTCATTAGCATTGGAAGATAATCGTGTTTAAAAAGGAAAATTAGAAAAATATCATGCAATAAGAAACAAATATGTTTCGACTCGAGCAATCGACCCTGATACCATGTAAGAATCTGAAGTATGACAAATAATTTGTCTAAAATTCAAGTATAGTAGCATATTCAAATGCACAATTGAATAAACCGACCCTGTTTCGAAGTACATGGATGTTTCCTGGCTTGGAGCAGGATAATACATGAAGCTAGCATTCCATGAAAACAGCATTTGGCCAGCAAAGGTCATCGACAGATTGTGCAGGGTCAGTCATTCTCATTTTTCACATCCAATCATCTTCTACCCGGTCGCTCTGCAGAAAACCATTTTGCTGATTCTCTCTATGCAGGCAAGAAAGATCAGCACATACGTGGAATAGAAAATGATGTATGGCAAAGCCACTACTTCAACTTGTCTCAGAGGGCATCATGGTAAGTCTTAGCTAATCTTACAAGTGAACAAGATTGAGCACAGACCTGCGGAGTGTTTCTGTAGAAGAAGGTTTGAACAGCCCTTTCTGTCATACATGTTAGTTCTGAATTACCCAGAAGTTCCTTGCCGTACATACAAATCGAGCAACAATGTACTGCACTATAGTTTAACACTTTAAACTAGAGCTTCTTGTTTCTTCCACCAATCCCACTAGATCCCTCACTAATGCAAGCATCTATAGCTGCAATAAGCGAGACTCCAACTTATTGTTGCCTTTCAAATCTATCTTTGCTCTCCGAACGACTTGATGCTTCAACACCTTTTTTCCGCGGCAGAGAGGTTCTTACACTTGTCAATCCCTTAAGAAGGCCAATGAAGGAATTACCCGTGGCACCTCCAGATTTTTCTAATTTCACAAGCTTTTCCACGACTTGCAAAACAACCATTCTCTCTAGGAAGGCTTTATTTCCTAGCTCAACAATGTCCAAGATACAGTGCAAACCGACTCCCTAGTCTTGATTGATTTACTCTCCAATAAATGAATTAATCTGTCCACGAGGTCCATCTCAAAGACCTTATCTAAAACATCTACCCCACTGCTACTGAACATCATATGATGCAATGCTTCACATGCTGAGTCTTGTAGCTCAGGTACATAGCATTGCATCATCTTCACAAGACCCTGAATAATATCATACTCCAAAAATTTATTAACATAAACTTCCCCCAGTGCATGCCAACTTCATTAGCAAAAATGCAGCTCCTGATCTGATTGAGTTCCATTCTGGATTTCCATGATGCAGGAGGTCTGACAATGTCTCAAGTAGCTGGCTTTGTAGAATCATGTCTACTTGTTATTGGATCACCTGCTTTCTCTATTACAGGTATAAGAGCTTGAATTGCTTCCAAAACCTGACCATTGTTATTTTCAAGCAAATTTGCTATCTGGTCGTGAAATGAATGAGGTTTTGATGATGAAGAAATTGTGTGGTCAGAATGTATAAGTCCTTCCAAGCGAAGTCTCACTTGCCATGGCAACCGATTGAGATTAGTGGAATGAAGCAAACCATTAGCATGAGTACCAGCCAGATCATAAATGGCCTTAAGTGTTACAATCGCATGGTGCTGTGCTACTTCTGACCCACTTTCCAGCAGCTTAATAAGATTCTCATCAATTCTACAAGTAAACATCCTCTCAACGGCTTTATACTTCCCAGACTTGGTCAAAGAGATCAATATTGTACATATTTTGTCATGCCACTCTTCTTCATCAGGAGAGAGCAACTTAGCCACTTTATCGAGAGGAATGCATTCAAGCACCTTGGCTACAGTTTGTTGGCTTCCAAATTCAGCAAGCTTTGCTAGGATTATTGAAATATAAGCCTGGATTCCAAGATCATCATATGTTTTCAAAATGACAGTCAGCTTATCAACTGCGCAGGTACTTTCGAGGGCTGGGAAATACATGAGATAATTGCTTGTACAGAATATACAGGTAATTGCCTCTGCAGAGGCTGCAACTAGATTTTGAGAATCGCTTGAGACAAGATCAGCAATTCTAGGACCCAATCAGCTACTGAAGGTAGCTCGACTTGTCTCAAGTTCAAGTTCAGAGATTGATTTACTTGCCATTAGAGCTTCAATAGTGGCTTCCAATGTTTTCAAAGTTTCATTTTCTTCTAGAACAGACAGACAGGATTGTATGCGTTTTATAGCAACCTCCTTGATCCCCTCTTTTCCAAAAGCAATAAGCCAAGGGCAAATATATGCACTTGCCTCTGGCAACGGTTCTTCCAGTAAAATTTTAATTGAATCAGTTATCTTACCATCAAGGTACAAAGAAACCATGTCATGCACTTGGTATGAACAAAGAAACCATGTCATGCACTTGGTATGAAGGATCTGAATTTGATTTTATTAACAGAGATCCTTCCACAAGTTTGCATATAGTGAGAAGAAACATACTTTCATGTCCTATTACTGACCAAATTGCCTCCAAACAAACCTCAGGAATGGTTTCCACCCATGAGAGAGCAGCAAGAGCAACAAAAAGATCTCTGGCATCTTTGGACATCGCTTCTAAACTGAACTCAAATGAACCAAATATGGTAAGTGTATTCTCAGCCTCCTTTTCATTGACGTAGTGGACAGGACCGGGTGCAGATTTGGCTAAAGTCACCAGATCTGTGATTGCTCTTTCCCATTTGTCAGCTCTTTCTTCTTTTCTAAGAGCTTTACCTGTAACAGCAATTGTCAAGGGGTGATGGCCACAACGATCTAACAACTTTTCTGCAGCACTCTGACAACAAAAATATCACAAGAGAAACCAGTCAGTAGATAGTCTTATCATGGCACTTAGCAATAAGCCACCGATAAAAATTAATTAGAACCATCTTCCATATCAGTAATCTTATTATATACAATTAATTAACCTTTTATACAAAACTATACATTAATTATATCAAGTCAAAGAAAAGGCATATGCACCATGCATCACCAATGACATAGAGATAGATGCTTCAGTGTCCACTCATTAGTAAATTACGACAAAGCTGTTGTTGAAACAATTTCCAGTTTGAGATGTTTTAAATAAGCAAGATGACTAATTAAGTTAATAAACCATACAGCAAATGTGTATGGTAACAACGAATATACAAGTTCGATAATAAAAACGTATCAAGTACAAAAACCACATCCTATTGACATTTTTTTTTTTTGGCATTAAATAAAAGATATGTTACAAAAAGATGCAGAAAGCAAAAGAAAAAAAGGATAAAAATCACCTCAGCAAGTGAAAAACAAAACGACAACACAGCCAAAAGGAGTAAGACTTTGAGCCAAAGACGATACAAGCATAAAGGGCAGACAATGAGCCCATACACTAGATTTTATAGGGATGTTTTTCTGGAACCCAGCTTCTGACAGCCATGCATGGAGAACTTGGTATCTTCAAGGAAGTCTACTAGTGCCATGTCAAAGAAGGGATCTAGCTCTGAAAACTCTTCATCACTTGATACATCATTCAAACTCTGTATATTATCAAAGACAAACATGGAGGCATTTGCTTCTGATTAGTCTTTAAAGGCAAGCATAGTGGCCACTGTTTTAATTGGGAGTTCGTCTAATGCTTTTGTCACAATCCAAGGAAGAACGCCACATGCACATCAGTGGGACCAAGGAAGGGCCTTTCTGACAAGGGACAAAAACAGAAGTATGGCCAAAGACTCAAAACTCAGAACAACTAGGAGGCTTCCATGGCACTTAACCTCTACAAGAACACCATAACACTCAACACAAACATGGGCAAAGCCCACTCTATCCTAACAAGCTGTAAAAGAGTCAGCCATCATTTCCTTAGTTGACTTGCAAATGGAAAAACTCTATAGGTTCAGTCCAGAGCTTGACCCAAATAGGTAGAGAAGGAAAACCCTCACCTGGGGAAAACATGCCCATTTCCCATCCTTGAAGAATAAGAGAATGACTGATAAAATACCAGAGTTTCCAGTGCTTTTAAATTTGAAAAGAGACATGTTCTTCTCATTGCTCAATACTTTAATCAAACCATAATGGTTCCGTAATGCACGAGCAATCTTCTCAACACTGGAAATAGAATGCTCTTGCCAAGAAACCAACCTATTAAAGTATATTTCTAGAGGGAGCACCAAGGTCCACTAACTCCGATGGTGGAGCCACCACTAAATCATCTATATTATGAATGAATTTCATAACGGCTTTTGTTTTTTGGACCTCCATTTTGAACAACTTTAATGAAACTATATGGTGATTGACTTAATAATTTTCCCAAGGATGTTCATATGATAACTGATAGCTAACAGAGGGCTGGCAGATGTTAAAAAGAGTGTGCTTTGACTCATAGTAAGCAAAAGCATAAATGTATTTATATGCATAGCATTAGCATTTCCAATAGATCATCTCATAAATGGTGGCAACAACAACCAAAGTATGTCAAAGCAGATATGCTTAAATCCTTGATGCTTTTGCTTCAGTCATCAAATAAGTGACATTTGAATGTCCAAACACAGTCTAACAAGATATCTGAATGATTACAATGAAGAATCCAATGCACTTTAAAGATATTTGATCATAATATCTTCTTTAGCCGAATTCATATGTAGAACTCAAAATAATGGTTTGCTAAAGAAACTGTCGAGTATTATATTGATTTAGAGGAAAAGGTCTACAAACAACTCATAATTTAGAATGAAGTGCAAAAAATCAAATTTATATGCATAGCATTAGCATTTCCAATAGCTCATCTCATAAATGGTGGCAACAACAACCAAAGTACCTCAAAGCAGATATGCTTAAATCCTTGATGCTTTTGCTTCAGTCATCAAATAAATGACATTTCAATGTCCAAACACAGTCTAACAAGATATCTGAATGATTACAATGAAGAATCCAATGCGCTTTAAAGATATTTGATCATAATGTCTTCTTTAGCCAAATTCGTATGTAGAACTCAAAGTAATGGTTTGCTAAAGAACCTGTCAAGTATTCTATTGATTTAGAGGAAAAGGTCTGCAAACAATTTATAATTTAGAATGGAGAGCAAAAAATCGAATTTTTTATGCTGATAGTCAACTCTAACGGATTTTAATCCCCCTCCGATCTGCAAGCTTAAGCTTGTTAGATGTGGATGTGCTTTTGCAGTTAGAATGAGGGAAAATAAATATCAACTGATAAAAATAAACCATTCAAAAAATGGTACAGTTGATAAGCTTCAATTAAAATTAAAACCCACAAGTGAGGAGGATGTTAACTAATAAATACAAAACCATATTAGATCCAGCAAACTTAATTTTTCAGATTAGCTGGTCGAGGATCTAAATTTAGCACCTCCAATTAAAGGCCAAAAGAAAACTATAGTTCCATAGATACTTTCATTATGTGCAGTACCTTAAAAGGTATTAAGAGACACAAAACAAGTCATTTGATTATTTTACACTAACTGAATTTAGAAGTAGGTGCTGAGGTACTTTGAAGAGAAGAACATTAAATGAGTTCATAGCGGTAGCTGTTCCTCGCTTAGGCGACTGTGGTAGAGAAGGATTGCCTTGCTTATTTCCCTGACATCATCCTTGCTTAGTTCTACTTTCTCAGCTTCAGTTATTTCATACACAGCTTCGTTCCTTGTGGTTACCATGTACCTGCACTCATTGTCATATAACTTAGCAAACCGCTCGACAATATCCTGCTCCCACACATCATCAAGAAGTATCAAAATGCTCTTCCCATTAAAAGCTTTCTGAAGCAACAAACAGATATATTCAAGATCTCCACCATGCTCATCAGTGAGCTTCTTCCAGAATCCTAACTGTACTAAGACTTTGCCAAATTTTCTAGCTAAGCGTCTTTGATACTCAGCCTTGCTTCCATTACATGCAGCTTGACTGCACCAATGCCCGAATTTAATTTCCAGTGCTCCATCAATAAATCTTGCGGGAGGATCAGAAGCTACTTGTCGAGCCAAACATGACTTCCCAATACCTGATAACCCAACAATTAGAATAACATGATGCAAACCCTCTTCCTCAAGTAAATTTTTAACATAGGTGCACTTGCTTGACTTCGGGTATCCCTCATCAGCCTTTATTTTTAATGGAACAGGAATATCCTTTGCAGTTGAGTCTATGATTTCCTCAGCATTTTGGATCAACTTTTGCGATTCGATCCACCAATTCAAGTCGTCCTTGATTGAACTTATCACCTTTGCTAGCGGATCACCAGACACAGAATTCCATAAAACCCGAGCCACATTTTTATATTTGCTCTTTGACACAACTCTCTTTGCTTTAGAAATTTTCGGATGAAGCTGTTCTATCAAAGAATTTAAAGTCTGGATTTGGTAATCTAGTTGAGGGTTGTGAAGCTTGTACTCGTGCTTACGCTTAATCTTGTTGACCAAATTATCCAGACTATGCATCAGTTCTTCTAAGCCTCGAATTCTCTTAGGAGCTTCATCAAAGTCCCTAGAGGCTTGCTCTAAGGCACTAATAGTCCCCACCATACCAGAAATGATCTGAGCAGCAGAAGAAACAATTTGCAAAGCATCCATTGTTATACTGAAATCCAACCCTAGCTTTTAAATCTTGTACAACACAATACTTGCTTACATCGCCTACCAATCGAACAAAACCGATATGAAAACTCTCTGTTTCTCATTGCTACAAAGATTTCTCAACACAATCAATAGCATGGACATCCTCATACTGCTTAAACTATGCAGTGTCAATGAAACCATAACCCATTTCGAATTGCATCAAGAAGGAATCCAATCATTCTCCCTTATCATATCAAAGAAATCAATACACTTTAGTACTTACATAAAATTCCAGAAAAAATCCTGATTTCAACATTATAATTCCCTTTATTCACTTGTGATGCTCAATAAAACCTCTAAAGTTTTGATCTTTCCGACCAAAATGCAATTTATACTTCAAAAGACTCAGAATTAAACTCATTTACAATTCTACAAAATACCCAAATCTGCAAAACAACTATTAATCTCAAAACCATCGAATACCAGCTAAAATTAGGATAAAAACCTTGAATTTGGACAACAAAATACGCGAAATTTGCAGTTCCTGATCTTTAATCAACTTCAAGATCAAAGATTTTTAATACAGTATGAAGAATTAAGTATAAAGATCATATAAAATTAAAATCTTTTCACGCAATAACTACTCCTCCTTAAGCAGGGATATGAACAAAAGCTGAAATCGTTTATATGAAGACTGTATGAAATAACAATAAATTAGATTAAGTACAAGATTAAGTCAAAGAAACCCTAATTATCTATATTTTTGTTTAAATTACATAAGTTACTTGATTAATCTTTTTTAATCTCTTTTTATTACTATAAGTTGTTGAGGCATCGCCTTTGGTGTTTTTCTTTTTTTTAATGCAAACCCAGTCAACTCGAGCTTCATTTTGGCAGTTGAAATGAAGAGTGGCTAGTCCTCCGTAGTCAAAACCGGCGGTCGGATTAGAAACCAGGAATTGGTTCATAAAGTGGTGAGCTAAGTATCAGGACTTTTCCATTTATAATAGAATTAGACCAAAGAAAATTTTTTAATAAGAAAAGCTTTACCTAAAGTAACTTTGAATAAAATTCATTTATTTTTATATTAAAAATGGTAACATGATAAGCATAGTCAAATAAAAGAATTTTTTTTAATCAGTAAGTTGCATACCTGTTTGTAACATTTTAGTATCTAAAAAAAAGTTTGTACTATAACGGTATCCGAACTTTTTAAGAATTTCATCCATGGTACCTTTGGCCGAAATTCAGCTATTTCTCATGAGACTCGCTGATGTTAAACCAAAACTTGATTAAAAGACTAATATCGCTGCTAGTAATGTGCCCTAGATCATATGAATTTTATGTCATTTGGATATTTATTATCTTTATATTATAAGTCATTCCTTTTATCAAGGTTTATTATTGGTCTTTTTGTCTTGATAAATAATTCTATGAGTAAATTTGTTATTCTTTATGTCGTTGAAGTATGTGACTTTAATAGTAAAACCATCAAAGGAAAAAATAACTTTATTCTAAATTATCCCTAATCGTTCATTATATGGAATAATAATGAAGTAAGATTAGTATTTGGGCTGGATGATGGTCATGTTTTACTGATCATGGATATAAGATATCGTTCCAGCACATAGATACATGTAAGAGTACATTGTATTGGAATGACCAATTATGAAAAATACTATATGGATCAATATGATAAATATTTCTCATTACAGTGATTATTTTAAGTCCTTTGACCTAATGACACCATGGATTCCTATATAGCAAGCTCCATATTTTAATTCAGTTCTTTATCATCTTTAATCGGGTGATTATAAGACTGTTCTTGGATATGGAATAAGTCATGTAGAGGAATATGAGTGTTTGTGAAGGAATTTGTCCCTTTCATTAAATCGAGAGAGATATCTTTTGGGCCCCTTATTGAGTAAGACTGGGAGATGCATGGCCGTGCTCAAATGAATTGATAAAGAGTTATTAATGTCATTTGTCTAAGTCAGTCAAACTCTGGATTCAAGAAATAGATTATTAAATAATATAAGTGTGTGTTGATCCACACATTATGTTTGATCATAAGATATCATGTAACAAAGGGACTAAATAATTGACTGTTAATAGGTAGAGTTGGATCATCGACCTTCACTTGATCTGGGTAGGCATAATGTCTTACTAGAGATCAATTATGTCTTGTAGGCCTTAAAATGTGTTTAAGGGCTGCTGCTAACATTAAGTGAACCTACAAGGTCACACACAAGGAATGAATAAATCGGATCATGGGTTATTTTGAATAACCATATTGGGAATAATTTAATTATTTATTAATCTAAATTAGATTAAGATTAATAAATAATAATTAAAATAAAAATTGTATTTTTATATGGTGCATGTCCTTGATGAATAAAATTAATTAATTAATTAAACCCTAATAAGATTAGGGTAAAGAATGACACCCTATAAATAGAACATATGGTCTCCTCAAAAGATGGATGACATATGTTGTCAACGTCTGAAACCCTAAAAGAGAGAGAAAAATCGTGACTCTTGGAGACCTATTCTAAATCTCATCTAGAAACGTTCTAGATTGCGCTAGCACATAAGAGGGATGATCCGAGTCATATTCATTCACGTGTGGATACCGTAGGGGACAATCGCGACATTGCAACGTCTACAAATCTGTGTCAAGAGATAAATTCGGAACTCATATAAAAGATAAAATTTCGAATCACCTTTTGAATTTCTATTTAATTGAAATGCATGGATCCATTTTGGGAATTTAAGGTTTCAAAAAAAAAAATTAATTCTGCTACGAAATTCATCGATTCGACCTCTAAATTCCCAACAATTGCTTTATCTTAGTTGGTATTTTTTTTATTTTTTATTTTTTACTCTCTCTAACATGAAACCGAAACTTTATTTTTTTTAATTATTGAATCCGTCCATTTTGGTGATTTTAATTATTACAGTTAATTTCTGCCTTTTATTTTTTTAGATATTATAATATTGTCTCATAATTGTAATCTAAAAACTAAAAGAAAAAATAATAAAAGAGGAAAGAAGAATAAAAAGGAGGAGGGCAGGAGAAAGAGGAGAGAGAGTAAAAAAATTAAAAAAAAATGCCAACTAGGATAGAGAGATATCTTTTTTTTAATCAAGTCTTAGTTCCGTGCCAATAAGTCACTTGAGAAATGGTTACATTTCAGCTAAAGGTACCGTACATGAGCTCAAGTACCATCATGGTACAACTTTTCTAGGTACTACACTATTACAAATCATATTCGTATATCATAAATGAAACTTACTTTGCCAACTAAGATAGAGAAAATATTTTCTCACTTGTGTCTGCTTGCCACGTCAACATTTTATAGAAAAAATGGGCGAATTTCATCTAAAGGTACTGTAATGTCCGAGCGCACAAAACATTGCAGTTTAGCCACATGTATCACTTGAGCAATATATGTAAGGCATTCATTAAGTTAACTAGATTACTAATTATATTTTAATTGACAAACCATTATTAATTTTATAAAAAAAAATTTAACAAAGTACCGTATGTTTTTATATGATTTGGATTATTTGAAAACCTGTAAAACTGACCTATTTGATAAATATTTTCAAGAAAACATAAAATAGGATAAAACCCATTCGAGTATAACATAAAGGAAAGCTAACTCAACCCTAAATAAAAAGAAATTTAGCCCGAAGCCAATAAAAGTAAAGTAGTTTAAGTCTTAAAGTTTACAATTATCCATTAAATATTAAAAAAAGTAAAGTACTTCCAAGTCTCAAAAGAAAAATCTACTGATTCAACATGCAGCGTTCAATCCTCCAGGTCATCAAGCCCAAAACCGCATGATCATAGCAAAATCTACATAAATGTTAACTTCAGTGCCTGAAATGTTAAAAATGAGCAACAGAGCTTTATATACAGTAAACAATCACATACATGCATGTCATGCATATCTATTCTAATGCAACATATACAAATTAAGTTATTTAATTAAAAGTCCATAAGCAAGTATTTCCAGCGTCTTAGAAATACCAAACACGCACAGGAGTACTCATGACTCCTATGCAAACAATGGGGCATAAAAGGTTCCCTCCTCGAATCATACATCGAGGAGAGGGGGATTAACAAGCCTTTAGAAATTATCAAAAAAAGAAAAAGAATGCAATAGTCTCATCCAGTGCATCTACTCATTAGAGTTTTGTCAATGAGCACAGTCCATTGCAACGCTTTATACAAAGTCTTATTCCCCTGTATAACTTGTTGTGACTTCATACTTGCTCCTAGTTGACCACTTGTTCTTAGAAATTCCCTTATTAACTACCCACCGAACCCAACCACGTATTCTGTAGGGGCCTAAGCGCCTAAACTACCACATTCATCAAAAGTTACGATCAGGCTCGCAACTTAATCCAAGGGTAACACTTCTCAAAGTAAGTGGCCAAGCAACAACCAACAAATAATTAGGTCGAGTTCAATTATTAGTCCCATTATTAGATTCTATCATAGCAAACAATATGCATTTACTACATACCTAATGATTGTTTCGATATCCTTTTCTTCTTCACACTTGATGAATTTAATTGTCCATGGTTTAAATGCTCATGTTAAGACAATGTTGAAAAAGATTATTCATTTTTATTCATTGAATTAGACAGGCTAGGGTACATGTGGTTATGGATCCTAATTGAAAACTCAATTCGTTTGTGTACATTGACCCTAGTTCTAGGTAAGTGATATCCTAGATTTGCTACGCCGTTGGTTTTATTTAGCCAAGTCATCTAATTAATTATTTAGATTTGAGTTGGTTAGGGATTTAGATACACCAACTCCTTAGTGATCCTATTTCGTAGGTAACAAATTCTTAGTTAGCTAGAATAAGCTAGTTATTTGAGATCACTATATACATTTTAAGTTTTAAAGTTTTATTTCTATTGATTCTCCCTTTTCATCATTATTAAGCCCCTGTTAAATTCATGAAGCAAACATTATCATATTAACCATTAGTATCCATAATGTGGTTATAATGAGGATTTCTTACTGTACCTCATCCTAAATCCTTCCATGCTACCATAGGCAATTGCTCCATTGGTCATTTAGAGGTAAAATGGGTAAATTAGGTATAGGTTTACATTGATATTCAAATATGAAATTTGTCTTCATTAAATATTCTATTAACCCTACATCCCAAAAACATACCATGAGTGAAAATTTTATGATCAAGACATCCTACTTGTAATTGGAGATTTATAAATATGAGCTACATAACAATTTAAACGCGAACATGTATTCCAAAATTCCTCTAATGCATGGGAGATAATTTCCTCCAAATTTTCCATCAAGCACTCCACAACAAACCCACCAAGTTGAATAACCAATAATCATCTCAAGTTGTCATTTTTCCATAATCAGTTGTTGACATATCCATGGTCTAATTAAATGATGTTTTATCACTACATATGTAACCCCTAAATTTTTACATAAGTTAAACTAGATAATAGAATTTAAAATCAAAGAATTTTAATATAATTTGAATGAATGGTACATTGAATAAATTCAATTACAATAGCTTTGGTAAAAGTAGCCCAAGTAGGAATAGAAACTTGAATTTGTATTTGAGTAATTTCAAGTTGTTTGATAATTAAATTAAGTTTTCAAATTCTTTTAGAAATTTGAATTTCAAAAACTTAACTCCTAATTTATAAAGAATATCAATATAGATTTTTATAAGGAATTTTCTAATTAAATAGAATTTTCAAATCAAATTTATCAAACTTTGCATTGATTTCAAGTAATTGTTGATTTTAAGCATTAGATATGTAGAAGCTAACTCATGCATAAAACTAAGTTTATTTTAATACATAAATCAAGTTTAATTTTTTGAAAATTTTAAGCCTTTAACCCTACCTTATTTACCATGCAGTTACACACATAAGATTACTCTTTATATTCCCCTAAAGTCAACTTTTCCATACATATATATTTTGGAGATAAAGATTAAAAAAAATGAAACAAAAATCACTTCCTCTCTTCTCTTTGGCAAATGCAATCACAAAAACACACACACACACCACATTTTTCTTTCAATTTTCTTCTTTTCAAATCAATATGAAACTCAAGTTAATCTTTTATCATCAAGTTATGATACAAATAGGTAAGTCAATTCTTGTTTTTACCTTGTTAATTTTTGTATATAAGTAAGTGTAGTTTAAGTGTTCTTGTTAGTTGATGATATATGTAAGGTTATTATGAGTTTTGTTGTTAGTTTGTGATGTGGAGTTAGGAAGTTGTGGTTTAAAGTCCTAAATAATGGATGATTTTGGATACGGTTGGTTGTGGAGTTGATGTGAAATTGGATAGGTCTAAGGAATTATGAAGGTGAAAAAGATGGATATAAGTCTTGGATGTTTACATTAGAGTGTTTTTAATGGAATCAAGCCCTTTGAAGTTGGTTGAAATGTATAAAAATTGTGAAGTTTGGAAGTGTGTTCGCTAGTATCTCCATATGAGGCGTGGCAAAGGTCATAGTACTCTCTGTACATGCTTCTGAGTAAGTACATCCTCTCTACGGGGCGTGGCAAGGGGTGTGGTAGCCCCCGTATCTACGTTTGGTTGGATATGCCTCTCCACATAGGGTGTAGCAATGGGCGTATGGCCCATATGGGCACATGGCAAGGGGCATAGTAGAATATGTTTCTTCGTTTGTTATATATGCCCTTATACATGGGATGTAAAGGCCCTGTGCCTTGCCTTGCTTCATACGCCCCTTTATACAGGGCGTGGCTAGGGGACACATGATCTTTGGTTTATGCATGTCTCTTATCACTTTAAGATCTTGTTCAGCCCTTCTTTACCTTATTCACTAGTTAGTAATACAAGTTTTCTATCTTATAAGAGCCCAATATCAAGACCTAGATTTCCCAAGTGATTATTACAACAATAAAGGCAATATGTAAGGGTGAGTAACTTAAATCTTTTAAAATTGCTTGTGATTGAAAAGTAGTGGAACATAGTATAAATATAATTGAAATGGACCAAATGTATGGGGTTGGGAAATCTTATATGCTATTTGTTGTATAAATGAATTACAGAGTTTAATATTCAAAGTGACAAGTACTTTCTTGATAATGATTGTGTCTCTTAAATTGATGATTGCTTAAAGTTGGAGTGACCACTAAATAATATAGAATAAAGTTTATCAGACCCTAAAACTTAAACCGACATGAATTACATGACATCATACAAGCATTAGCATAGTATTCATATTTATTTGATTCTGTGATAATGCTTTGATGAGTCCAATGAATCTGGTTAGATTACCATAAGCTTATCAGCTTCACAAGAACTAAGCAGGCTTTGAAGAATGTTACCTATGTTGGAGTTGGCTTTAGAGTATTAATACTTAGTGGGGATTTCCAAGTTCTAAATGAAGTGAGAGTACATATTATATATATTTATAAGCAATAAATGAGTTTGAAAAGAGTTCTCCTTCTTTTTTTTGTGATTCTTATGGGCATGAATTACTTAATTGGTCCTTCAACCCCCAAGGAGGGCACAAATCCCCATAGGTTTAGATTTCGGTTATTCAAATTATGTTTTTACATATGTTTGATTGGTACATTGCATATGATTGTTAACCAAACATTGCTTAATCTTCATGAATTGTGTTAAGATTCTATTATTCACTGACCTTATCATTCTCATGTTCCTTTAGACTTTTGTTTACAGGAAGTTAAGTAAGAAGCCCGAGACCGAGACCAAGTATGAAAGTAGTATAAACGTAGAGTTTTGTATTCATGTTTTAGAAGGAAGACCTTGTTTATGTAGTGGAGACTTAGAGTATAATGTTTATAATAGTATAAGTTTCAGGAGTTTTATCTTTTGTTTTCTTTGTTAGTCATGCTTAAGGGTAAGCCCATGAAGGCAAAGTTGTAATCCTTTATATTAAGTTTATAGACTTTGTGATGTCACTTTCATATATGGCTTATATATACAATGTCTTTCTTATTCTAAATAACCTTCGATCCTATTATATTTGTCTATGCCATGGGGCATGTTAGTTGCACAGCACTCATGTAACTTCCTTGAGGCTTTAGTTGGTTACATGACGTATCACTAGTACTATGGTACTCTGTGGGAGTGTGATAACATAAGCACTTTTTAACATGTCACCTCATTATATCATTTTCTTCATATCACAAAATCCATACGTTCGTTTTGTCCATATTATAATTCATTAACAACTAGTTTTTAATCCTATATGCACCACAATTGCACATGTGATCCACAATCTTACTAGAAAAGCTTTATGCCTATTTAATTGCTCCTACAACCATTTTATCAAAGAAATATTAATTCCCTATTTGATATAAATTAAAATAGCCTATAGACATATCACCATTTTTCAAGCATTCGGTTTGTTTAAAAAGTTAATTATAGCCTAAAACTGATATTCCTTCTGTTTCTTTCCTAAGAGGCTAATTTGCCCCAATACTTTACATTATTATCTACCATTTCCAACTTCATTTTAGCCTTTAATCTACTTCGGTTGAATTAGGTTTTTCATAAAAATTCCCTATTTTACACTAATTGACAATTTATGCTATCTATTCATACCCATTCATTAACTTACCTTTCCCATTAGCTTATAACTTCATATTTTATAACCTAAACATCAAATTCCTCACATTTAATAAGAAGATTTAAAAGTTCCACTTCATGCATTAGTTAACCTCACACATCCACCTAGCATTGATACACAATATTTCTCTTATTTCCAATCTCAAATCTTCAATAAGCCTTATTACTCACTCGACTATCGTAATTTCCTAACCCATGCTCATAATTAACTTACTAATTCATTTTTATTTTAGGAATTTCTAGCAAAGTATTTTAAAATCCCAAGCCACATATATCACCTACAATATCCGCAATTCACATAATCATCCTAACACTTGTTTTTCTTTAAGAAATTACATATATGACAACCAAATCACCCATTTCGTTGAGCTCATATGCAATATTTGAAAAGCAAGCCTCTTCATACAATAATTTATTATCAATTTAATCTCCAACTTCATAAATTTGACAATTACTCATTCCAGTCCATATTTCCATATAATAAATGATTTGCCTTATTTAATTTCTCCTTCATATGATTTGTTATCAATTAAACAAATTCTCATTTGTCATAATTCCAAAACAACCCCACAAACCACAAAATTCAATCAAGATATTCCAATTCGCTAATTGAGGTAAATGTTGTATAAAGTTGACAATTTCTTCATTCCTTTCATAAAGGACCATTTTTCCCTACATCATTACACTATATTCTACCAAAATCAATTATAATTGAGTTTTAAATCCAACCTAGTTAAATAAGGTTTTGGAAAGAAATTCCACCAATTTTAGAATTCGTCACATTAACATCCTTTACGGAAGCTCAATCCACCATAAACCATTCTAACCTATCAATTACTTTATGGATTATCATTCAAATGTTAAATTCCTTATTGTTAGAAATTTTGCCGAATTTTAAAATAGCTATCTCCAACTTCACATAATTCATGCCACATCAAAATCCATAATGAGCTACCACTTCATCAAATTGAAATTTTTTATCCCCAACTCATTACATAAATCACCCCCAAACATATTATCCTTTAATAATCCACACATACCACTACTTATCCATTATAATCATTACATTAAATGTAGTTTCTAGCAACTTAACTTCATTTTAACTCAACTTACATACTACCCATATAACTCTAGGCACAAGCACTACAAAATATAACATTAACAAATTTTTTAGAGGCTTATCTTGTTGGTTTGGACCCTTATCTCTTTTACACTAGCTATGAACCCCAATAAAAGACCCAAATTTCTCTAAAACTTGATTTTTAGATCCTCCAAACATATATCCAAATACCCATGTTAGTTTGCCTACTTAAGATCTCATAAAGCACTCAGAATCGTTAATGAATTTTGTTAAACCTTGAGTAGCTTTTCCCTCTTTATTTACTTAATTTTCTAACCTTAAATTACTACCCAGAACAATATGGTCACTAAGGGAGCTTATTAAATGTTAAAATAAGCTAAAATTCAATTTTACTACACTTTTCTTATCTTATTTTCAGGTATTACGAATTTTGTAGCTCTTACACTTCTTGGATGTTCATGTCTTCTTCATTCTCTTGAGAAATAGAAGGAGAAAAACTAATTCTAACATAATCTCATATTATACTAGCTTAAACATGGGCCAAAAGTGCTTAAAGGATGGATTTTTGAGGCATTATACCTTATATGGGTCTTAGGGAGACTTTAATAAAAAGGAAGTGAAGGAAAGGAGAAGACTAAGGGAGAAAAAGAGGGTGGAGGCAACCATACGAATTTTTAGGGATGGGAGAGGCCTAATTTTTTTTTTTTTTTCGTCTCGTGGTATCCTTGCACCATCTATGTCATCTATTTTTACATGTGTTAGAATTTGACAATTTAATTAGTTTATGACTTGTAATCCAAATTTGTTGTAGACTATCATTTTGATCACTTAAAAGAATTTATTTTATCTATTTTAATTAAATTTCAAGTTTTAATTCACCTTGGAACCTGGTTAAGGACAAAATTGCAATTTCTCATAAAAGGGGCTCTAACTGTATTGTTTTAATTTTTCTTGCCAAACTTTCATTTAAAAAAAATTAAGTTTTAATTTTTTTTTCTTTTGAAGGTTTGAAAATTCGGCCTCTTGATTTGGGGTAAAATTAGAAATTTGAAAATTTTGGTCATTTGTGCTTCTTTGTGACTTCGATTGGCTTTATTAACTTTAAATGATTTTATTTCTTATAATTGATGTTTGGGTTATTTCGGGTACTTTATGTAAAAATTTTAAAAGTTCATGTACTTTCTTAGTGTAAATTTTTCTTTAGGTACAATTCCGTTACAAACGAAAAAGTTTATATACCATAAAGTAAACTTATTCTAAAATAATGCAAAAATCAGTTAAAGAACCTAAAGGTTAACCCGATTTTGGTCCAAATCCTTGTATTTTTTAGAGGGAAAATGTCAAATTGGTACTTAAATAATATAAAAAATTCAGTTTTGTAATTCTTCCAAATAAAATAAACGATGTTAAGAATACGAAGGTAATAAAAAATATAATGGCATTATAAGTGTCTATACTTTTATTTTTTTTTTTTAGCAAAATAATGTCTCAATTCAAAATTTTGGCAAATAAGTGCTTGGAGTTTTAAAGTACATTCGTTTTGGTGTCTCTATTATGTGATGATACAAACATCCATCATCCAAGTTGATGTGGCATTTTTTATTAGATGAACTTACTATGGGACAAATTTGGGGTCAATTTTTGACCCACATAACATAACATATATACCCTTTTGTTCTACAACTCCCATTCTATTTGCCACCAAGGGTTTCCACCTGTTTTATACCATAAATTACTTATCAAAGAATTGAAGTATGGGAAAACCACAATGAACGGATCAAGCCACAATGGGCAACCCATTGAGCAACGTTCTTCACCAGTGTTATCTTCTACCATAAGCAGTAGAAGCACTAGAGGATGAAATCCATGGTGTGCATGTGGTATGCAAACCTTGATCCTAACATCTTGGACACGTGATAATCCTAGAAGATGTTTTTTAAGATATGCAATGTATAAGGAAGGTGGATGTGGATTCTTTAGATGTTATGATCTAGTGTTTCCCAATAGGGCAAAAAAGGTGTTTAATGAACTTCTTTAAGGTAAACCACCACAAACACGTGATTTTGAAGGTGAATCAAGGCAGTGTAAAGTGAGTATTTGTGTTCGAAAATTCGATGGGGATTATGATTTTCATCTTGTTGTTGGTTCTTGTTATGTTGTTACATAAGTGTCTATTAAAATGTATGTAGTTAGGTTTGTTCAACTTGCTATAGCATAGGATTGCTAAATATAGCTTTGTTTGTTTCATCTTTTTCTAGTAATATCGACATCTTAATTTTGTCATTTTCAAACAGATGTTTATCAAGAAACATATATTGATGAAAAAAAAATATTTTTACTCATAAACAGATAAAAAGATCAGATACAGATGCAAATCATAATAGATAAGATATATATAAAAATCAGATAATCCAAACAACCCAAAATACATATAAAAATTAGATATAAATAAGATACAGATGAAAATTAGACAATCCAAACAGACTCACATGTACTTTAGTTTGGAAGAATTAAGAGTGTGGAATGGAAAAATTTATAATTAGAAGGTGATATTGCACTCTACTAATTATCTCAATTTCTATTCGATTGTTACTCTATTATTTCAATTTGAATTCTGTTGTTAATAAGATTTGGAAGCCTGATAATCTAATGAACTAACTGTGGTCAAATCTAACAGAGTGAGGATGGAAAGAAAATCACGACAATGGATTTTTGTGCTTCATCTCCAAACATACTCAAATTTGACTGAAGGAAAATCATGAATAGGTTTGAATGGTCATGTTCATTAGACAATCTTATAGAAAGCCATGATGGTAAATACATTAAAAGAGAAAAGAACAAACTGGTTTTCCACATGTCTAGGATATAATATAAGATATATGTCACACTCCGAGGGTACCCTAGTAGTGACATATATTCCACCATGTATACTACTACTAGTTATACCTTTAGAGATGACATATTTTTCAAACAAACAGGATCTTTAAGTTGCATCGATAAGAAATGACAAATACATGTAAGTCATAATTTAGTAAAATAATTGGCATCACAAGTCTTGAATAATATAATATTACAGACCACATTCCTATCTCATAAGTCTCCAAATATATACTGATATTTCAAATATTAACTAATTTATAACTAGAAAATAAAATAAACAACTTATCTCGATCATCCTAAGTTCTTCTAGCTTTTAAATCTTACAGAAGTCATGCTCTTGGAAGAAACAAGCTAAGGTCATAGAATAAGCCTGAAAGGTCTTAGGAGTGTGAGTGAAACCATTAGCTTAGTGAATAACCAAATATATTGCACATCAAGCAAGTTCATTAACCATCATATGTAATGCAACAATCAAACAAATGCTCAAAACATAAGTTTGAAAAAATATAGAATCCAAACATGTAAGAGATTTATGCTTTCTCATCCTGGTTGAAAAACTCTGACTTAATGACCCACATTCCCAGAAGAAACGAGTATATAGGAAAAGAAACCATTTCTTGTTTTAGATTATCACTTTAATTTAAGGATTTTTTAACTGGCCATTTTCTACATCAATCCTTAGAAACTCTTTAAGTATTAGTAATTTCAAAGCGAAACCATAGGCGATGCCCTCTTTGCCGCTTAGTTCCCATGGAACCGACGGAACAAAGGTAATCTTGAGTAGAACTAACAGTTATAGAAAAATCAAGTACTAACTGAGAACCGAAATACTAATACGTAGCATGCTGTCACGCTTTTAAAATATGCAATAATGCAGTTTGTGTAATGCATGATTGTTTTATTTATAAAGCCAAAATTTCTTAATCAAGCTTATGGTAATCATATATTACACACAACATATATCATGTCTTTCTCAAATCATTAGACAATTTATATTATCACTTTTACTATCTTAGTTTGCCAACACAAACAAACAGCTTATATCACATAGTCAACAGACTTCCACATCAACCATATTATTTTCTTTGTATCACATATGCCACTAGTTACAAACACAAATAATGCAATAGATCTGAATGACCCACCTGCTCATGATGATCAGTTATAATAGTCCTCAGGAAAATCCACAAACTGATCAGTATTACCTATTGAACGAATAAATATTTACTAATTAGATATATATATATTTGTATAAATAAATCCTATTGGTTGTCCAAGTGTCATAAAACCAGTCTTTATCTTTTCTAGATCTATTCTATCTTTTCTAAGTTATTATTTATCGATAACTAATAGTTTTAAAACTTAGAAAATATTTTATTTTTATTGGATAATTGTAGAATTTGTGTTCATAATTTTGTATTTTATTATTATCATCATTATTATTTTAATATCGTTCTTTAGTTTGACCACTTTATAATAATTAATATTTATTTTTCTATTATTTATTTTTATAGTGTTTCTCTTGATCTCCTTTCATGTTATTATCTGTTATTTATGGAAATCACATTTTTCTTAATTATAAATTATTCACATTTTTAATTCTTATAAACTTACTTATATAGAGTAATTACCAAACAATTATCATATTCTAATGTTCTTGTTTAATATAACAAAAGTGTTTCTTATTTGTAATGGTTACCAAAGTTTAACACTTAATAAATATTCAAAAATACTAATCTTAAAATATATATATTATATATGCATATTATATACATTGCGGATGAAATGAATTTCATCCAAGGCTAAAACTTGCATGCACGCTTGCAATCAACGCCACTGGCCTTCGAGCATGCACAGCTAGCCTTCATTTTAGACAAAGCGAATTTCATCCAAGGCAAATTTTGCATGTCACCAATAGTAAACACTGCCGCCCTTGATTTTTAGGCTGCCTGCCTTCATGCATTTTACGTGTATTAAAAATTTTAAGTAGCATCGTTCCAGTGTAAGCTAATTCAAAAGCCGCCAGCTTATCCCACGTACGCCACCGACCTAGGCAATGTACGCCGCCGACATAAGATGGGTGTACACACTGTTCATCGTCTTCTTCATTTTTTCCATTTCATTTTTCAAAGCTTCTCTCTTGCTATATCTATTATACTTGCATGTTTAATTATTTTTTAGTGTTTTTCCTTGATCACCAGCTACTGTTCATGATATAATAGCTCATATAACATCTCATAATCATCATAATATGTGATTTCTTAGTTTCTATACATATCATGATGCATAAATAGAGTTTTAAAGTTAGTTATTACCTTGTATGAGCTGAGATTGGGTTGCTAACCCTCCTTCCCAGATCCAACCCAAACCGATAGATAGTAAAAACATTGTTCAACTAATGTTTTATACACATACTA
This sequence comes from Combretum micranthum, assembly GCA_024138025.1. Taxonomy (NCBI): domain Eukaryota; kingdom Viridiplantae; phylum Streptophyta; class Magnoliopsida; order Myrtales; family Combretaceae; genus Combretum; species Combretum micranthum. The sequence continues at coordinate 38,518 of JAMXBD010000510.1, forward strand.
ACTTAAAATGAATTTCTGCTTACCTTTGCTTGTTCACTTTCTAAGCTTGTGTTTATGTCTTACTGAAGTTGTTTTTATGGAGTTGTGTTTGTGTGTTTTGTATTGTTGTTTTGGTGTGCTTTAATGGCTTTGTTTATAGTTAATTAATGGAGGCATTAATAGGCAAGGAGCTACAATTTTCCCCAAGCAAGTTTCGGCTAAAAAGAAAGAAATTTTCCATTGAATTCCAACTTGTTTTGCATGATTTTCATTGCATTAATTGAGAGCCTTATTTGGGCAAATTTGATTGATTTGAACAACTCTTTATCTTGACTTTTATTACCCAATTTGACCCATTTGCTTATAGATTTTGGCTGGGGAATTTTGAACAACTTCTAGTCATAAATTCCATACCATTTTGCACCTAATATATATAAAAAAATTATAGGTTTAATTAATTAATTTTCTTAGTTTTAGGACAGTTTATCAAGCTAAATGAATATATTTATATAAGTTATTTAGGAGTTCTATCTCTAAAATTTTATTTAAAGCTTTAAATTATCTTCGAGTTTAAATTATGAGTTTAAAGTTTGCGCGATTAATTATTTTTAAAGTTTTATCTCACGCGAATTAGGGTTTTTTAAGCTTATAAGGCCAACTTTGGTTTTAGTCTCTAAGAGCTTCAGAATTCTCTAACCAGAACAATGGTGTAATCCAAACATTTATTTGAAGTCTAGATTATAACTCTAATGGTTCATCCCTAAATTATCATATTCTAGGTATAAGTTTTATTGGATATTTACTTTTTAATGCACTTGAAATCTTAACTTAATTAGTTCTATATTTTGACTTTTCAATACCTACTATGAAATCTTGTTTTTGGTATCTATTATTATCTAACATGTTAAATATATGGTGTTCAAAGTGTGTTTTGATGAGGAATTGAAATGCTTATTTAATCACTTGATCATATTTAAGTTACACTTAATTAGTAAAATAAGTGTTCAACTTGTTTTGGATATGTTTGAACTTGTTTTGCTTTGTTTTTATTTATGTTTGTTGTCATATCTTGATTCAAACACTTTTTGGACCTTGTTTTCTTTAGAATTTGTTAAAGCTTAAAACATGAAAGTTGTAGATCTCTCTTTAAGCTTTCCGTAGCATCTTGAATCACATCAATCGGAGTTTGGATGAGAAAGTTATATCAAAGTATGAAATAGTGTTGAGGCTGAAAATCGGTCACTGCAACATACCGATTGAACGGTAATATATGGCATCCGGACGATAGCTGTTTTGTTGCTCTGTTTTGTAGATACCGTTCGGATGGTAGTTGATAGAAAAATAGCCGTTGGAGCCTCTCTTACTCGACCGTTAGAGTTATATTTTGTGAGTAACGACTAAAAGGCTTGAAGATCTTGTAAATACAAGTGTTTAGGGTCTTATAGAGTATGTCTAGAGCTTATTTATTGCATATATCTCATTGTAAACATTCTCTACATGAATTAATTGTAAATTGTGATACTTTGTAAGAGAGAGCCAAGTGTAGTGCTAGTTACTTTTTAATTGCCATCCTTTGTGAGGCACTACACTAAGAGAGTTGTGAGTAATTTGGTGGAGTCTTGAGTTGAGTCTAGTATGTTCAAGTTTGCAAAGACTCAACTCAAGCATTTTGTGTTGTTGTGTGTTGAAGTCCTCTATTCAGGAAAATTTTTATTATGAATAAAGTGGAGAAGTCCTCCATTGAGGGAGACAATTGTTGTGGATCATGGAAACTAGGGGGTAGACCGAACTCCACATTAAAATTGCAGTGCAAACTTACCTTTTCCTATCTCTTTATTTATCATTGTTGATTATATTTGTTGTTGTGCATTAATTAGACTTTGAGGTTAAAAAGAAGATCATTTTTAGTACATAATCCATATTCTTTAGGTGTTGCTTAGTTTCTACATAAGGAACTTCGTTTTAGGGCTTGAAGTTATATAAATGTTCATTACTACTCGTAGTTTTATTCTAGAATCTTTGTTGAGTCCTACATTGACTTTATATTTTTATCTATGTATTTCTATTTATTTTTACTAATATAAAAATTCTTGGGTTTACAATATCACTAAAAGCATATGCACAACGGAATTGGATGAGGACCACGTACAGTAACCAAGTAATCCTATAAAAATCAGAATGTGAACAAGATGTTGCTACACTTGCACTTACTTACGTTTTCCACATGTATAGGTGTGGTGGTTAAACACGATAAATGCAAGAAACTTAGAAAAGACTAGTGCTCATAAATCAGATCATCCCCTCTACAAGGCTAGATTTCTTTGCTTTAGACATGATAAGAGATTTAATGGTGGTAGCTAAGAGTTTAAGAAGGTTGTCCAATGCGATAAGACTAAGCAAGAGAGAGCAAAAAGCGGGGAGTGAATCGAATTAGGGAGGTTGAGGAAGTAAATAAATGCATGTTGTTTATCTCTTAGTTTTAGTTGTTTGTTGATGTCTAATGGATGTAAAAGGTTTTGAATACAATGTTTTCACGTTGAAAAGTTAGAACACATTGGGCTAAGATGAATCTTGTTTTAAAAAAAATAAATAAATGAAAAGCAACTCAATGAGGATGACGACTGTTTGTATCACCACACAATGGAGACACCAAAACGAATGTACAAGCACTTATTTGGCATATTTAAAAAATTGAGACACCATTTAAAAAAAAAATGAAAGTACAGACACTTCTAGTATCATTATCCCTAATAAAAAGTAGAAACAAACATGTTTGAATGGGTATTAAATTGATTATTACAAAGTTAATGTATCAAATTGAATTTTTATGCATAATTCAAATACCAAATTTGATAGTTACCCTATTTGAAAAAGTTGGGATAATGGCACCGGTAGTAAGATAATGGCACTATGAGTGTTTGTACTTCTACTTTTTGACAATTTAATGTTCGATCTTCAAATTTTAGCAAAAAAGTACCTATAGTTTTAAAGTACTGATATTTTAGTATCTAAATCACCAAAAAGTGAAAGTATAGACCCTTATTTTAAAGTCTAGAGACACTAAAATACCAATATTGTAAAACTACCAACACTTTTTTACTAAAAGTTAAAGATTAGACACTAAATTGCCAAAACAGTGAAAGTATTGACATTTCCTATGCGAGTGCAATACATGTTTAAGGTTTCTATGAAAAAATATTACCAATATACAACTTCGATGAAATTAATTATCAATATACCATAGCAAAATCGTATCTGAGAAACATGATATGATAATTTACACATAAATTGCGGGAATAAAACATGATATGATGTTTATATACTGTTGCTATATCGCGATTAGTAATCGCGTTATAGGAGTTAATCAAATATCGCGATTAGTAATCGCAATATGAATTTTTTTATTTGCATGTAAATCATGTTTTATAAAAGCTATATTCATGCAAATATCGTAACTACAACATTTAATATACGGTAGACCGTATAATGTTTGTATATCCTGATTTATACACGCGATTTAATAAATATATATTAATAATTATTTTTATTTTAATCTTAAATAAGTAATTAATTTCAATTAAGATTATAAACATAAAATTATTTTCTTCCTGTGCAATTACCCTGAAAAAGTTTCGCAGGTAATACGTTGAATTACAGCAAAATTAGAATTGTTTTATTTAATTTTTAATTTACACAGCCATTAACGTTATCCTTAATAAATTTTTAGCATTGGACAGCTTGTTTCTAAGTAAATTCCTATTTCATGCTCTTTGGGACCCATGTTTTCCTGTCTAAGAAAGTAAAGAACATGCTTCTGCTGGCCTGCTGCTGCACTAATTACAATAGTTCACTGCTCACTAGACCATACTTCTCAACATTTGCTTCCTCAAACACCCATATGACAATATTAATAGAGTTAAAAATCGTGTAAAGGTGAGATCTTTTTCCTTGCAACTCGCCTAATTTAATCCTGGGCTTGTGTTTAAGCACCCAATTGAATTTTGCTTAAGCTAGTACTACTTTTTAGGAATTGGGTGTTTTGCTAGAGGCAATATCTGAAATAAGCTTTCTTAAGTACATGTTATTAGTCTTTGTTCGCAATTCAACTGTTGTTTTGTGTTTTGACTTAGCAACTCTGCCTTACATGGTCTAGGATCAGTTTTAGGAAGTGGGTTTTTCTGTTTCTAGAAGATTGATATGAAAATTAAGCTTTTTACATGTTCATGGTGCTGCTCTTTTCTTTATAAATTCATGATCTTTAGAAGGGTTTGTGCGTAAAGGTTGGATCTTTAGCAATAAGCTAATGTGCAACTTCAAGATCTGTGTAAATTCATGAGCTTCGGAACAAAAGTTAGGAGTCTTTTTAGTATCGAAATTGGTCTGACTACCTTCACAATTCCCCATCATTGAAAGACGAAGAATTTGGTCAGGAGATGTTTGATGGGGGTTTAGCAATGTGTTTTAGTTCCGGTTTTAACTACCCGGCTCGGGCGTATGGTATTGGGCATACTCATGGGAATGTATGCAGAACAAGGTTTAGTCCAACTTTAGCGGTACCACCGTCTTCTGTTATTTTTCAAACCGATGAAAGTGATAATTTACCAGAAGTAAAGAAGGGTAGAGGCTCAAAGAAAGCTTCAAAGACCCGGGATTCCCCTGGTTCTTTGCTTAGTCAAGAAAATACTATTGGTATTATTGGAGGTGTATCTGTTGAGTCTTCTTTGAATTTTGTGGGGAAACTTGTTCAGTGGAGTTCTCACGATAAGGAAAATCGCCTGCCTTTTGTTCTTTGTTCAGATCCCGTGTTGAATAAGGAACTTTTATCACTTGAGAGGAGTTCCATTCCTTCAATTAGCAGTAAAATTGAATGCCCCCCAGTGGATCATAACCAAATTGTTGAGAACTTGAGGAGTAAAAGGGTCTTCCTTGAAAAATCTGGTGCTCGTTGCATCGTCATGCCATGTCATGTTTCACATATGTGGTATGATGAGGTTGGAAAGGAATGTCCTGTTTCCTTTCTGCATATGGCTGAGTGTGTTGCCAAGGAGCTTAAACAAGCAAAACTGAAGCCACTTGAAGCTGGAAGTCCACTGCGGATTGGTTTGCTTGCCACAGACACAGTTCTATCCGCAGGATATTATCAAGAGAAACTACAAAATGAGGTAATTCCTTGACTCTGAATCTTTTTTTCCTTTTTCTTGCATTTGCTCTTGCCATTTACAGAATACATGCTGTACTTGAATGCTATTATTATATATAAAGAGACAACGTAAGGATTCTTCATGTTCTGAATGGAAGTCCTCCATGGTGAGACTGTCCATACGTTTAGACCTTTTAGCTTTGAATCTAACATATGATGAAACACCAAATTCCTTTATGTTTCTCAAATGTGTGTTTAGTTCAACAAGCGTATGGTATATGGGGAACACTTTGAGTCGAAAAATTTCCTTTCTTTATGGATTTTGTCGGGATATTCGCACTGGAAGAAAAACATAGAGAAAATCAAGAAAAGTACTCAACACTTTCGATAGTACACGCACTGTTATTCACTTACACATTAGAGCCCATATACATATATATATCTATGTACATTAGGCCTCTGTCGAGTGACTAAATTACAAACACAACTAACTACTAAATCTGAATTATTCACAAGACATCTGCTTAATTCAAATCATCAAATGACATTACACCTAATGTATCTCTTGGCATCTCGAATCTGTCCATCTTTAAGGACTTTGCCATAGTATTAGCAACTCATTTTTAAAATTTTCAGCAACCAGGTTCCAGCTTCCCTTTGTTTCACTTAATCTCTAAAAAATGAAATTTTATCCCTGTGTTTGCTCCTCCCATGTGCAACAGGATGTTTCGAAAAATTAATGGCTGACAGATTATCCTATAGGTTGTTAAACTTCAAATTGGAGTTGTTCAACAAAAGTCTCTTAACTATATGGTTAATGTTGCCTTGCTGAAGTTGCGACATATTCTGCTTCACATGAAGAGAGAGCCACTATCAATTGCTTCTTAGAACATCATGAGAAATATGTCTTACATAGCTTGAAATACATAGTAAGTATTTATCTCCACGTCAGTCTGAATTTGAGTACCCAAATCTCTCTTATGCGATAGCCTTTGTTATTTGAAAACGTCAATCCAAAGCTATGAGTACCTTTTATACATCTCAGGATTTTCTTAGCTGCCACCAAATGAGAGGTCTTAGGATTCTCCACAAACCTTTCACTAAGTAAATGCCATAAATTATGTCAAGTCTACTATTGCACTAGTATCTTAGTGATCCCGCATTCTGCTTGTACAAAGTTGAATCAACCGATTTCTCACTTCACTTTTTTTTTTTTTTCAAGTTTAGCACCACTATCTACTGGAGTTGAAGCAGAAATACATTCTATCATATTGAATCTTTTTAAAATATCAGTTGCTTACTTTCTTTTGTGCATGAAAACCCCTTTTAGCACCACTATCTACTGGAGTTGAAGCAGAAATACATTCTATCATATTGAATCTTTTTAAAATATCAGTTGCTTACTTCCTTTTGTGCATGAAAACCCCTTCTTTGGTATGAACAGGCTCCAAGCCAAGGAAATAAGGAAGTCTCTCAGATATGACATTTCAAATTCAAACTTCATTTTGCTTTTAAAACCAATTTCTACATCACTATTCCCTGTAACAAGGATATCAATATATAAGCACACTTTCAGCAAGTTCTTAGTTATTGTACCTCTAACATATATTCCATATTCATTGGCTCATTTTTTAAACCCTTATTGTAATAGAAAGGAATTAATTCTTTTATTCCGAGTTTGAGGAGCCTGCTTTAAGCCATAAGGCTGTTCTAAGCCTATAAGACTTTATTTTCACTTCCAGTAACTTCAAATTCAGGAGGTTGGCACACATACGCTTCTTCATCAAGTAGACTGTCAAGGAATGCAAATTTTACATCTAATTGATACATGGGCCAAGTTTTATAGCTCTATGGCTATTACTAATCTGGTTGTTTCAATTCCTGTTACTGAGGAAAGTACCTCTCCTACCTTTCTGAAGAAAGCCTTTGTCACCATCCAGCTTTAGGGCCTGTTTAGATTGTTAATTTTTTATCAGTATCAGATCGGTATCGGTTCAATATCAGTTCGGTATCAATTCAGTATTGGTTTTGGTTCAGCATCGGTTCAGTTTAGTCAGTTTATAAGTAAAAATATTGGTTTTTCACTAGTATCATAGTTGTATCGGTTTGGTTTGAAAATGATGCCAAAATAACATCAAAACAACAATCCAAATAGGCCCTTATTAGCAACCGTTCTGACTGGCCTCGGATTGGTCTTTTGCTCCAATTTCACTGCAGTAGGGCTCTTTAGACGAGGTAAAGTCATTAATCCCCTAGTCTGAATCTTCTACTGCTTGCAACTCATCTTCTATAACAACTCACCTAGGCTCCATAATAGCTTGTTCTGAGCTCATTGGTTCAACATCAATAAAGAGAGCCAAATGCATAAGATCTCCTTCTACTATCATAGCATTGTCAAGAAGCATCTCATGATCACTAAATCTTCATGGGGGTTATCTAATCCTCTGAGATCTTTGCTACTGCAATGTACGAGGATCCTCATATAGTGCGTGAAGAACTGTTTGTTCTTCATCAAGTATTTCTCAGATTCACTGGTTGTATCCCAATTCTACACTTTAAACCAATATCCTATTCCTAAATGACTCCAGACAGCCTAATTAGAATCCTTATTTTAGTGCCATTGAATAAACCATTGCTGATTATCCCATTTGCACCACTCAGTGAGATCAGATAAACTATGAAAAAGAAAGATTGGTCGTTTAAAAATGATGATTCAGTTTGGTGAGTTTGTTCTAATCCATTGCATGGAGATGCCAAGTGATCTGCGAAAAGCACTCTTCAACTTCTTAATCTATTATTTGTTAACATAAACTGCTATGCTATATATCAAAAATTGGACAAGAGTGTATTGATAGCGTCTATACATCTTCAATCGAATTTGTCTTTTTAATCGTTAGTGTATCAATTGTGAGTAGACCATAGCCGTCTTGTAACTGAGTCACTCAACTCCATATATGCATAACATGCGAACTGTGATGTAATAGCCTGTGTCTTATTGGTACTATCTTCTCTTCCTACCTTAGGAATCATACATTTTTATAAAAAGATAAAGTGATAGAGAGAACTGGACGTATACATGTACAAGAGATATCAAGTTGAATAATTCTCCAATTTATCTTCTTTATGCAGGGCTTTGAGGTGCTGATACCAGATAAAGCAACCATGGATCATGCTGTGATACCTGCAATGGAAGCTTCAAACCGAAACGATACTGAAGGAGCTAGCAATCTGTTAAGAATTGCTCTTCAGGTCTTGCTGGTGGGAGCAGTCAATAGGGTCATCCTTGGCTCTGACAAGATACGGGATCTTTTGCCCCAAGATGATCCTCTTCTAAAGAAATGTATTGATCCCATGGATTCCTTGGCAAGAGCAACCATAAAATGGGCACAAGCTGCAGAGAAAGGTCCTTGAAACACCATATAGATTTGCCGTGGATGTGTTTAAATTTATGTGATACCCGAAGCAGTAGCATGCTTGCATTGATACTTTCATCAGAGCCATTTATTGGAAAATTGTGCACATTATCTTTATTCAGTGTGTGTTCAAAATTATATTTTGGCATTCCTACTGTAAATACAAATACTTCATTTTTTTACCTATATTCTTCTTTGTTCGTTATGTCAGTGTCATTGTAACATTATTTACATTAGTAAAACGTGCATATACATGCTGGTATTTTGTATTAGAGAATCTAAGCTATATCAGAGTAAACTTAACCTTTCAACTAAATGAGGCTATGATGAAGTAATTTCTTATAACTTCATTAGAATCGTGACCATTTCTAATTAAGCTAGAAACTAGAGGTATGATTCTTAATTATTAAAAAAGTACATAACATAAAAATAAAGATGAGATAAATGATAGATAGGACATGTCTTTATGTTTTAAGGACAAGTAAGAATATTTTATTTATGTTCTTGTGATAGACGTTAAGAAATGATTATCCTGGCCATTTCATCACTCCATTGAAGTGACCCACACCCAATGGAAGTGTTTTGATATATGTACCATCATTATCATTTAATTGGCTTACAGCCCTATCAGCAAAAGGCTACCATGTTCATCATTTAACCATTGAATTCAATTAATGGGCTAAACGATACACACCAGTTTCGAATTTTCGTTTCATGTCCAATTCATACCAGTACCAAAAGTACATAAAATTAATTATAGATCATAAATAATTACTTATAAAATAGATATGTTTATTCATATTGTAATCATGTTTTCATGTTGTGTCTTAGAATTTCCGTTTGTAATTGTATTTTTAATCGTGTCGTGTTGTATCTCGTGTTATGTGTGTTATGTGAGCAATAGACAATGCACAAACCCTGCTGGATGGAATGCCTATGCAGCTCAGGCTTTCCTTCCTGCAACCTCAGTTAGAATACATGGATTAGTCATGCCTAGTTTCATGAGGGGCAAGTTGCATGGTCTATTGGGACACCAAAATTCCTAAACAGTAATGCAGGAATAGTACTAATGTTCAGAGACAAACTGAGTTATTCTTGAATTTCAAAGATGTAAATATGATTATAAAAAAAAAGAAAAAAGACTGTGAACGCCGCCTTAATTAACTCATCCAGCAGTAGCAAATAAATCAAAGTTGCAGAACCATCTATTGTAGCTTCTTGATTCCAGGGAAAGAAGGAAGAATGGAAATGAGGGCATCAGCATATCCAACTGGTTCTGTAAAAAGTTAAAAGAGGAAGACAATTGTAAACAAAATTATCCATAGAAAAACTACAAAAAATCATGTCAGAAAGAGTTAAGACTGAAGCATACCACCGTCCTCTCTAAGGATCTTAACGACCTCTCCAGAAACATCAGACTGGAAAAGAATGGTAGAAAGTCATATCTACGTTTACAGAGAACATCACTGCAATTTGCAATCACATTCATTTAAAGTCTAACCTCAACTGGGATCTCTCCTCCGAGCTGTTCTATATAACAAAGCACTTGACCTTCTTTCACTGTTTGCTTCTAATGGAATAAACCAAGAGGATCGTGACTCAGCAAATATAAAAGAACACAAATTTAACCACCATATAACCATGGATAACATATCATACATCATTTTCTTTCATTAGAAATATACGCACATATTTTCTTTCAGTAACCACCCCGCTTTATAGTTTATTTTATACAATAAGAAAACTTCACCTTGAAGCTAAATTTTCTAAGTTAACAATTATGGTTCATGATTGTAACTTCATGCTTTCACCAATTCTTCAAGAATATCTCTACTTTTATGTGTTGTGTCCTAGTCTGAGTAAAATAGCCCAACAATGAAGCTTCTTACAAGATTAACATAAATCATAAATCCAAATCATAATCCTCATGGGTGAAAGACGACTCCTATGTCGATCTGTAATAGGACATTTTATATTCTAGAATCCAATAGATAATGCATTATCTCTGTCTACTGATAAGAACAGCTTAATATATGATGAGCATCAAGTTGCCATCGGTCAATACACCTAGGAGATAAACTGTCAGATTTGTATAACAGTAAAAAGTTTCGTTGTTTCAATTAACCGAAAAAAAAAATATATATATATGTATAAACAGTTTAGTTGTTTCAACAATGACTCATCTTTATTATGTGATTTTACAATGTAAAATCGGAGATGAGATCTCCTCTTTACAGAAACTGTAGAACCAAGTGGGATAAGCATCTTGCTTTTGAAACACTACATCATTCTTTATATATGTATATACAGAGGGAAAAAAGTACAGTAGTAGAACCTCACCTCTTTACATGCAGATGGTGCACGCTTCCCCTTTATAGTACGAGACCTTCCGGAAAAATCCCTACTAATAAAACATTCATACTCAACAAGTTTACATAACTATCCTTCATTGACACACACAACATGGCGTCATGCACATGCACACAAAGGAATGAAAAAAAGAAATTGAACACTTCTTACCCTTGGAGACTGCAGTGTCACCAAGCCTTCATCAGAAGCTTTATCTAGCAATGATGCAGTTCCATTAGAATTTGGTGATGGCTTGGTGAGAGCCAGTGATGATTTAGAAACAGAGCCATCTGTTTCTGGTGTCTTGGGAGATGAATCAGCATAAACAGGTGCAGGCAATGGAGAGGTGGAGGATGAGGAGGTGGTGTGTGCTGTTGCACCACATCCCGTTTCACGTAAAGCTGGAATCCATTGAGCTAATAACATAGGGAAAAACATAAAATTTCTAATAGATAATAAGAAAATAATTGTGCTCCTACCCTACAGTCCCTAACATTTTCTTTATGTGAGAATAAGGGTATGCAAAGACGTGTTGTTATGTCCAGTATATAGAAGAAACTATTTTAATTTTGTGGTAATTGTCTAAAGAATAAAGCCCAAGTTGCTGTACACATGTGTATATAGAAATGTGGCTGCTCACTTTCAATTCAAACTCAGCAATTGAATTAGTATCGCATAAGTCTGTTATGAGGGTTTCCAACTGCAAAAGACATTTAGGTCAGATAAATAGGTCAAAGAAAATGACATATGAGAAATATAAGACTTTTGTGCTTTTATTATGAATATCATCACTTCTACATCCTACACATATAAATCAATTTTAAAATCTGACATATAATAATTAAAAAAAAGAAAACAATTTTTATATTAGTAATCAAAATAACACTAGCTGACCTCAGATGGGGTGGGTATGAGCTTACTCGGTGGACCAGAAGATTGAAACCTTTTAGGACCATTTTCTGCTACTACTACTGCATTAGCCAAAAAATTTTGGAATAAGCTAGAGGGAATAGGCAGAGCACTTGGCATTTAAACTGTACAATAGGGCTTCCCAAAGCCTCCTATTGGATATGTTAGCATGTAATGTGAAATTAAAAAAAGATGAAAAGCCACAACATATTAGACATAAAAACAACATTAGATTTCTCACAGAAGAGTAGAGAATCCACCAAAATGGAATTGCCAAGGCTCAAAAAAGAACAAAAATTTGGACGCACTGCAACACAAAATATGCAATTTTATTTCAAACTAATCTGTTACCCCTCAAAAAGGTTGAGAAAACATTAACTGCTCATTTACATCGCTGCAATTGCAATTCCATTACAGTCTTATTCCTTATGAATAGCTATTATGCTGTTTAATTCACCAAATAGCGATTCTACAATGAATCCTCAATACACAAAACATTGAATAGTCATACTTAATTCAAACCTATGAATTACAATTTAATGTTGGAACTGTTTTTTTTTTTTTCAAAATACTACCATTTAATAAAAAATTAATAAAGAAAAATCCTATTACAGCTCTATTCCATTCCTCCGTAATAGGAATTATATTACAACCTTATTCATTCAGCGAAGTGAACGAGCCGTAAGAAATTTACGTATATTCATGGTTGAAGCACTAATTTCATTTTGAGAAAGGCTTCTCTATTTCTGCATTAACCTATTATATTTATCAAAGATATATAAATGGCTTTTCCAAATCCAATTTTTTGGTGATCAAACTTATTTTTTGATAAGGAAAAACCTGAAAGGCTGCTAAGCATGTTATATTGACTTATATAACTGGAGGCAAGCTTCATGACTTTCAAGGGCATTTTTTACTTTCACATTTATATTATAAGATATGGGATTCTACTAGGGTTTATTGACCCTGAAAACCATACCCAACGGAATCCACTACCACCACCACACACAATGCCAACCTCAAGTCCTATATCCCATAACCACCACCACGTATGCCCACCACTACCATAAACACCTCTAGATCCATGCAAAACCCCACCAACAGTTAACAAACCAGCCAATGAAATTGTTCAAACAAAATCCTAAATCAATCGGAATCCAACAGCCATTCCAAACTCTAGTCCAATGGAAACCCTAGCTCAACAGATGCGCAGCCAACAGAGCCCTATCTACACCACACACTAACCTGATTTCACACCACAACCATGAACCAACCATCATCCAACCCACTTTGTGTCGAACCCCACCAAGCTTGACCTATTTCATACAAAGCCCAACCACCACAACCAAGTTTGTCCCAGTTGACCCAAACACGTCACCACACATAAAGTCCAGCCTGATAGACCTAAACTCCAACTACTACACCCCAAGTCCAACCCAATTAACTGTCACAAGCACCAGAAAATTCAGCTTCAAAGTTCCAGTGTGATTATGAAAAATGTGACATTTTATGAAAAATGATAAACAGTTGGTTTTCTGTTGTCAAATTTTCATATTTAATGTGTCCCGGAAAGCAAATAGGTTAGTCCATTGTCATGGAATCTACATCAATCATCACACTGCCTAAGCCTTCTGTTAGCAATTCTGTCCAATTGAATGGTTAAAAATAATCTTTAATGAATACGTATATTTCAAGCTTTCCTTTGTGAGGCACCTTAAGATACTGCAGTCACCTCCTAAGAAAACTGAAAATAAATATGAGAAATTTGGATTAAATTGCATGCACGATGTTCTAGCTAATCCCTTTCTACTGCAACTGGAGGATGAAGATTTTATTGAATACTATAGCAAGATTAGAAAAGTTTTTCAATAAATGAATATGTAATGCCTTTTACTACCAATAGGAAATGGATGCAGAAACAACATAATCAACTTGCAATATTAAACTTCCTCATTGTCTTAAACCAGAGCTACAGTCAATGAAATATTGATACCGCACTCCCTTATAAACAATCATCAACAGAACCCAAAACCCAAACCCTCCAGCTCGCTCCTCACACACCCCATAACAAAAGAAAGTACACCAGAAACTCCCAGAAGCTCCAACCAGCGAGCCAACAACAAAAGAGCTCACACCAGAAATTTCCAGAAGCTCCAACCAGCGACACACCACTAAGACGTCGCCAGCAGCAAATATCACAACACTGACCAACGACCCGGCCTACAAAATATCACTAATGTCTTAATTAATCTCAAATCTGGCAACAATGACCAGAATCCTTACAAACCCAATCCATTGATTGGCAGAAGAAGACAAGAAACCCTAGGAATATGGGTAAATCAGAGGAACCGAGAAAACTCTAAAAAATTTGATCGCTCTAATACCATGGAGAAGGTGAGTGAAATATTTTCAACTTCTTTATTGATATTGATCATACATATTTATATGCATAAGTGAAGATGAAAAATGAAAGAAAAATAAATGAAAATAATTCTAATTAATATACATTCCTATTCTATAACAGGTGTAAATATCATGAATGAATGCATAAGGATTTGAGGCTATAAATAAGGAGAAAATGATGATGTAAAGTGATATTAGGAGAAGATTTAAATTGGTTTTAGTTTAAGGCTATGAATAAATCTACTGGGGATTTTGGCTTATTTCAGGTATGCCATTGAAAATTGATGTTGATAATGACAAATAGAATCATGTAGTATCTTTAGGAGTAAATCTTGTTTTGTTGATGATGGGTGACATATAATTGGCAGATTGATGACTTGAATAACTATAGAGGTTGTAGGAAAGAAATAATTTATAATGTGAGGAATTAAGTGGTGATTATCTTAGTGGAGTAGTTTGATGTATTGAAGGGTAAATGTTCGAGGTTATGGAAGAGACTTGAGCAATTCATGAGGACAAAACCACTTTTTAGACAAAATTTAAGGAGACATAAAAGAGGAGACTAGAGAAAATAGAATATCGTAATACAATAAAGACAAAAGAACAAACTAAGTAAATTATAGACAAAGATGGAGCGATCTGATAAGGGAAATAGTCATGGATACTGCTTCACCAATGCCATTGTTCTTTGCAACTATTACGTAAACCTTTCCAAAATCAGCGATAAACTATCTGAGGTTTGGATTGATCAATTCAATACCCAACTGTACTTTTCACATTCACCAAAATACTCAGTTATTTCTATTAACACCATCATCTTAGGTGGACATTTAGCCCAATGACATATCGACACGTATCCCCTAGCCCAAAAGAAGAACACACGTCCGCAAATTCCTAATAATACATAAAACTTGCACTAAAATGTTAAAGAGAGAAGGGGGAAAAAAACGTCATTCATAAAAATTAAAAAAAGCAAAACGGTTAGGTAGAGCTAGTACATTGTGACAGCCATCAACTTGGCAATCAAACCTATAAGGAAACATGTGTCTAATCATCACTTCTTTATTCTTCTCTCTATGAAAACCAATTTCATCCAACTCACTAAAACATATTAAAAGCCAACTTCGAAAATTTTCATGGGAGTATCGAACTAAGAACTTAAAGAAAATAATCTGTTTCAAAATTGCTACGAACAAGCCTTAAGATGTTGTGGATCCTCCTTTGTGTACTTAAATAGAACAAAAGTAACTCCTTCTTCCCTTATCTTCTTCATCAACCAAAACTAGATCACCACCACCTATACACACACTCACCTACCAGCAATGACAATTCACAACATAAACGCCCTCACACTAGATTCAACACCCAGATCTAGCCACAAACACCAACTATTGTCAACGCAACTCCAACTGAATACCCAACAATCCCACATGATGAGAGCACCATGACACCAACAAGAACACCACAACCCCAACAATGGCTTGGTTTGCATTTGTGAATGCCAACAATGGTTTGGCTTGGGATCCGGGTGGTTATGATGTTTCAATGGCGTAGGATTAGGTGGAGAGTTTTGTTGCAAGTCTAGGATTGGGGTCTAGTCAAGGGATGATTTTGCTTAGATTTTCTATGAGAACCTACTGTAGAGGAAGTAGTAGATAAAGGAAATAAATGGAGCTCGAGAGAGAGAAAACTCTCTCTCTCAAAATAATAGTCTTATTGTTTGATTTTTTCTTCATTACATTCAACTGTTTAAATAGCATTGTTAGGATGCTATTTTAGGTAATACATAACAATAATAATATTAATTTATTACTGTCATTTATTCCATTGAATTCTAATATCAATTTATTGCATCATTAATTTTCATTATTCTTGTCATCTTTGATTTTGTCTTAATTCTCTCCTTTATAAGCTTGATTTCCATTAAATATGTTCCTCCTTTTATAATATTTTCCCCAAAAAGCACTTGTAACAAGTTTAAGCTTTTATTTGTGCAATCTAGCACAAATGGGGGGTCAGTCATGGCAAAGTGGGTTTAATTGTGTTTTTGTGGTTAATGGGTTTCAACAGCAGAGTTAACTTGAATGGAGGGTCAATTATGGCAGAAAAGAGGTGCCTTTTAGTAGTTCACAGGGTGTAGATGGGATTGGTCATGGTAATGGGTTTGAGCATGGTGGTTGTTTTTTTTAAGTTTGTATGTCAGATGGATATTTTTCAATTTTATTGTATTTCAAACATGGATATTTGTCGGTGGTCAAAGGATACGTGTCAATGCACAAGTGGGCGAATCATCCAACCAGATAGATGGAGTTAAGGGATCTAATAGAAGTAGTATAAGTGAGTGCAAAAAGTGCGATTAGATATTAATCAAATGAAAGTTCAAGTAGTCAATTGTTGATTTTGGCAAAGTTGAGGTGTCGATTGCAACATTAACCCTTTTTATAAACCCAATTACCTTTTAATTTACAATTTGTTGCTAACCTCACTACTTCTTTCAATTATTTTATGACAATCTTCTTATTTTTTAATTTTGTGATACCAGGTTAGAAAGGGGAAGACACCTACTACCACTGCTTGCTTGGCTCTTCTACCAAATCCTATGAAGATGTATTACTGGTTTAGTCACTTGTTCTAAAGATTCTTATTCCTTAATGTTAAATCTATAATGTCCTAATCTCTAGCATCACTTACGTCAACTAGACTAATAGTCTCCCTAGAGTTGATAAGTGAGCTATTGCTCCCTTTAATTTAGTTCATTTTGATGCACAGGGACCGGTTCATGTTAGTTCTCTTTACAGTTTTTAATACTTTTTTAATGATTATTCAAGAATAACATGATTATAAATAATAAAAAATCATCCTAGGTTATTTGATTTATTTTAAGCATTTCATTCTAAAAAACAAAATCAATTTAATTACTCCATTAAATAATGCTTAAAAATACATGTTTAATTCCTTTCAATCGTACATGAAAGAAAATGATATTCTTCATCAACTTCAAATGCTTTTACTCAGTAAAATAAAATGCCGTCCACAATGATTGATGAGGCTCCATTGCACCTCTTCCTAACCAATCACATTTTCCTCTACCTTTTTGGGTCTTTGGCTGCCCATGTTTTATCCATCACCTATTTCTACGGGATGACAAGCTTAATTTTCAATCAATTCATTGCATTTTTTCTCAGCTACGTTTGTCATCAAAAGGGATATTGGTATTATTATCCAACACAAAAAGTTTATGTCTATCCATGAGTCTTTCTTTAGGTCTAACTCTACCTTTCCACATTTGTCTTCGTCTTTCAGGGATGAGTCTTCTATGTTGCCACTATCATCTTCGTATTATTAATTTCCTATTAACTAGAGTGCTTCTACTATTTCCTTATCTTAACAGGTCAAATATGCAATTTTATGTTTGTCGACAGGCTACGGGACCCTCTGTCTCCACCAACTTCTTGATTAGACTCAAGTCCTTCTCTAACTCCCTCACCAAACGAAGTTATCCCAACTGGATTGAGAAAGGGCAGGCATGTTATTCATTTTCCCATCTATCACCCTCTTTTAAATGTTATAGAGTTGATTGATTATAATTAGGCTACTCTGCACATAGTACCAAATATAGTATTTCAAGAAAGCACATAGAAATTAGGTGTCATTAGGTTCATGAAAAATTGTAGAATAAGAATAAGGAAATTGATATTCATACATGAGATCAAAAGACCAACATGATCCATGTGCTAAGTCACTTTGAAGGGATTGAATGGATAGTATATGCAACCAGCTATGGGCATATGACATATACACTGCAGCTATATTGGGATATGTTCAACATATTGCTTGATGTAAAATGGACAGTGGGTTTGTTTCCTACTTTTGTAGAACATTTTTCATGACTTGATAAAAGTTTGATAAGCTAAAGATTTTTTTCCATGTTTCATCATTCGGTTAACCGAAATGCTAGAAATTGATACTTCCAAGCAGAAGACTTAATTTTAATAATCCATAACAAGACAAACGGAACATCAACAAAATCAAACTTACCTTCATTCTCTGTAGATGGGCTACAGCACAAAGTAAAACCTCTATCTAACCGTGGGGCCAATTTTAAACCTGCATAATTATGTACTTTGTAAAAAAAGCAAGACCTGCTTTTGTAAATGCTCAATTCTCTTATCTTCACTGCTCTATCAAACTTTAGGCCAACAAGTTTAACATTTGAAGTTGCCAATCCACCTGAAAAGTACAAAAACATGACAAAACCAATAAGAAATTCTTTTAGTTCCTTTTTTTTTTTTTTTTTTTTTTTTGTTAATAATGAACAACCAATTTGCTCTTTTCTAAATTAAAGCACTACAGCCATAACTGGACCAAACTACATATCAACCACCCATCATGCCATGCATCAATTAAGCCGAGCTTGGGCCGTATAGATAGCCCAAAAGGCATTTACTTCAAACTTCTTCTTAATAGACACTGCCTTTTTCCACATCAGATGTTTAAAAAACCTTGATCTTTTTTCCATCTTGAAGCAGAAAAGGATCAAACAATACAAACACAATTTTGGAAACTGGACAGAATGGTCAAACACTTCTCTCTTCGTAATTAAGTCCAGCTTGCACTAAAATAGCCCAAGAAGGTTTTACTTCATAATTACTTTCAAAAGACTTTTGGGTCCACATTGGGTGTTAAAAAACAGTACATCTTTTCCAAATTTGAAGCAGAAAATTATCAAATAACACAAACCCACTATTGGGAACTGAACAGAATGGTCATTCAAGGAATAAAGTCTGAAACTTTATCTTCCAAAGGCGAGTGAGAATAAAATTCAAGAACAAAATGAGCCAAAACTACAACTCTTTTACATGATCATATGGTCTTAATGTAAAAAAGAAGAGAATAAAAAAAAAAAACGGTAAGCCTTTATTTATTTATTTTATTTTTACATTGTAATGGAATCCAGAGAAAAACAAAATCTTTAACCTTTACATGCAATAAAAGTTAAGAGAGAGAGAGGGCTTACAAGAGGCCATAGACAGCATCGAAACTGAAGAAGGAGAAAACTAGAGAAAGAGAGAGAAGAGAATGGAAAAAGGGTTTAAATTTACAGTGGAGGAAAGGAAGAAGGAGAAAATAAAAATAAGTTGTTTATTTATTTTATTACATGTCCAAGTGACTCTGGTTTCATGGGGTTTGAGGGGCTCTGGGGAGTTATGGTTATGGAGAGTGGAAAACAGAACTGAATGTGAATGAGAAGGTGTAACTCACAAACACAAGTGTCAACAGCTGCAACTGGATTGGTTGGACCCAGCATTCACTGCCCCTCTCTTTCCCTCTCCCTCTCTTATATAATAAATATATATAATGTATTGGTTGTTTTTATTTCCATCTTCTTTTTGCCATTTTAATGTCCTCATGAGATTGTGTTTTTGTTAAATTAAAGTATCAAAAATATAAATGTCTATATGCTTGTTTTATGGAACTAAATATTTAATTTTTGGCCAAAAAAAAAGGAACTAAATACTTGATAAATAATATGTAATTATATGTGTTTAATGTTAACTAGTTAGATAGAAAAAAATCAAATAATATTTTCTTTTCCAACAAGTGAATTGAATTTTTAATTACTTTTTTATAAAGTGCATGATTTTTCTTATCCCAACCCTTTTAGCTAATTATTATCTCCAACAATATATTATGATAAAGCAAAAATAGATGATAACATATGGAAACATTCGATATGAAATCAAAACTCATCATATAAGATTAAGTACATATCTAATTTCAAACAAATATATAAAAAAATAAATAATTATAGATAAATATAAATATAAAACCATTGGAAAAGCATATTTTCTTTATCACAGCCACAGGATGAGAGATACTGTTTTAAAAAAAAAAAAAAAAAAAAAACCAATTCTACCGTTTAAAAGAAACAAGAAAAAAGAATCAAATATTTTCAATCCCTATAAAAAAAGGAAAATGTTAAGAGATATCTCAATATAATTATTAATAACTGCAGCAATTGATAAGAATTTAGAATAGAATTATAATAAATTCATCTCATAAAATATATTCTTAAAATAAGAAATAAAAATGTTATAATCATATTAATTATTTTGACATATTAATATATTGTTAAGGTGATACGAATGGAGAAACTAAACCATAAAAAGAAGACTGGGTCCATTGCCTAATTTATATAGTTAATATAGCCGTATTTTTGTTAATAAAAGGAAAGATAAGGGAGGTGAATAGGAAAGCCTTTTTATGACCAATATATAACACATGCGTTCCAATTTGAGAGAAACATGGATGCTAAACTATATTGGCTTAAATCTGGAGGGTAGTATTAAAGGGAAAAGAAAACATGGAGGAAGTAATTTATAATGAAAACCCACATCTCACAAAATGTTGGACTAAAAAAAGTGGCTCCTTGAGGAACTCTCAAACCATCCTTGTAGATTTAATCAAGAAAGGAATACGCATGCTTATTGAAAATTATTATTTGAAATAAGTTTTCAATAAAAAATAATTATCAAAATAACACTTTAAAATTGCATATAAAATATTTGGCCAAAAAAAAAAAAAGCATATAGAACCACATTTTTAATATATAATTTTTGTCTACACAAAATTCGTATCTAATCATTCAAACATAACTCGTATGTTAGACATGTAAATTCAAACTGTTCATTTTTGTTGCTAGTTGTAATTTGTAAAGGTTGGAAAGAGGGTAACTGGATTGAACTTATGAATGTTGTAGGCTTATAAAATATAACAAGGTTAGTGACATGTCAAGGTTGGGCCTGTATAGCTAATCTAATACTTAAGACACTAAACGTGCTAATTTGAGGATAATCGATGGATATGAGAAAGAGAGTCTAAGCAACATCATTATTCCTGTGGAGTGGAAGGAGATATTTATTGCAAATAGATAATTAGTGATTGAGTGTGTTGTCGGATCATATCGATCATTGACAACGATTATAATGAACATGGGGTAAGCCTACTAATCCATTTCAACTCATGTCAAGACCAAGTGAGGAAAGGTATGCCAAGAGACACTGGATCATGTTCCATTTGGATGCTACTAAGGTAAGTAAGTTGGTACTTCAAGTTAGGGTGAAGAGCACCCCAACAAGGCTGTAAGCCTTGTTTTTGTAAGCTGGGCAATAGCCTAATGAGTCAATCAAAGTAGCTAATGGGCTAGACTAGGCTTGAGAGGCAAGTAATCCATATTAGACTATCAACAAGTTCTAAATTATTCAAGTGGAACTCACATGTTCAACATGCAAATTCTTCATAATCACAAATCACATCTTAAAAATGTAATTTGCCAAAAGTATTTTGATAATTAATTTTATCTTGTACTTATTTTAAAAGTTATCTTTTATAGATTTGAGTGACCATTTGCCCTTTATTCACTTGAGAGTTGCATGCATGTAATGTATAAAATTAAGTACGTTGGTAGATGTTCATTATAATTAATCACTGGTCTTCAAGGTGTTGATATATATTAAATATTACAATTTAGAGATATATTATTGATTATTGATACATTATAAATTCATTTACACAAATACCAATAGTATAAAAATAATTATTTGAATATACAAAATTGCATATAATAAATGATATTTTGTATTTTACACAAAAATCGCATGTAATAATGCAATTTGTAGTTTAATTATGGAAATCGCACCTAAATGTGATTTATAATATTTCTTTTTTCTTTTTTTTTCACTTGCAATTTCACATTTGTAATATGGTAATTTATTTTCTATAATTTGTACTTTGGTAGTTTTTTTTTTTTTTTTTAACAATACCGGTAGACGTGTTATACCCTACACACTGGAGTCGACTACAACAGCTTAGGTAAAATATAGTTAGTTCACTTTTCTATTTTCTGTTGTATGTCTAGCTGTTGCTTTGATCATAAGAGATCCTGATAACAATCCAAAATTACTTTCTAGATTCATGAGGACAGCCAAAATCTGGCATATAGATAAAGGTATTGTGATAACAATCTGATATATGACTATTTAGATTCATGAAGATAACTCAAAATCTGTTGTATCCCAGATTTCATAGAAGGCAGGAGATTGACTATGCTATTCCAAGTTTGTACTCCCATGCGATATACAAATTTTCAGACCAGTGTTTTCATCATAGGGAAGCATGGAGATTGTAAAGGAATTCAGAGGATGCTACAATAACGTACAATGGCTGGCAAACCCCCATAATGTGTCACATAAACACAATAAAATGCAGGTGGCGAGTCACTAGCTGAGGGTTGAAGAAGAGACAAGACAATATGTTGAACGATGCTGAAGAATGAATTGCATGGTGCGAGCGCTACAGAGTGATGTTTCCTCATTCATCCACCGTCTGCCTCCTTAAAAAGCTGTTTGCTCAACCAAAATTTAGCTCCATCCTGCCATTAAGTATGCAAAGGATGCTCTTAGCTAATCCATGATTATGATATCAACTAGTCACAGAAGCTTTTTATATGGTAACATGAAACCAACTTGTACAAGCATGAAAGTAGTGGTAGTATATATAAACACAACATACAAGAATTGAATATGTATAAGGTGCAGAGATGATGGATACTGACCTATCTTGAATCACCTCTAAAACATTATGGCTCATAAATGGCAGAATGACAATGCAACCATGAGGATTGCTGATATTTTGTATCCAAGAACCCTTTGGCATGGGGAGAACTATTTCAAAGGAGCTTATCTCCAGCAACTGAGAACAAAAAGGACAGTAACATAACAAGATAACGGAGTTCATTACTTCAATGCAGTTGCACTCCTTTTTCTGCTGTCAGCCCCTTCCTTCCATGCCTTCCAAGCCATCCTAACTTCATCCAATTGTTTGTCTGGAATTCCAGTGTTCCGATCCAGCTTCTCAATCCATTCATCCCAGGGAGATCTTGAAGGGTCCAAAAACATAGAAATTTGAGGCAACATTATAGATGTATAGAATTCATCAACACTTTCGAGAACAGCTGCTGATTCAACCAAGGCTAGCATTTCAGGCCTTGTTACCTCACGAGGTTGCTTTTTCAATAGGTAATCGTTCCCTCTGAGAATCAGGACCTCAGATGGAGCAAGCGGTAACACTATCCGTGAAAATTTGGCCAGTGATAATGTGAGAATATCTCTTGGAAGTAAGTTGCGCTTTACAGCTATGGCAGTCCCAACCATCTTGCGGATCTGGGAAATGCTAAACATATTAGTTTCTAGGGACAACAGTAGTGAAGTGATTGGATGCAGCAGAAGGTAAAGATAAGTAAAAGCTCAATCCTTGAGAGAGTTCAAGAACAAAGAAAAAACAAGATTGCCTCACACCTAGCGAGTGGTCAAGCCAGGAACTCTCATGATAAGTCGTAAAGAAAAAGCAATTTCAAATCCAACCAATGCCACTTTATAAGGCTAACTGCCTAGCCTAGCACAAGCTGGAATAAGGTCATGCGGTGCAGTTCGTATGCCCAAAATGATAGCTAAATATGTGGAATCACTAACTTATGAACAAATGAAGAACATGTGCCATGGGCACTAGGGAATCTGCTGATTTGTTTTGCTCGTATGCTTTCATATTTCTCTCCCTTTGCAAAGAACTTTCAAGTGCAAAAATTAGTCCATGCAAATATGATGTGCTTGGGGAATAAAACTAATTCAAGTGGCACCCACAAAGATATGCCTCAGTGGCTGGCTAAGGCCTTGGCCTGCGATGCTCTAGCACCCCAGTTTGAATCTCATGGGGTGCATACAAGGGGTGTCTACTCCCCTTCTGAATCTCCTAGGTAAGTGAACCCATTGCCTTTGACTAGCCTAGGCCACTTTGCCACTAGACAGGGTTTTGGGGAGGGGGCCAAAAGGCAGGCTTCACGATTACAAATTTCTTACACTTAAGTACAACCCTGATGTGACCGGATCTGAAATGAAGGACCAAGGAAAGAAGATGCTAGAGAATAATATACATCATGAAAAGCTCACCTGATGTAACATGAAGGATTCACCCCAAATGGAGATCTCAACAAACTCTGCTCCAAATAGCCTCTCTACCTTCCCACAAGAACAACAAAATATTTTTCGGAAGTGTGAAGAGCTGATTCTATCATTCTCATCAGGTTCATGTAGCCACCTTGCAAGAACTACTGGACCTGGACTTGGATTTTGGAAATCATTTCTATCACTAAGGCTAGTGTCAGTTGCATATTCATCATTCTCACTCTGCAAGGAAATTTCACCCATAGCATCACCATCAACTCGACTAACATCATCCACGTACAAGTTCTGTTCCTCATCACTTTCTTCCACATCAGATGAAGATGCTTCACTGGTTGGATTTTGTTTCATCTTTGAACGTCTTTCTTTCCTAGATTTTGCTGAAACTTTTCTCCTATATTTGGATCGTACAGTATAATTATGGAAAGGGTGTTCTCCCTGAAAGATCATTAAAAAAAAAAAAAGAGAGAATTAATAAGCAGTTTGCAGGTGTAACTTGAGAGCATTGACTTTTATACAATCTTGTGGACTTCAAGCTTAGAACTTCAAGATATTTGGTATTTAGGTCTCACTTGATTCTTGAGTTGATCCTCAAGTTGTATAACCTTGAAGATACTTGGAATTAGGCATCACTAGATTCCTAGGTTGATTCTCTAGTTGCATAATTAAGTTGTACATAAAATCACCAGGACATGAATCACTACTCAGATTTTACCCCCATATCATTATTTGATCTTAAGTTGTGTACCATAAAACATACTTTCATTGTTCAGAAAATAAGCTAATCTCAGCCGAATTCTGAATAGAATTACAAGACTAGGCCAAGATATTTGAATTCTCACGTTTTTCTACCATAGTTACTTGTTGGAAAATTAGTTTAAATGGGGTGGCAGGGGAGAGGGAAAGAGAAATAACCTCAAAAGCATTTAATATGTCATTGAAATCTGATATGTAATGATCAATCTCAGCATCACTGAAGTTATCTCTTATCCCAATTATATTAGTAGGAAGAAGATAAGAGTACTTGCGAATATTACATTCCCTCCTCGGATCAAAACTCCTACAAGAAATTTTGGACAGAAGGATTTAATGAGAAATGAAAAAGAGTCGTAACCGATAACATAATTGACACATAAGTATCTTTTGAAGCACCATACTCATGATTTCAATAAACAATGACCAGTTCAGAAGGTAAATTAGATTTATCAAGGGAATATCTAAACACCAGAAAGAAAAGGAAGAAAAAGGCTGGATCTTAAAGTAATCTCACCTCTCAAGTATAATTGCATTCTAATTTTTTAAATCTAATATGAATGCTTTTTCTACCTCTTATAAACTTGAAGTCATGAAAAAGCTGAGTTACAAATAATGAAAACCAGACCTTTTTGATGGTAAAATGCTAAAAACTTTGATATTATTAGGAAGATGATTGTTAATATGACCAGCCAGAATCATGCCATAAGGATCTTCCTTCCATGCATATTCAGGAATTTCCATCTTCAGGGATATGGTAGTTGCCAATGAGTGAACCTGGAATTTTTTTACCAAGATAAAAAGATAAATAAAAGAAGAAAAAATTGTTACTCTACATAAATTTATGTGAATATAAGGTAGTCTCTCTTTCTATATGTATATACACACACACTTGTATGACATACATATATGAACTTCATGCAGGTCAGAATAACAATAACTTAATATCATTTAACATATTTTTATTTGGAAGTTGGTGAGAAAGCCCTAGATCTTAATTTTCATCACTTCAGGGAAAAAAGGGAAAAAAAAAAATTCATAACTTATATAAAAACCGTGCTGAGTCAATTTTTCCAAGGCCATGCTATTCTGAGGCAGTCTGTTGAGTTTAATTTCTTGGAAGCATCTATTACAAAAAAGGTCATTGAATTATCCAGAAAAAAGAGAGCTATTTCTCTCTAAATAGCTAAATTTAGTTACATAACTAATTGATCTAAAAGCTTAAGCCTATTAGATTTGGTGTATCTGAAGTCCTGTTCTTTAAGTCCCAAGTATCAAGCAGCTGAAATATCATTTTGTGAGATTATCAGAGTTTTTTTATTGCAATTGCATGCAAGATGGGTATGCATGATATTTATGCACTAAGGGAGGAAATATTTTAGCCAAGAATCAAATACATGGTTCACCGAGCATTATCGGGCCTTTTAATTTGTTGGGTCCATCCAAAAAACAAATGAACACCACATATTGAATGGATGGATTGAAAAAGTTCTAGGATACAAGGTATTCTTCACTCTCTACGTCTTGGTTCTATAAACATGCATGCAGATTACCATCATTCAAACATTGTCCTTTCTGTTGATTCTAGTAACTTGCACCTCAAACTACAGATCTATCACATCAGAACTTCAAGACCAGAAGAGCATCATAATTGTAGTGTAGAAAACTTACTCCTTTATCAGTCCTGCTACTTCTGGCCCATGCAATTTTATGCAGATCACCGAAATTACTTTCAAGGATTCCTCCAGCCTTATAGATGGCATTTCCAACTCTTCTTCAACAGCTGCATTTGAAACCAAAATAACTAGTCTTTCCTCTCTAACTAAATGAATTAAAAGTTATGGATGTTAAGTATCTGAAACATGAAGAAAGGCACGTTATATATCAAATACTATCAACCAGCATTTACAGCATAACTTCCTGTTTTTGTGAGAGAGCAAAAGAATCATACACAGAAACCACAAAGGGCATCTTATAATGGTACTTCCCAAATCACATATCTTCCCCATGCTATTATCTCACAATTGCTGGACTTCATCGGGGAAACACAAACCTTGCCAGTTGAAAGAAGGAACTCTTGTATGCACATTATTAGAATGTGATAACTCTAGAAAGATCAAATACAAGTCTAGTGCTCCTTCGAAAGGAGTTGATCAAAAATCACACGCAAGATCAATTCCTCGAAGTGGTCAAATCAAGAAAACCATGATAAAACATTTTCTTTCCAATTAATTCTGCTTTAGGTGAAGTTGTAGTATTTGTTGTGATCATGGTGCAATATTTCTACAGTTCTAATGATCAACCTGTCATCAAGAAGTCTTATTTTAACAAGGGCAAGCCAAGAAGCTCTTCTGCAAAATTCCCCCTTGGACATATAGGCAAAGGTTTACTAATGAGAATTTATGAAGCTTGTCTATGGGCTAGTGTTGAAGTGATGAGGCACATATGTAGGGATGAACTGAAGGAGGGTGCAGGGGGCTTAATGACACCGCAGTTGCACCCTGAATTTTGTGATTTTTGAAATATCGTCCCCTGGAAATTTAGGGTAAAATAATTGAGACTATATACATTTCTTATAGTTTTTCCTTCTTATGCCAGCTTCATCCTACTTCAGTTGAAATTATGGTCCACCACTTGATACATGTAAAAAGACTGAGGCCTCAAAAATATTCAAGTGTTGCACGTTTCATTGATCAAAAGAGCTTCCCCATAATTAACATAAATTGCAAAGATTTTGAGGTCATAGGAAACCCTAAGCATTCCTACCAAGCTCTTATGAAGAAGATGACACAAAAATATGGTAATGGCAGCCCTAAGAAATGCATAAGATTGCAAGACGGTCATGCTGTGTGATGAATCAATATTTGGACTCTAGCAAAAGCTATTTTATCTATCAATCATCCTTGCATAACACATGGATTTGGAACAAAAGATCATCATGTCGAATCTCTACATATAATATAGAGACCATGGAGATCTATAAACTAAAGCTTTTAAACCAGTCACTGTGGAGCTAAACTTAACATGGTGTATAAAACAAAAGGTTCTGGGTTCCTTTCCCCTTAATCAATGTCCAAGGCCACCCGTGCAAGTGTCAAAAGTACTAAAATCTAAAAGCTTACACCATCTCCATATTCAAGAAGTTCTCAACAAAACAACTATCCCACCAACACTAGCAATAGCAAAAGGTAACTCCTTCAAACATTTTCAAAATCAAGTTACACGACCACAATTACGGTCTAATAAATAACTCACCTAGATCGATGAATCCGTAATGTCACGTTATGACTATAACAACATTATCTTGTGAAATAGCAAAATGCTGATTACTCTTAGTTACAATTTACAATAACTACTAAAACCACCTATCTTTTCAATACTTACAACACTCATAATGCACGCCACTACATCGCAAATGTTAAACATGAAAGGCACAATTTCAGCTATACGATATAACCCTTATAAACTGACAGGATATGATATGTCATAAGCTAAATGAAACTTACAAACAAGACAGCAATAACTGCACCTTTATACACTGTTTAAGGACAAATGATCGGACTCATAAGAACTTACTCGTCAGTGAGTGCTCGTCACGTTGCATTTGAAGACCTGAAACCAATACAAAAAAATAAAATAATAACAAACACCTTACACAGACGAACGACCATATCAAATACAGAGGAAAATGATAGCAAGGATCCAAAAGGAAACTTTTTCTCGTAAATTGCATAGTTGAATATAAAACTTGTAAAACTTCTACAGTGCAGTGTCGACCATCCATCCAAAAATCAGACCATTGAAATATCTAATGCATATTACATTCAATAACTTACAGAACCGGCCGTAGTAATAAAATAAGGAGGACTATAGAATTTTTCATAAAAATTTATTCTTTTCGCTCTTAACAAATGTTCGACTGTGTTAATGTACCCCAAAGACATGTGCTTTATGTATTTCGAATGTATGTATGCACGTATGTTACCTCTATAATCAGTTCCAACATACCCAACCGCATAACAACTTTCTTCTTTCGAAAAGATTCCCATTTGGGTACAGCATCCGATGATTCTGATTCTGATCCTTGGGGTATACATACAGTACGAGATTTGACCTTCAAAGAAGAAGAAGAAGATGGGGCTACAGTGTGGCAAGAAAAGAACCTTATTCGGGGTTTTGAAGTATAGGAAAATGGGTTAGTGGGTTTTGCAATTTTCAATAACCATGGAGATAAGATGAATCTCTGAGAGGATAAAGCCATAACTAGGATTGAATTTGACAACAAAATTTGGATACGAAACGCACCGTGTTGATTAATAAGTTGGAAATGGAACCAAATCCGTGAAAGGAAAATCTTGTGAAGCATAATTGTTATTATCATTTGATATAAAATGTAACGGGTAGAAATATTTTCATTTTCTGTCCGGAAAATTCTACATTCTGGTCCGATCTCGTTAACGAACGGTTTATATTTTTTCAACTGTTATTGAACCATAATTTTTTTATAATTCATTTATTTTTTCATATGAAGGGCAGCACAGCATCGTAGAGGCCTGTTTCTTTCTTTGTTAATTTACTCGATCACCTCAAAAAGATAGGACTCAATCATTTCTCAGTCATTTTGGATAGAATTCCCAAATTTATGGAGAGAAGGTAAAAAAAAAAGTTCATGAGTGAAAAATTTTTACTGTTCCCTGTCTATTTTATCTCATTTTAATGTTTGAGTTTATTACTTGATTATTTACTCATAGAAAAAATATTTATACAAACACTAACTTTATAAAAATAATTATCAAAATAACAATATAATTATATAAATTTGTTTTTCATATAAATATTGCATCTTTTAAATAAAATTCCTTTTGTGTAAATGTCATATACAATGTCTCTTTTGTATTATTATTAATATTATATGTATTATTTATAAATTATATATATTATACACAGATGCTATAGATATGAAATTTTAATAATTAAAATTACGTGATTTATTATGTTGAGTTTGTGAACGTGTATCACGGCTTGAACCTTGATGCCTCAACATCTAAATATACTTTGATTTCTGCTGCTTTCCACAGAGTTCGCTCACGTGACAGAATCTGAAGAGAGCTGAGATGAGAAAGAGAGAGATGAGATAGGATGGATGTACTATCAACTGTGTTTCGTTGTGTGGAGTGTTTTCTAGGCCCCAGCCCATTTACGCCCAGCCCACAAAAGTGAACTAAAAGGCCTTGAGGCTTGAAAAGTGTTGAGAACGCTTTGTCTTAGGCTAATTTGGCTACTTGAGCAAATTTTAACATTTTTCACTAAAGCTCATTCGTATTGAATCATTAATACCCATTTTACATTAATCTTTTATAATCAATTTATGAATAAGATCGTCCTTACATAACCATACAATTTGAAAGTCCTTCTACATTTAACATGCTCTATTGCTATTTCACCAAAACATACCTGTATTAAGCCGCAATCTACATCTTTAAAGCAAACTTACCACAAAATATTACTTTTTTGCTTCAACACTTTAAAACCAACCAATCACTTTGTGTGTAAGATCTAATGGTGGATCTTAAGATATGCTACTTGCCCAATAATTTCCCCTATTTCACTCCAACTAAAATTATATATAGGACAAGCTGGCAAGGTAGCTGCATCCACCCAAGTTTGACTCACAACAATCAAATTAAGTTGGAGTTTTACGTTATTTCATTTAACTAATTCGCTTGAATTTTAATCAAATTTGAGTCTTTTTTTATTATCGATATTATTTTAATTTTGTATTAGACAATCCAGCTGAAACAAATTTAATTAAGTTGAATTCCATATTACTATAAATATACCTTGCAAGTTGCAACCGAGTTCAAATTTAACACTTTATAATCTAACTTAGATTGTTTGAAACCCTAATTTAAACATGTGATATTAATTATGCTAGTGAACATCAAATTGAAGGCTAAGATATAGAATATATTGGGTAACACAAATTTTGTGGGTGTTTTCGTCAGAATGAACTTTATGAACACCGTATACTTGTCTTATTGATTTTTCATCAATATCTATTTTTTAACGTATATCTGTTTGAAAACAATAAAAATATAATATTAGAATGATCAAAATATGATAAAATAAATAGATCCATCACGTCAAGTAATTTTAAAATATTTTGTTTTTGAGCACATGTATAATTAGGTTTCCCTCACTCTCCAGTCGTCTTCTGTGGGTGTGTTTGATAAGAACTAAAATAATAAAAAAAAGAAGAAGAAGAAGAAGAAGAAAGAAACTGAATTACTTTCATCTTTATTCTCTTAATTTTCGCCAATTTCTCTTTTAAGATATTTTGATATGCATTGATTAAAAGTATAAAAATAAAATAAGGGGTTAATGCCCCATTTAGTACATGAACTTTGACCAAAAAAATCAATTAGCTACCTGAATTTTCAATTTATTCAATTTCATACCCTAAATGAACTTTTCATACCATAAATACTACCTCATCCAATTATTGTCTGACACGTGTCATTTTTTTAAAAGAGATAATAAAAGAGAAAGATAGCGTTTAGAACACGGAAGCTCATTAGGATATGAAATAGAATAATTAAAAATTCAGATAGCTAATTGATCTTTTGGTCAAAGTTCAGGTATCAAACGGAGCATTTTACCCTAAAATAAGTCATAATATTAATTTAAAAATTGATGGAAAATAATCGAAAAAAAAAATATAGGATAGATTTGGTTTATACATGTGTGTGTGTGTGTATAAGGCTTTTAATTCTCACAGGTGGACTTTTCTCTTTACTGGGATTCCAGATAGTCGAGAGTCATGTAGTTATAAATCCATTTTTATCTTCCCATCGAGTCCTTATAAAAAGCAATAGTAAATTAGATCAAACAGGGGCAGAGCTGTGTTTTATGGAATTTTACAAGACGTTAGAAGCTTATTTTTGCTTTTCAGGATAGAAGTATGATGTATGTTCAAACCAAATTAAATTTTACTATTTAGTCGACAGATCGACCAATTTGCCCGCTTGAACAGTTACATTATGTATATTTTGTAGGGGGTCAAATTTACTGCTTTAAAGCATAAGACTAAATCCACCATCAAACCGGTTTATAATTGGGATTATTTGGAGAGATTCTAACTTAATTGGGGGTTGGACATGTCTTGATAGTCTAGACAAGAACACCAATCACCATAACTAAGTCTAACCCACTAAAAAACTGAACCACTCAACTAGGCACAGGTTCTAACCGCGATAGCTACAGCATAAAACCTCATCTAAATGTCCATTACTTTAGCTCGGCACCTTACTATTACGCCTCACCTAGGATTGGGCAAAACCAATTCAAAAAATATGGTTAAACGGTCCATTAATTTCGGTTTAAGATTACAATTTTTTTTATTTGTAACTATAAAAAACTGACAGTTAACAATTAATTGGTTAAATTTTTATAAGTATACTATATATATAATTTACATATAATTACTTTTTGATATATATATATAGACAAATAATAGGGGTAAAAAAACAAAAGAATACAACCTAGTATAAAAGATCATGTAAAAGAAAAAGAAAATGGATATCGGGTTGTTTCTCTTTATCGAGTTTCTATATATATAGTAAATATTATGTGGAAAAGGAAAAAAAATATTGTCTTACGATATGACATACCATGCAAATACCATGGAACATATGAAACGCAATAATGCATATGCCATTTCAAAAGTTACTTTTATGTATTATAAATGTAAATCATTTATTACCTAATATATTATTATTAGATAATTTGGGACATATTGTAATTAGAATTTTTATGTTTTAATTATTATGTTGTTATTAATTGTACTTTAATTTAGATAAAGAAGAAGACATCAAGTTTTAATTTGTGTAATGTTGTATTAGACATATATTTTTTATTTATTGGTTTTATAGTTATTTGATTTGTTTATTTACAATTTTTGAATATAACTGTGTTATTTAACTTGTTAATTTGCTATTTTTTAATGTAATTATAAAAAAAATGATTTAATTTTTCATGGTTATAACTAAAAATGTTAAATGTAGTTAACTGTAATTTTTAGTTAACCATTATGTTAAATAGTTAAAAATAAAAAATTGAAAATATTAACAAAAAACGATTAATCATTAAAGCTGTTAACCATTAATAATGGATCGATTTAGATTTATAATATTAAAAAACCAATCACTTTGGCTCAATTTAAAAAATGAAGTTATGGACCAATTAACTAAACTGTGCACACCCCTAACTCCTATGTTTGGTTGCCCTTGCCTATTATGTGTCTTGCCACTAGTCACTCACTTAAAGCTAACATACAATAGTAGAGTAGTGGGTCTACCCTATGTTCTCTATAACCACTATCAACCACCCACTCATACGTAACTTGTATTTTCACAATCAAAATCGAAGTCTATTTTATTCAATCTCAATCGGATTCAAGTAAGCGATAACATGATAAGCAAAGTGATAAAATATTTGCCTTAGTTCAAGTTAAATCATTACGAAAACTCTGAAATTGGGTAGGTTTGATGGGATAGGGTCTTTGATCTTTAATATAATCTATAGGATCTCATAAATTTTATACTTTATGGAAACAGTGAATTGTCATCAAATTTAAAGCTCATGTGAAGGACTAGTTAGTATTCAATTAAGGATACTGATGTTGATGTCCCGTTAATTACAAATGAACCGTTTGAACCATTGAAATCGCCTAATTCTTCAGGCGTAATAAAATCAGCCGGAATTCTCACACACACACATATATACATACTAGCGGAGGAAAGCACTCGTACTGCGTGTATAAAAAAAATAAAAATATAATAAAATAGTTATTATAATACAATAAAATTAGTATTGAATCATTCAGATTGCACAATTAAACAACAAAACGTTAATCCTTTAACATATAATATCAATATGTTTTATAATAAAAATGTTTTGTATAGTTTTGATTTTAATACATTACATTTTATTATTTAAAATTCCATTGTAATTTTTTAGAAGAAAAAAGGGAATGAGAAAGTAATTCTGTTAGAATTGAAGTTTAGTGCAAGAGGGAGAGGTGAGAGGTTATTATCTTGAAATAGCAGCTATTATTTTAAAAAAAGAAAGGAAAAGAGAATATTAAGGAGGAAAAAATAGTACATATAATAAACTATTGAGAGAAAATGAGTGAGAGAGAAAATGGTATGAGTAAAAATTACTAAAAAGATCTTAGAGATTGTAAAAAATATATTTTTAACTTTAATTAAACTAAAAAAAAAGAATTTTAATTTAAGGTAATTATTGAAAATAAAAAAAACACCAAACAAATTGCTTCTGTTTAAATAATATAGATGAATTAAATGATTGACGAGGGCCCGAGATGGAGTAAAAACATCTACATAAAAGGCAAATTTCCAGATTGCAACAAGATTAGTCTGCTGTGAGAAGAATTTTATGCTGTAAATTGTAGATTTTCTTGGAGTTCATGAAGAGTATGATATGTTGCTCTTTACGTCTCTTGATCAAATATTTCCCTAATCTTGCATACGTTTGATACTTCGGAAGAGCTTATATCATTATTTGTCTTATAGGAAACGTAATGTATATACACACACATACATATATTTTACAAGAAGTATGGCTCTGTTTCTTTCATCATTTCTGAATCATTTTGATATTAGTTTTCAAACTGATGACCGGTGAAAAATTGATAATTTTATTTATAAATTGATCAAATAGAATCGATACTGAAATAATAACAATATGATGCAGATAAATTACAAATGTTAATCCGATATAGATACAAACACTAACAAAAATCTCACAATCCAAACAAACCATTAATCATCACATAAAACCGAGTTAAAAGGTATATAGCTATTTCATTCTCAACCCATCCATTCAATATAATATTAACAGATTAAAGATATCATGATTTTAAATTTCTATGCCATAGTTAAATTATTGATTTAATGTACTTCAATCAAAATACCAACTAAAATTTAAGGAAGGGCACTATAGTTACAAGTTTAGATTTCTAGATTGGAATTGGGCAATGCGATCACCTAATGCGCTCAATGATTCTCTATGACCTAGATAATATCCTATAATTTAGCTAGCAAAAACATGGTTTCTTTCATTGAAAATAGAGTACGTTGTCTTGTTCTCTTTTTTCTTCATCCTTATAAAAAGTATGGTTTGAAAAAATAAAATAAAATAAAATGAAAGTTACTTTATGAACTAAAAGATTACGTGATAGATTGCAATCACCCATGTAGTCTTTTTTTTTTTTTTAATTTTCTTTTCCTTTTCTTTATTAATAGTTGCTACTAAAAATTTTAGCTACTTTTGAACTAAAAATCCCATGCTTTACATTGCTTAGCTGCTCCCATGACGGCTGAGGCTGCTTTCATTGATGTTGGTTTTGGCTTTCTGTTATGTAAAGGATTTTGCTGGTCAAATTAAGCTTAAAATGTTCCTCTTTACAGTATAAATTATAAAGTGGCCTGTCTACCTGTTTGATACCCATCTTTTTTAAAAGAACTGACTTGAACTAAACTATAATGTCTTAATCTAAACGGTCTAAATGCTTTTTCAATAGATAACATCTAACGTGGGAGCGGAGTCTGTTTGGATTGTCTGTTTTTCATCTGTATCTGTATCTTTTTTAAAATGATATGTGCAAAATATATCCGATTTACATCTAAATTTTATCTATATTTGTTCTATTTGATCTTTTGATGAGAACTGTCAATTTTTTTTTTTATCTATATCTATTTCTTGATAAATAATTTATTAGAAAAAAGTTTGAAAAAGTGTCTGTATCTGTCGGAAAAAAGCCAAAACAAACAGACCCATTGCATGCGATTACATAAATGTAAGGGAATAAGCATAGGAAAAGATTGGCAAATCCTTGAATACATGTCATATTAAAAACATTTTCATTCAGTTTATAATATATTATTAAGTTTATGAAGATTATACGAATTGCAATCTTTGTCATGAATATAAGATTAGGAGTGGGTGAAAAACCGATTAAACTGAATCAAAACTTCAAAACCAATCTAAAAAATATAGTTAACCGGTTATCGATTTAGTTTAGGATCATGGTCTTTATTTTCTTTCTGTTCTCTGTTTCAATTTTGGTTTATAACCATGAGAAATCGATGATTAATGATTAATCATTAAAAAATCGATAACTCGAACACTTACATTTTAATTATTATATTTTTGTTGTCTTGTAATTTGAAAAAGGGAGAAGACTATAGCATTTTAATTTGTTTAATGTTATATTAGAGTTATATATGTAATTTGTTATTGGTTTTATAGTTATTTAACTTGTTGATTTGTAGTTTTTAAATATAATTATGAAACAAAAGAGTTCAACTTTTGGGGACTGACTGAAAATATGGTTAACTAGTAACTTTTGCTTAACCATTATGCTAAACAGTTATAAATCGAAAAATATTAATCGAAAAAAAGTTAACTATTAAAGTGATTAACTATTAATAATAGACTAGTTTAGGTTTGAGATTTTAAAAAACTAATTATTTTGGTTTGGTCCAAAAAATGAGGTCATGGATTGATTAACCGAATCATGCCTACTCTATATAAAATAGTGTTGGGTTATAAGGACTAAATATGACAAGGAAAAATGGATAGCACGGTACAATAAGTACTGAATAGAACAATTCTCTTGTATCATGTTTGATACACATAAAACCAAACAGCATTAGATAGACATTTATTAAGAGAAATTTTTTCATCCAGATTGAATATTTTTGTACTATAAAATATTAGGGATAAGAATTTTTAAGTTTTGTCTAATATCAAATATATTTTGTGAATTAAATAGGATACAATGACCTTTATTAAGTTCAGTACCATGAAAAGTTGTGCTACAAATACTATATAATGGTAAAAAAAATTTGTGCTATTTTTAAAAAGAATTTGATTTATCATAAATATAATGGACCCGTCTTGATTTGTCACCAACTTGATATTGGGTTGGGACTTTAATAAGAAAAATGAAGGTACATAAAGCAAGGGTTTAAAAGGGAAGACAAGAATCTTTGGTTAAAGCTTAGGATAATGGGTTGGTGTTGGCATGAAGAGACATTTATTATGCCATGCATGCATGCATAGTTTTGCTTTTGAATCAACCCAAATAGACATGGCTTTTTATTTTAAAGATAGAGCATCTGGTCAATGAAGAGAATCCTATGTGAGACTCATCATGGTTTGTTTCGTTCTTTTTCTATTCTTTTGATTCCGTCCACTTTTTTTTCTTTCATTTTTCATGAGTACTGCATTGCGATTATCAATACAAGACGAATCGCCTTACATGGAATTGCATGTCTAGAATAATATGAAATGAATATGATTAATTTTGGCCATAAAATAAGAGGAAAAAAAAAGTCGGAAAAGAGAAGATAATCTCATGAACAAATCTTAATATAAAGAACTTAATTTACTATAAACAAGTTTGAAACATATCCATTAATGAATCACATAAAAGGATTATTACAATCATGCAAAGCAATTACCATTACTCCACAATTAAATCCTATTCTACACACCACCAATACATTATAATCATATCTTTATAGAGTCATGAAGCCAAACTCTTTAACCTAATCCATAATTACAAATTGGATAACAAGTAACAATAAAAGGAGAAAAAAAATCCAAACCACGACACTTGGGTCAAATGATAACGTATTTTGATAAAACATCATTCCATTTGGTTTACTAAAATACCATTTGGTATATCAAACCAATCAAAATTTCATCCAACTGTTTCAAAAAATTCCCTATGACAACGGTTTTCAAAACCAAGTGATGCATCGTATCTCCTTTTATATCTTTGTCTTCTCTCGAACGATTATGAACCCTACCTTCCACATTTCACCCACACATGTACGCAAGATCAATAATTCATGTTAGTAGTGTTTCTCGTTTAGGTTTAAACATATTTGTGTCGATATATCTTAATTATCAATACATCTTTCATTAATCATGTTTGAAAAATCAAACTTACAACAATAATATGTTTAATAATCATATTTGGTGTCTAGGTTCGACCAATTTATTAATTAAATGATTTATAATAAATCCTCACATAATTATCAAGTCTTTTGAAATATTACTAAGAAAGAGAAGTTTTCATAATATCAAAGTCTGAAAAAACAAATTACTTGAGCACTTAAACATAGTGAAATATAATGCAAGAGACAAATAATCTTAAGCAATGTAATCCTAATTAAATACAATAAGCTAAACCATCCATTTCGCCACATCACATTATTGCATTTGATTGAGTTGTGCCTTAATCAAATCTTAGAACCACTATTCATATTCACTACATCATTTTTGGATTTGCCTTTAAAGGTCTGTTTAGATGGTCTGTTTTTCATCTATATTTTATATGTATCTATTTGTCATATATATCTGATCCGTATATAGTCTATTTGATCTTTTTATGAAGTAAAATTATCTGTTTTCATCTATTAGAACCTGTACCTGATATGTGTCTGGTCTATTTCTTGCCAAATGGACCCTAAATGTGTTTCCATATGTTTCTATATTACTATTAACACTTATTCTAAAGGATTGATTGTGTCATTTTTGTAATCACTCCCATTATCCTTCTTTTCTTTCTTCTCACTTTCAATCTCCCTCCTTTTAATATCATAACTCTTCAACTAAGACATGGTGCCATCTGATATCAATAAACACTTAAGACATTTAACATCTGACTTCTTTTCAATTATGCTTATAACTAATTTTTTTTTTTTACTATTGCATTACCATTATTAATGTCTCTATCAGCTTATTTATTTATAGTAAATTTTTCCTCATTCTTTCCATATTCCCCCTCAGTCAATCTCTATTGAAGTGTTGCAAATTTCTTCCATCAACACCTCTAAAACCTACAACTTGGGTTGCTAATTTAATTACATCTTCTAGGGTTTGGTACTACTTCAATTTAACTATGTAGATGCAGGTTCTTCCTGAAGGTAGTCGTGCACGTGTATTGTGGGTCTTGTGTCTAGCACGTCACTTCCAAATGCTGCTCAAGAGATGACACTTGATGACAAGATGGCTTAGAGAGCATGATAAGGAGGAAGAACAGACAGTCTCAATGTCTCGAACGCACAAGTACAGGTAAGGGAGCTTAAGTAGATATCGCGCATCAATCATACAATTCTTAAGCAATCGAGGCATAAATTGCTTGAGTTGTCTTATTTGATCTTTTGAACAGAGCCTTCTCTGTAGAATATTGTTTTGTCTTCTCTCTCCAAAATTTGAAAATAAGGAAAAGTGACTGAGTATTGATAGCACTTAGCTTATATGACTACCGTCAAATCACCTCAGTGATTGACGGATGAGATGGATTAAGTTCAATTCATGATTATCCTGAATGAGCTCCTCATAGGCTAAGGTCAATAGTCATCTCTTATGTGCATGAGCCTACTTGAGAAGGTTGGATGCATCGGATTAGCCCAACAATCACTGTTTCGAGCCCACCTAGCTAAATCTCCTCGAGTCATCTCAATGATTGTACTAGACTCATTGGCCCGCCACTTAGCTCATGAGTCAAGCCTAAATATATAAATAAGAATATTTATATTTTGAGCCTATTTACAATCTACACTAGCTATACCAAATCTAAACCCACCAATGAATCGAATATTAATTCCTCTACTGACTCTTTGAACTCAAACCTAGTATATAACATTTCAAATATATTCACACACTCTTCTATACTCATTTTACCTTACTTAAAATTCGTAGTTTAATCAACACAATAATTTCTTAACTGTGCCCATGTTGTCACTTTCTTCTTATCATCCCTACACCTTTATTTCTACAATTAAATCCCTCCATATGCTAATATAATCAGTGAAAGCCAAAAGTGTTTTCTTTATATCATCATAGCCCATTCATGACAATTAAATACCTTCTCTACTCTCAACGCTTAATATAAATATTCTTTTAGCTTACTATTTCTAGCAAAGGCATATAAATCTTTAGTTTATAATTTACATGCCTTTGTTATTCCTATGTCACTCACCTTCCCTCTTACCTCCAATTATTTATGCTAGATTCCTCACAAAAATAGCTTTGTTGTGACTTGCCCTAGTTTTACTCCTTCTATCATTCTTTATACGTGTCCTATCCTCCTATCTATGATAGTTCCCAGTAACTTCTACACCTTATCCATTTACTAATAAAAGGCAGGCAACTTCTTTTCAAAAATCAAAATCAACCCCATGGCCCATGCCTTAATATTTTTAAAATTAACACTCTAATCATGCATATTTTCCTTACAAGTAAACCACAAAAAATCACAATTGAATCATAAATTTCAATAAAACCACTCCACACCATACACAAAACCTCTAAATTTCAAAATCACAAAGGATAGAATTTACTCTTGCCACGGATGATGAGTGTGTCCATCAAAAACACTAATATTGAATACACTCTACCAATGAAATCGAAATAGGTTTGATTGAATCACAACTAATACATGCATGATTTGTAAAATTCTCGCAAGGTATGAAAAAACAATAAGGTCCTACTTTGCTATAATTTAATTCAAAGATTGATAAGAATACAAATACGAATAAAGAAGAGTTAGATCTCTCAATGCTCAATAAGTCATGAAAATGAAAGTTTTCATTACTTAAAAAAATGATGCACTAAACTTCTTGACCTAATATAAATAGCTCATAACTAAAGACCTAGGACCCTTGGCATTAAAATAAAGGACTAAAACCTAGCTAATAACCCTAAATAACCTCTAAGAATAGACTTAAATAACATGAAATAAGAAAATGAAAATCTAAATTCAAGTGGACTCATAAAACCAGCTTGAGCCAATCTCACTCTATCTAGCTTGACCTTCTCTAATTCTAACTTCCAATAACTTTCATGACCAGCCCTGTTGTTGCCTATCCTACTTGATTTGACCTCCTAATCTTTCCAATACCCCAACCCACCTCCAAAGCCAATTCGAATAATCTAATTTAAAATTGTTCGATGATTCCTATAAGTTTAAATGCAGGATAATTGGTCGAAATAAGTTTGACCAATGCAAAACTATTTATTACTGTAACATGTCATATTTGGAATTGGCAAGTCATGCACTTTTTAACCCAACTCTTGTGAAAATCTTGGCTATACCCTAGGCTAGCCATTTCTTATTTGGACTATACTTTTAACGACGCAATAAGTTCATGCACTCATCAAGCTATTTGCAATAATCTGCCCCATTGCTCCCTGGAACCATTGTTTTCTCCGTAATCCATGTGTAGTTATGAACTTCACTAGAAAAAAAAGCACCTCTTCTGCCATTGATAAGACTAACAAGAATAATCGACAAAAAATATATTAGTCGTAATAATATATTCAAGAATTAACAAGTGAAAAAATAAATAAGTAAAGGGGGTTCTTTTCGTTTTTTTCCTTACATTAGGCAATTTTCTTAATTTTAGTATTCTTTTATTATTTCTTATTGAAGAACAAAAATAGCAAAGGAAAGTTAAAAAGCACATCTTTTAAAGATATGGAATGAAGCAAACTTAGAGAAATTATAATGGATAGTTTCAATTTACTTCTAAATAAAACTCCAATCTGAGTCTAGCAATAACATTGGCTAAGTCTGCTCTGTAGTTGGAAATGTCATACTTGTGCTACTAGCGATCTAAATCCACTTCTTTTTTTTAATACTTTATATATAATAGCATCCATGTCCATAAATATCTTCACAAGATATTTAAATTATTATATCAGCATCTTAATAAACTTTCCTTCTTAAAAACCTCTTTATTTATTCATAAATTTTTTATATAAGTTCACCCACTTCCTTTTATATTTTTATGGATCTCATTCATCTTAGTTTGGCTTTTACATTAATAATAATAATAGTAATAACTATTTTTTATTTATTTAAAGGAATTCATTCTTGATTAGAGAAAGTTGAAATAAAACTCTACGTCTATAAATATGTCGACAAATGATATGCTTCGCCAAAATTCTTGCATTAAAGATCTTGGACATGGATACTTTGACAAGAAAAAAAAAAATCTTATCTATGTTCTGTTTTTACATGTAAATGTGACCATCAAATCCATCGCACGGTACATAATATATATTTATTTTTTATTTGATAAATTCGAGACATCCATCTGTAAATTCTCATTATTAACGAGTCTTCCTTGAAGTTATCATCTTATGGGCACGAACTTTATTGACAAGATGGTAGCATGATTGTGTTAAATTTCACTTGCACCCGTAACATCTTTT
This sequence comes from Combretum micranthum, assembly GCA_024138025.1. NCBI lineage: Eukaryota > Viridiplantae > Streptophyta > Magnoliopsida > Myrtales > Combretaceae > Combretum > Combretum micranthum. The sequence goes on from JAMXBD010000510.1 coordinate 80,796, forward strand.
CTTCGTTAATAATGTTCACTTTTGACTACGTTGGTCGTGTACGCTATCTATCTGAAATGTTTATTTAATAAAATAATACCAAGCACTCGCAGTGCATCCTTAATTTTCCTGTTGGGCATTTACCTTTGGAGAGGTTTGCGGAGCCTAGGGACTATTTGCATGTTACCCTAATTCTCACGAGAGCAAACATTGCCATTGTATTGCCTAATAATTATTGGGTTAGTAACGCATTTAATTCATGAACTTTTTTTATTATTTTTTTAATCAATTTAATATGGAATCAAAATTTTGTATTTATTAATATTGCCTCAACTAATATAATTAATACTATTTGGTGAGCTTGTATCTCTAACAAATAGGAAAATGACACACATGTCAAATAGTCAACAAAAAACTAAAAGATGAGATAATTAAGCAAGTTGATTAACATACATATTATCACAATTAAATAGACAAATTAATTCTCAACAATTTTAACATGTGTTTTATTTGGTCTACTTAGAGTCTAGTTTTTTTATTGGCCAATTGACACCTTTTACTTTCCCATTTATTGGGAATACTTATTTAGCAAATAAAATTAAATCACTTAACCGAAATAATATTAATGAATACAAAAACTATGACTAGCTAGATATTCAATCAAATATTTTAAAATTCACCTAGTTAATTCTACATTTAGAAAAAGTTTATATCTAACCCAACATTGATCCTAGATTTTTAATGGTGCATCAATGCATCATGATGTAACATAATACATTCTATTAATTGAAAATCATAGACCAAAGTAAATTCTAAATATTTTATTATAAATCATAAAAGATATAGGGTATTTGTAATTCAATTCAACCACATTGGAATTAACTTGGTTTAAATCCTAATTAAATAAAACTATTTTTAACAGTTCCGAATTTTAAAGTGAATCACTCAAACAGTTTAATTTGATTCAAACCCTTTTTTAAAATATCTTACTCTAGTAATACTAATAGTAATTAGAAGTTTTAACCAAAACATTGACATTCAAATGGGGGAATATCATGAAGGAATTAAAGCCATATAATATTATATTATGGTTATATTGTGTCTTGGGAGATAATAAAACCTATGAGTTTGCTTGAGAGATAAGAAATGACTTCAAAGGAAAATAGACTATGGAGAATGAAGTGAGACGATAGACAAGGGAAAAAAAGGGTAAGTAGGGTAAAACGAAATGCCAATATGGTTTAGACTAAGATATTTCAATTACTTTTCATTCTTGTTTAATAGAAAGTAGTTCAATTTAAGTTCAAACAATTTGATTTAAATCAATCCCCTTAAATTGAATCTTGAACTAATCGAATATACAAAACAATTGCATTCTATGGTTCATTGATTTAGTTTCTTTCTCGGTTTGAATGGATAAAAAATTCAATTAAACACACTGATTTATCTTATTATTGGAAAACTTTGCTTAAAACTCAAAATAATAATAAAAAATGAAGAGAAAACAAAAGAAAAGAAAACATCCAATGCACCCTAGTACAGTGACGAATGGTTATAGTTAGGATTATAATCAAATCGAATTAAACAGAATAATGCCAAACTCAAGTTCCAACACTACTCAAAGTAGTTGTCTTATTATATATCTTTTTTTTTCTTATACAATGGTGCATATATAATATATGTCAATTAATTTTATTTGTTGTTTATATTTTTTTAAAAAGAACATAGAGTAAAAAGAAATTATTTTATCTACATGAGTAGATAATACACAAAACAGCATTAATATTTTGGGTTAATATTTTATCTTTATTACTTATGGAATAACTATTTACTTATTTTACTTTCAAAAATTTACACCATAAATAATGCTTATACCTTGTAGTTTCCATTACTTTTATTCGTTGCTCATGCTTTTTTTCTGCAAATGTATTTATTCACATGAGTTTGCTTTTCTTCCCCCTCCTTTCCGTCAATTTCATCAACGAAAAACTATCAAATATATTGGAATAAATAATGAATAAAATGTATGGCATGGAAAAGAGAATAAGAACAAATAAGTAAACAAAATTTGATACTTTTTCATGACCATTAATTAAACAGCACTCATCATACAAAATAGAATATAAGGTCTCCAGTAGCAGAAACAGCATTTGGAAAAAAGCCACCAAAAACTATTATCTCTTTCTTTCACTTTTCGGCTTTTTTCTTTTTCTCTGGGGCACCTAGAATCTAATTGTGAAGAAATATAGAGCTTTATATGAAAATCAAATGGTCCAACAAATATTACTAAAATCTCAAAACCAAAAAAAAAAAAGAAAAAAAACCCCTAGAACATATAAATAGTAAAAAAAAAAAATACATATGATTCTTTTTTCTTTCTCTTGGATATGAGAGCCTAAGCTCACTTTGGGATAGTTCTTTCAAGCAATCGATCAATTTCGAGAACTCGTATGTTGTCCACTTCTAATATGGTCGATTGTTGGAGTAGTCTCTTGGAGCAGCGCACCTGAAACATTCTGTTCTGCTTGCGAAATTGTGTTCATTGCATCCCGGCCTAACAACACATTAAAAAATTATTTATTTAGTTATATGAAAGAAAATAAAATAATTGACATTATATATATATATATATGTATATTAGAGGAGACATCAAAGAATTCGTGTGAAAAATGTATTTGTACTTATATATTTAAACTCTATAATATGCAAGATCATCCATCCTAACTATAAATATAAAATGTTTAAATGGTAATATTAGAAAAATATTAAAAGTTCAAATGTACAATGTATCAAAAAAATAATTATACAAGCACAAAACTATAGTTTCCCAATGCCTATTATACTTAAATATATACATATGTATATCTACACACACATATAGAGTCGAATGTTTCAAAAGGAAAGACCCCTTTAAATTTTTTTTTCCTTTGATATGTACATTGTCTAAGTAAATCTTACTACAGTATATTACCTATATTCTAAATATATAAAATGTGGATATTATTTTTTTTTTTTGGCGTCTATGTGTATCGAGACTATATAAAAAAATTTATCGTTATCATTAAAATGTTATGAATTTAGAACATGATTGGATGAATAAATTTTAGTATGGTTCACCTGGTGCAAATCCAATCACCGGATTTCCATCCAGCTCGGCCGCCGCCGCCGCGCCGCCCACCACTACCATAGCCAAAACCGCGGGACCGCGGCATATCGGCATCAAAGCCACCAGCCGCATCATCCTTAAATTCACCACATTTGAAGCAGCTTGAGCGGCTGGCAAAGTTGTGTGTTCCACAATTGCCAGCAGTGCAATACCAATCTCCGGGTCGGACATCGGAGCCCGGAAACCCAAATGAGGATCCACTCCTACTAGCACCACCACCACCAAAGCCACCAAAATCGCCGGATTTGGGTTCGCCGCAACGTTGGCACGATCACGCCTTTGGAAGTTCAAGTGGTAGCAGGACCTGCAGTTCCAATCCCCTGGCCTACTCATTTTTTTCTTTTCCCTGCATTATTTCAATTGTATATCACCACGATCAATTTAATGTATTAAATACTCCAACTTATCATATCGTATACATTATTATGTAATATATACACATACATTCCTAGACACATTGGAAAAATTAGTCTAACAAAAAATTTAATTAACTAAAAATTAAAATAGTATTAAGAGCTATTCTAATTGCAACTTAGGAGCTAGACTAGCTAATATCACTTCATGGATTTAGATTTATAGCAAGTGCCAACAAAAATTTTTCCAATCGAAACATATATATTGATATGCTTCGTATCAATGCACGCCATGATTTACTTGATATCGAAAAGTATTTATCTACTCTAAATTTATATTATCCTATATTATAAATAACAATTAAATTATGTACACATTGTAATCACTATTCTATTTCGTATATATCAACTTGGATAAATATTTTGGAGGTAGACTTTGCATTTAAACAAACAAATCAAAAGCTATGCTATCAATAGACAATTGATTAAGAAGGACATGACTGACCTTAAACTTAACCTTAAAAATATATGATAGTTAAAGAAGGAATTTGAAGATGAAAGATAGAGAGAATGTAGGGAGAAGAGGGGGTGGGGGAGTGCTGATGGATAGAGAGCAAGTTGGATGTGTGTTTATATACAGGCATAGACCAATGAAAAGGGGAATAAATGGAGGGTCACATCAGTACTTTAATTTCAATTTTATTATTTATTTATTTTTTCCTTGTTCTTCAGTCACCAAGCAACATTGATAAATGGAATAGGAAAAAGGGAAAAATTCGACCCACGATTCCAAAGACAGCCACAGGACATTTTTGAAATTCGATAAGCTGCTTTAGTGTACACTGTACTGTTCTGTTTCTTTCCTTTCTTTCTTTCTTTCTGGATTTACTTGTATTGTTACAAGTGCACGTAGCCACCTACATATATTAATTATTCACATATATATATATATATATTTATAATAACAATAAAGTCTAGCTTTAGTGTACCACTACCTCCCACATATTCACAATCCACGTTAGTTTCATACATAGTCACCGTCCATATTAATAATAATTTATTAGATATTACACATAAAGTGCGGAAATAAATTTTAATAAGTATAAATAATTTTTTAACATATAATAGTGTGGTGAACTATAAATAATAATTATTTTACAAACTATGTATTATTATATTATATGTCTAACACAATCCGTACTCATCTACTAATTATATGTATATGTATATGTATATGTATCACGTATTATATAGTATGTAATATCCAAATTAATATATTTTTTTTTTTCTTTTCCCCTCTTAATGTATTGTTAGTCTATTTCTTTTGAAATTTGATTGTTTATTTAAGATGTTTGAGGCAATTCTAATTTAAATTATATTTCTTGTTGTCTACTTGGAAATATGAGGATATTCGAGGCAGGCAACCATCAAGGAACTATCCAACATCAGTTGTCTTAGCTTTTAGGTTCTAATTGGATTATCTCATTTACGTCTGTATCTTATTTATATTTGATTTGTATCTATATTTTATTTGTATATTATTTATTTAATCTATTTATAAATAAAAAAATATATGTTATTTATTTATATCTATTTTTTTATAAACATCCTCTTGAAAATAATAAAAATAAGATCTTCAAATGACCAAAAACAGATGAAACAAACAGACAATATATTTTAAAATTTTATTGATGTGCTCGGACCAAGTTAAGTTGAAACAATCCAATCTATATTGACCAGCAATTATAAATTGGTGCTGGCATTTTTCAACTTTATAGGACAAGATAAACATGGACAGTTAGGAATGCAGTTATAAAAATAATAAAAAAAATTAACACAAAAAAAAATATTACAAACAAATAAATATAATTGTAATAAAAATTAATTATTGTAATTTAAATTTAATTTTATGTAATTATGATCCTGGCATAATAAACTCGTCCTGTTAACACAAATTGCCCTGCCTACCACCAATCATTCTCTTGATGCGGGTCAGATTGCTTTAGAAATCCCACTTCATAAGCTGATACACACACACATAATTATGTGATTATAAATCTATATTAAAGTTTACCAAGTTCTACATAGGGAGTTATGATATTAGGAAAGACCCTTTGACCGGGACAAGCTGGGACTGGGGTCCTCAAATTATTGCTGCTGGCAATTGATTCAATGTGACCCACAAAAGCTCCTTATATCATTCCATGCAATTTAGTAAAGAATCATAAGCAGAATTTTCTTTTTAATGCTATGAATATTCTAAACACAAAAACCTATATATGGGGCCACACAAATATATACATATATTTCTGATGGTAGCCGAGTTTGGTGGTGTCTCTTTCAAGTTTATACTTTGCCACTGAGATAAAGACATTCCATAAAAATCATAAATCTATAATCTATATATTATCATGTGAATCTTCTCTACAACACAACACCATATATATTGTATGTCCGACATAGTCTAACTTTAGAAAGATAAATTAGGAAATCTTAACCAGTGTTCAGTCCTTTTTCACCTTGTTATAAGCTATGTAATTTTGTTTTCTTACTAAAACATTATCTATCATGAAATTGTACATGTGAGTTTTAAAAATCGACAAATCCTTCATTTCCCATTCATATAATTCGTTAAAAGCTTCTAAAATCACAATCCTAAATTAAAGTAACAATAGACAAAATTTTTGATATAGTAGTATGCAACCTCTAATTGAAACATTTGAAATTAATAGAACTCGTAATATCAAAGTCATTAGAGACCCTTAGTTGGTCAATCAATTTGCATGTAAAGGATTAAGCTCAAGTGAATTGTGAGGATGCATATTACTTTTGTGATCTTTCTTTTTACGATAGGTGTTTTGGTATACAATAACCACAAAATTGTACATTTCAAGTGATATGTAAAAGTGTGGTTTTCATATGACGTTGAGTGCAATAGGATTACTTCTAAGGTTGGAATTGGCACTTTAAACTTCTCACTGTGAAGCTTAACTTTGGGTTACTCTAGGGTTTTTATTTGGGAAAATGGGTGAGAGAACATTTGATTTAATGTTTATGAGCATCACACGTGCACCATGTGCTGTTTTTTTTAACTTTGATCAACTTTTTTTAAAGGATAATAACTTGGTTTATGTATGTGGGAAAAGAATCGGTAAAGAATGTGAAAATAGACTAAATGCAATGTTTGGTAAATAAATAAATAGAGACGGTACTAAATCTAATATCAGGGTTTTGTGTAATTTTCCACTTTAGAACTAAACCCTTGAAGTAAAAGACAACACCAACATACGAAACAAAATCAAGGGTCAATTTAATCTTTTCATTAGTCCATCTTATATTTAAACTAATCAAACATAAATAATTCATACTTAACATATTATAAATAAGTAAGAGAAATATTTCCTATCGATTATCCATTCATTCCATCCAATCACATGCTATATACTAAAAGTGAAGAGTATCTACTAGAAGCATGATGTCATACTTTTGGTTTTTAATATATGTATATATGATAATACATGATTTAGATGGGGTAAAAATACGAACAACACTTAAAAATAACGAAAGTACAGGTACAAAGTATTTTGGATTAGAATATCCAAATGAATATGTAATGCCAATTTCCGCAGAATCTTGGTCGTCCATAATTTTGTTTTATTCCTGGAAATCAAGAACTAACTAAAACTTAAAAGCATACAAAGGAAAAGAGGGAATTGGTGAGTTTCAATAAAGATAGGGCATTGGAGCAGAATGGAATTTTCGAGGTTTTAATTTTGACCAACTTTTCTTTATTTCTTCTTTTTCTCTATTCACTGCTACGGCTGATTCCCTCTTTTTCTAATTTCCCTTTTTCTCTTTTGTAAGTATCCCATTTCATTAAAATAAAAATAAAAAATAAAAATGAAATTAATTATAAAACAAAATCTGGCAACCATTCTCTTGGGTGTCGTTAAAGAAGGAGGAGGCAAACTGTAAAGAGCAGTAAAGAGAAGTGGGCTGATTCGATTCGCTTTGGGAGTCGATTCCATGCATGACCACCATATGACCAAATCCAATCATCCATCCTTCTTAGGAAAATATGTCCTTCAAACTACTTTGTAGTTTCAAGTTTGTCCTACTCCAAACGTGGTAAATAACAATATATATAGATATACATGCGTACATATTTATATATATAATAATTGCTTCATAAGACCCTCAATTTAGCTGTCCTATTTTTTCTTTCCTGAATAATTTGAGATATTAATTCTGTTTGTTACGTGTTTTTGAATTATATAATGTTTGTTATAATTTAAGCTTTATTATTACCAAATATTATTGCCATAATCTCAAAATGATACCATAATTTTCAGCTTTTGAAAAGTAAATAAAATTGGAGACCATAAAAATTCAATTGATTGTTGATTCAACTCATGTTTAAACACCGAATAGCAATTACACATAAATTGCAATTGGCAAAAATGAATAGTGATTTGCATTTTTATTTCATGAATTAGTTTATTTCATTATCTTTTTGTAAGTATCTCTACCTTCAAAACTGCACACCACTGAACTTCTATCTATGATGATATAATAACTATTATATCCCTATTATATTTTTTACAATTTAGTTCCCTCATTTTTCCATATAGTAACGTAAACAGGCCAATAACAACTACTTCTCAATATAAAATAACAATAGAAAACAAGAAAGATGGTTCATATTTTTAAAAAGAGAAAAATGTTTTTTTTCATCTTTAATTACCATTTTCTACCAAATGAACACCAACTAAGCGCTACCACGGTCACTCACCAATAGACCATTAAAAGCCATTAGTAATCTTAACCTTTTTAAGACTGAAACATATCGGTAATTTATCAATATCGGTTCGGTTTGATCAGTTTATGAGTAAAATTGTTAGTTTTTTATCGATATCATAACTATATTGGTTTAGTATCGGTTCGGTTTGAAAATGAAACCAAATTGATATCAAACCTAGTATCCAAATAGGTCCGCTAGCTACTAAACAACTTCCAAAATCCTTTTGTGTAAAATAATTAAACACACCGTTAATTCAAATAACAAAGGTTTGCGAATAATTACATTGTGAACAGATGTTTAAAATCCATTTTTCCTTTCCTCTATTCTAAGTTTCAACAACATTCATATTCTACCAAACGCTTCTATATGTGGTATTTATAAAATAATTATAGTTAAATCTATTAAAACTGAAGAAAGGCTTGGAATATTTAAAATGATTGGTTTTACATCTTTTAATAATGTTAATAATAAAAGGTTTTTCCTCCAATATAATACCAAATCAAGTTTTTGTATTAGCAGGTGATTGCAATTTAATTTATTAACTTATTTGATTTGTCTTGATAAGATAAAATATAATAAAGAAAATCCTTATATCAGACGACGAATTGGTAAAAAAAATACAAATAATATATTAGGTAAAGGCGGACTTGGTATGGTATTAAAGGAAAAGTTTTCGGGTGATAATATCTTTAAAGAAGTATGAGTATAATATTTTAGAAATTTAATAAGTTGGGTTAATGTTGGGAATGGTACTTGAACTTTAGCAAGATAAACAATTAGATATCTAAACTTTAAAAATGATCACTTAGTATATGAACTTTGAAATTGATGAATTTAGTACCTAAAAATATTTTTCACACACTCCAACAGTACATTTGTGATATGGATTAGTATAAATTAGTTTCTTTCATGTACTAAATTAATCAATTTCAAATTTAGGTACCTAATTACATATTTTATCAAAATTTATGTATTATTCAAGATATTTACCCTAATAATTTTTCATTATTTTCAAGAGGCATTGCTGTAATTTACCTTATTTATAAACCTAAAATATTGATAGGAAAGTGGAGTAATAGATTAAAGATTTCGGTGAAATTGGAGGGAATTCCACCAAAATAAGATGAAAAATCCAAGACTCATTGCCCCATGGTTAAGGAATTGATTTCCTTTTGCTTTATCAGAGGATGGCATGGATAGGGAATTTTATTCAATAAAGAAGCAAATTCATAGCTTCTATTCCATACGACCAAAGATTCTTCTTTATTACTTGATTAAAGAAATAAAAGCTTATAATCTTCTCTCCACTTCAAAAAGGAGAATCAAAATGTTAAGGATATGAACAGCTCAACGACAAATGTACATATTTGAGTATTCAACTTCGTACTTTTCTCTTTAAACTCTTTCTGTCTTCAGCCATAACCCTATTTTTTTATTTGAATGTTATCTTCTTCATCTTCTTTGATTTCATTACTTTAGAAAGTGGACATTTTTCGTTGTATGGCGCCGTAATTTGAAATATGATTTTGCAGAACAGGCCAACAAAGTAGTTGCAGATGAGCTGAATTGTTTGATAACTATTCAAGCTCAACTCACTTTTAAAATTGGCTTAAGTTGTACTCAATTGATAAAAGGGTTGAGATTAAGCTTAAAATAAAGCTCGTTCATCTGAACTAACCAAGCTCGAATTTCAAATTAAGCTCGTGAACAAGATCATAAATAAATTTATTAACACAATTGTGGTTTTATGTTTATGATATATCATATATATGAATATATAATTACAAAAAAAACTTACTTCTATCTAATATATTTATATATTTTTAGTGGGTTATATGTATTTTTTTTATTTTTGAAAAAATGAAAAAAAATGAGTGATTTAAACAAGCTAAGCTCGAAATTAAAATTTCAAGCATGATAAAAATTCAACTGGACTTGAAAAAAAGATTGGCTTGGCTTGAACTTGATTTGTAAACAAGTTGTGCTAGAGCTTAAAATAAAGTTCGTTTAGCTAAATGAGTTAAAGTTAAACTTAAATTTCTATATTGCCTAAAATTTAATCAAGGCGTATACAACCACATATAATACCTCATGTATTATATGCTTGGGCTTTCTTAAAAGAATTTGTTTATATCGAACATTTGCTAACTAAATTTTGAATTATGAAATCATTTAATTAGATTCTAGAGACAACTGAAATTTTAACAAGGAAACGAACTTTATAAAAATATTTCTAGTTTCCACTCATATAAGAATAGATCAATTTTCATAAGCAAAACAATACCACCAAGTATCTCATATACCTTGCTTGATGGTACAACAAAACTTTAAGGAACTCAAATTACAAAACCTGGGCTCCACTTAGCCCTCAAAAGAAAATTACAAATTATAAAATATAAATCCAGTTCTTAAATGAAAATAAAAACAAAATGCATCCAATGATCCTAAACCACTTCTCTCTTCAACAAATTTCTCCCATGTCGATGCAAACACAAAATAATCATCATCATCATCAACCAACTCATCATCATCACATCACCATCAACACCATCATCATACATTCAACACCTCGATAGAGAGAATAATTAGTCAAAACCCAGTACATAGTAACACAAGCACACATAAGATGACACACGTGATTAAGCTAAATGCAATGCAGCAACAAAAGTTTATTATTTTTAAATAAAGTAAACAAATCAACAGTAGAGTACTCATACATGGGAACAATCCTAGATACCCGGGGGTCCTAAATAACAGCAATTGCCCAGGAGGTTGATATAGGTAGCTTGAATACCTATATCTCTTATATAACTTTACAAGAAAATAGCATCATCTAAGGTTCACAGCCTTACACGCTCTTTACTCAATCTTAGTCTATAACATCACTTAGTTCAATCATTTCCATAAACATGAACAAAATCATGTTACTTCACTCCAAGCTTAAGCAAATGTTACGCCGATACCGTTTGACCCGTCGGCTACCTACTAAGCCACTTATAAATTTCATTGCATCATGATGGGGGTAGACTAAGCACCTAAACTACTGTACCCACTCTAGGCAAGGTTGTCTCTCCTCGGACCTAATTAAACGACACAAGCAAAAGCAACACTGATTTATTTAAGCCATTTTTAAGTTTTTGTTCATTTGGAATGCCTATCCTAATAAGCAACAAGTACATCACTGTGTACCTTATTATTTTGAAATTCAATCAAAAAGCAGGGGTAGGCCAGAGACTATCTCAGAGAATAGATCGGGGACAAACATCTATTCAATAATATAAATTCATATAAGAAACTAAATTATTTATTAATTTACATCAAATTGCATATTTAACATCCATTTCAAGTTTTCATTTGATCAGACATGAAATAGAAACCCTGTCATAGCTGCGAAGATCGCCCTACCAAGATATAGACAGTTCTATATTATTTGTCAAATTATTTTAATTTACCTAGCTTTAATTTAACATATTTTAGAAATTATGTACTTCTTATCATTTACGGTTTAAACTAACATTTTGATCTAAGCCAATTCTAATTTATTAAGCCTATATTATCTTAGTCTTAATCAAGTTTATTAAACTTAATTATTTTAATTCATTTTTAGCCCATTAAAGTCTATTTAGTCAAGTGAACTTAAAATTATTAACTAAGTTCATTTTTTATACTTAGAAACTATGTTAACCTAAGTTAATTACTAATCCTATTAATTCATTTAACTCATTCCTAATTATATAAGCACTAACACATCATATCTATTATCCATCATTCATCTAATTTATTTCATCTTTCTTTCTTTTCTTTTTTTAAACAGCACCAAGGGACAGATCACGCCCGTGATAAGAGCCATGATCCTCATCACTGGCCTCGTCATGCCCGTGATAAAAGCCATGATAGTCATCACGGGCTTTGTCATTCTCATGACAAGATGAAAATTATGATCAAAGAGATCACATCCCTCATCATAGTCGTGAACTAGACCTTTATCTTCGAAAATTCATGATCAGAAGAGATCACGATTTTCATCACACCCGTGATCACCCTTGATTTTTGTTTTTGCTTGTATCAACAGTCGTGATACTACCGTGATGCACAGGGGGATTATGTTACGTTTCTCATTTGTCATTTACTCTAATTTTAACTACTTGTTTTCAACATACATCAACAAAACCTCTTATTATTAGTATACTCATGCATAAGCATAACTTATAATACCTATATACATACTATTACTTCATATAACTCAATATCATTTTATCAAACACTTGATATACTCATACATTAACATACTAGGTTTTAACTTATGCACTCATATATCCCTAATTGACATATTTTATCACAATTTCTACATGTAACTAATACTTACTCACTATACCCATGCATTTACAACAAACAAATCAAAGAAAGCAACTTACTTACTTATTTAGAAGGCAAAAACTACTTAATCTTCTTTGTTGCTCCTCTTTTCTTGTTGATGAAGCTACTCTATGTAATCCCTAAATTTTTCATAAATAGAACTAAAAAATAAAGATTTAATGTTTTGTGATTGTATGTGTTTTATTAATTAAAATTTGAGTAAATTTAATTATAATAACTTTTATAAAATAAATTTAGTAAGAATTGAAGTTTAAAACCATCAATTGAAGTATTTTAAGAAAATTGTCAATTTAAAGTGTATTTTGTATTCCTATATAGAAAATTTGAATTTTATAAACTAGACTTTGGTTTTATTAAAAGTATTGACATAAATTCTTATAAGAAACTATTTTATTAAATAGGAATTTGTGAATTATAATGTTACTAAGCTTTTTCTTGAAATGGAATGATTGATAATTACCATGTATTAGAAGTTTATTGAACCAAAGTATATTTGTTTTTATCTAAATGGCAGTAAAAATAGTCTTTAAGCTCACCATAAGTTCTTTGCATGCACACACACACACTATTAGTTTTGAATTACCACAAAAGTCAACAAAGTTAACTTGTATTTATATACATAATTATCTTTAAATGGCATAATTTTTGCTTGCTTTTTCTCTTCCTTTTCTCTCCCAAAACCGACAATCACACACACACACACACACACACACTCCTCTCTTCAACTTCAATTTCTTCTCTTTAAATCATCAAGGAAAGCAAGTTAAGTATCTATCTTCAAGTTAAAGCAAGTCTAAGTAAGTTATTTCTTGTTTTATCTTTGTTATTTGTGTGTTTGTGTAGTTGTAAATTAGTGTTGATGTTAGTTAATGGCTAAACTAGAATGGTTTTTAGTTTTGGAAGTGGATATGTGAAGTAGAATGATTGAGTAGTGGTGTTGAAGTTCTAAAGTTTGAATTTAATGGTTGGGTTATTGGTTAGTTGTTTGATATGGATGTAGAGATGGGTTAAAAGAGTTGAAGGAATGGATGATAGATTTGAGTCTTGTATGATGATGTTTGAGTGTGTTAGATGGAGTTGAGATAGGTAAAATTGATTAAAGTGTGTAAAAATTGCAATGTGTAAATGTGTATTGGTAGAGGGCATGGTCATGTCTATTCGCGAAATCTGGGCCACCAAGGGGTATGGCAAAGCACGTGGTGAGTTCTGTGTCGATTACCTTGCCACCACAGGGGTGTGACAAAGGCCAGTCGATTCTGTAGCCGCACTTGTATTGATATGCCTAGCTCCACGGGAAGTGGCAAGGGATGGTGGCCACTGGTCATAAATAGTCGTCAACATGGGGCGTAGTGAAGCTTATGTGTTGCTCTGTTCCATACAGCCCTTAGCACGGAGCATGGTGAGGAGCATAGCAACCTTGAAGTGTCTTTTTGTCTCTTTTAGCTTTAGAATCTTGTTTAATAATTCTTGTCTTTGTTAGGTAGATAGTAATACAAGCTTTTCTATCTTATAGGAACCTTAGATAATGAGTTGGACTTCCCGTTGGACTATTACGACGATTAAGGAGCATGCACAGGTGAGTAACTTGAATCTTATCACCTTGTTTGTGATTATAAATAGTGGAATATAGTTTAATTGTAAATATAGGGAATCAATTGCATGGGGATGGGAAATTTTGCATGCTATATGTTGTACGTTTGAGTTGTAATTCTTAATAATCAAACTGATAACTACTCACTTGACATTAAACTATATTTGTCTCATTGAGTGTCTCAAATTGATATGGCCACTTGATAATATGGAATTAAGTTTAATAGACTTCTAAAATTAATATGACATGCATTTCATTACATCATATTATTAGCATGGTACTCATGTCACGTGTTAACATTTCTATTCTATGATAATACTTGTTAGGACTAGTGAGCTTGCTTGTAGGTTACCATAAGGGTTGTTAGCTTCGCAAAAACTAAGCATGATTCGAAGGAGGCCATCTGTGTCGAAGTTGGCTTTAGAATGTTAATACTTAGTGAGATTTATCAAGTTTTAAGAAAAATGGAAGTTTTCTTTTTTTATTTGAAAGCAAAAGAAAATTATTCTCTAAAAGACTGCTCGTGTCCTGTAGGGTTTTGGTAGAGGTTATTCCCCCAAGCGGGTTAGGTGAAGAAAAAGTCCTTCTAATTTGGTTTTGAGTTTCTCATGGGCATGAATTACTAAATTTATCCTTTAACCCATAGAGAGGGCGTAAATCCCCATAGGTTTAAATTCTGGTTATTCAAATCAGGCTTGCTACATATGGTTAATACATGCATTGCATATGGTTGCTAGCTAAACTTGTTTGCTCTTCATGATAGTGTTAAGATCTAGTATTCACTGAGCTTTATATGCTCACGTTCTCTTTGACTGTTGATTTACAAGGTTTTAAGCAAGAAGTCTAAGATCAAGCTCAAATGTGGGAGTTAGACTAGAATGGACTATGTGTTTTGATTGAGAAGAAAACCATGTTGTGTAATAGAGACTTAGTTTTGGTTATGTAATAGCATAAGTTAAGTTTTGTTTTTCCTTGTGAGCTTGTTATGTATTAGGGTTTTGATGAAGCCCGTGAAGACCATGGTTGTAACATTTTGTAATATCTTAGATTTATATGTTTATGTTTGGTTATGGTTTGTATATATACATACACACACAATCTTTTTCTCACTTAAAACAACTATCGATCATGTTTTCCTTATCCACTCCAAATGGGGAATATTGGTTGTATAGTGTTTATGTAACTTTCTGGAGGCCTTAGTTAGTTACATGACTTACTATTGCAACTAGGGTATCTTGTAGGGGTATGACACTCTAGGCTTGTTTTCCATCTTTTATCTTGTTTTCCTTCCTTTATTTCTCTTTTAATCTTCATAAACTTAAGATTTTGAGGTTAAAATTTGAGAAAGAAAAGAACAATAAAGAAAAGAAGAAGAAAAAGAAGGTAGAACCGGAGGGAACAAAAAGAAGGAAACGAGAAGGAATTGAGGCAGCCAAAAAGTCAAAAAAGAAAAAGTAATTTAAAGATAAAGATTTAGGATATTCAATGGATATTTAGGGGTATGAGTATTAAGTTTAAATCCTTCAGATAATTATATTAAGTATCAAAACTAATTAGAAAATAATTTGAGAAACTATATTATAGAAATTAATAACTTGATTTATAAATATAATTTAGAACTTTAGTTTACAAGAAACTAATATCTAATTTAAGTTTGGATTTAAGAACTGATATTTTTAAACAAGTAAATAAATTCAAAATTCATAGGGATTAAAGATATGGAAGTTAAACTACAATCTAAAGATTTGGGATTTGCAAAACATTTAAATTTCATATTTGAAGATTTTAGGAATTGAAATGGACCTAAAGATTTAAAAATGAATGATTTGAAAGATTTTAATACTTTCGTTCTTCGAAAAAGGATCATGGAAACAAATAAATGGTTTGAAAACATATTTAAAATGTCAAATTTCAATTTGATTTATTTACTAATTTAATTACATTAATCTATTTAATTTTACTCTATTGTTTACTTATTTTATTTATTTAAACTATCTAAATTCATTTTCTAAACTAAGCATCAACTCCAGTCACCTATTATGCTACTCAATCATACTATTCCTAACTTAATTAAGTGTAGGTTTTGGATATTTTAATTTTAGACTTGATAAAAAAACTCAACTTAAATTTCAAGCTTGATAATTTTTATAAAGGTAAAGCCCAAACCTTCAAAGGTTAAACTCATTTGTAGCCCTACAAGAAAGTGTTTTAGTACGATTAGTACCATATAACAGCTTGGCTTACAATGCAAAAGACTTAAATAACTACGGATGGAATATATAAGAAATTTTGGTGCCTATTTATTAATTTTTTGGTAAATTTTACGTTTGGGTACCTTGTTTTTTTACTTTTTATTACTTTCTATATTTGTATTTTCATTTTTAACACTTTGTGTATTTGTATTTCATCACCTATTCATCATTCTGAGTCACCAAAATAGGTATCAGTTTTCGATAGGTCCATGATAATTAATTTAATAAAATAATATTAAATTCATTTAAAAATAATATAATAATTACTTATAAAAAGTACAAAAAATTGAAGTAGAAAATCTTAAGAATAAGATCCTTAGGATGTTTTGCCAACCACATTCATATCCTTGATGGATTGCATACTCATCTTAGTTGGGATGAGTAATAACCAAACTTGAAAATTTAAAAAAATAAAAAATAGAAACAATTTCGAGCAAACATCCCTAACCGATTGATGGCTTTTAAGGCTTTGATTAAATCTAAAGCTTTTTATCCCTTCTATTATTAATAATCTATATTTTTCACTATATTAAGTATTACTTTATAATATATATTGCAGGTCAATTAGAAACTGAGACATATCTATTTCTTCACTAATAGTGACGAACAAAATAAAATGTGGTGCATTAATTATCCACAAATGTAATACATCTATACAAAGTGTAAATTAATTTATCTTTTTTCAACCAAAAATGCGTGATGTTGGATTCATAAAAATTTTAACTTTTCTTGTTGCCAATTTTCAAAATCAGTATTAATAAGATGGGGGTTCAAAATGAGTATTAATAAGATGGTACTCACTTAACTCGTGTAATTAAAATTTTTTACATCGAAAAGGGCCACTTAACCATTTTAAACCATTTTTAAGTTTTAATCCTACATCATGTTATAACCTATTTGTCATGGGGTATTTTTAGAAATCATAAAATCTTGATATGTATAAAAAAAAATAGTGGTGTAGAAGAACTAGCAAAATTATTACTTAGGTCATTTTTATTCAAAATTTAGTGTCTCACTCTAACCCTATAGTACCCTTATATAGACATCATCACTAGTGGTTTTTTAACCGAGAACCGACTCTAGAATGACGAGTCCGAACCGACTAAGGATCCACTAGTTCTGGTGGGTTTGACCAGTTCAATCCTTAAAACCGCCTAAGCCGGCGATTTTGAAGTCATAAGTTCAAGAGCCAATGGCAAAACGTGGAAGCATTAAGTAACAGAAATCAATTCAATGATTGATTTCAAAACTTAAACTTAATCATACAATTACTAAATAATTGCAAATTAACCGTTAATAATAAAAGCCAGCTTGAATTGAGATTCCGCTGCTACATTAGCCGACTAGAGAGCCAGTACAACCAATGATTCCCGAGGTTCCATATCACAAAAATAGAAAAATAAAGAAAGAAAATAAAATAATAGAAAAATTATAATTAAAAACAAATATTTAAATCATTTTCACTTGGTAAAAATTTTATTTCTTATTCACAACAGTTAATGTATTTTTATTAATAACACAAGTAATAAATATATTTAAAATCATGTGTTGTTGAGATTATATAGACTTCTATTTAAAGTGGATCTTTCTTTCTTACCAATATTTTTTTATATATATTTATGAAACTTATTCGTATATTAAATATTTTATAGTGTCATGACAGGTGAAAAAGTATAAGTGATTGTATATAAATAAATACATAACTGAAAATTTATTTTAACTAATAGGCAATAAATAATTATTATTATGTCCAATATTATTTCATGTTAAAAGTTTGTTTTTTTTTCTTACTTAAATTAAGTAAAGTTATTTAATTTATTTTTTTATAATTTCATGATTCGGTTCTAGAGGAACCAGAATTGAACTGCGGAAACCGACGGTTCGGATCTAATTCTAGATTCGAACTAACTCGTGTCGTTTTCTAGCCTTAGACAAGCAAAGTATGAAATTTAGTCATTTGTTTAGGATTTCTTAAAGCTAACACTGGAGATTCCGGATCTCAACTCACATTATATTTTCGTCATGTTTCTTAATGGATTCAAACCTTAAGTCAAGGCAGAGTTGGATCGTATGGGGTGGAAGACATCTCTTAAACTATAGCGATTGTTGTAGGCTAGTTAAAATCAAGATAACAAAACTGAATATCCCCATATCTTAGTTGATATCTTGCGACCTGGTAGTTGGTATCTATGACCTTTTCAAGACAAAAATACAAGAGACAAAGGCTTTAGATGAGAAATTTAAATTGGGTAAATTATGTAAGAAAGTCCTAATATTTGAGGATAGCTTTATTTAAGATCCCAATATTTCAAGTAGCCAAAAAAAGTTCAACATTTGATGGTAAGTTGAACTTACCCCTAAGATCTTCTGGTGTAATTCATCCAATTTAAATTTGAATAGGCATGTCTCATAAGATGATTCGCTCCAATCTATGAACACAATTGAGTTGCCGACTCATCTCCAAGTCACCAATCCATCACAAACTTGCACCTAATCTTCTCCATTTACTCAATGTCCACCATGGTGGGGCCACCACAATTTTCACATCACCGAACCCAAAGCCTCAAAACTAACCACCTACCTACTATGGCATCAACATAGGCCAACTTCGAAATCTATAGCCAAACTGTCGAGCTCCATCAAAACAAAGTCAGCACCCCACTAAAGTAAATTGACACAACAACTCCTTTACACCTTTTACAGTACCAAACCTAACCAAAATAGAGCTAGAGTACCGCTCATTGGCGTAAGTTGAACCAATGTGCGACTTGTTTGCACAATTCAAATCACACATGGCTACAGTACAAGTTTAGAAAATCACATTTATAATATGCAAGTTTCTTGTAACTATTGAAAATTGTGTCTTAAAGATGCATTTTTGTAATTATTTCTCATCATTAATATTTTGGTAATTTTTTAAAAACAACCAAAAACACATGCTACACTATTATGGTGCTTGATGCATAAGGGATTAATTCTACAATGGATAACAGCTTATTAGGCAACAACTAGAAGGAGACATAGATAAGAATAATATATTATATTAATTACCAAATTAGTGTAGCAAAATTACTTGTTAGAGGTGCAATTTTTGCTTGCACATAAAATTTCTTATAAATTGTCTTATGTCTATCATGCGATTTAATAATGCTACTAATTTTCTAAAATCACAGGTTGTGATTTTTGTGACTTTTTTCAAAATAGCTTGCTTTAAAACAATGGTTAGAAATTGTAACCTATTGATGAAGTTCTGTCTTTTAGAATATCCACATTTTTCCAATGAATGGGATTTTTGTCCTTTCGAAACTCCTTATCTTTCCAATATGATTTTGGTATGGCAAAATAATAATTAATTTCGTATAAACTATATTATGTTAATTTTTCCTACAAAAAAGCAAAATAGTACACCCTACTTACAATTACTATCCTGTAACAAGCTGATAAAAGAACGAGAATATGTCAAATTATGTAAAATTTATTCAACCCTTGTGGACTTTATGTACATCCCCTAATTATATCCAACCCAAATATGATAATTACAAAAAATATAACATAGAATTTTAAAGAGTTTTGAGAAAAAGTCTCAAGATCACTCACGACTTTTCGCAATTTAAGAATATTAAAGTGTGAACAATTTGATTATATTTAGGAGATTGAAATCCGTACCAATAAAATTCTGAGACACAAAATATAACTTTCATAACCTTGAACAATTGATGATCAATTATAAATCGATTATTACTGTAAACTACAAGATTTTTCTACCTTAAATTCAGTTATTAGAAAATAAATTCTACACATATTAGATGATGATATGATGGTATCGAGATGTCTCTAAGCATTTCAAACCCTAAAGTAGCACTAGAAAATTTACTATCATTAATAATCAAGATAAATAATTTCTAGACAATAAAAGATAAGATTTTGTAACTCGTATTGATAACTCAACAAGTAATCATAATTTGCCTTAGGAGAGCCTATTTGTTATAAAACGATAGTCTAAAGATGGAATGCTAGAGTTATAAAATATGTGATATGACAAAAAACAGATTGATATCTATAAATCTAGACCTCGATTGAAAATTTAGATTTCACAAACTTACTAGTTAAGAAATCCTAAGTCTATAGAGACTAAAATCCTAACTTGGCATATTGGCCTTGAAAACTTTAATCGTATAGATAAAAACTCTAAAAATATTTAATCGCGTTAACTTAAAACTTTAGTTTTCAACTCAAGAATGATCTAAGATTAATATAGAAACTTTAGCCAAATTTTAGAAGATGTTCTCTTGAGTTAACTGGTATTTTATATGCATACTACTTATATTTCATGCGATAGCTTAGATATTTGTCATAAAACTTGCAAAATACATCATCAAATAAATTCTTTTTCAAGAATAGCATTGAACCGTCCATGACAAGTCTTGGTTAAGAATACACCACTTGCCTAGGATCTTCCGAGATCTTCTAAATCTTTCAAGAATCCGTCCTTAATCATTAATGAAAGGGACTTGTAACAAACTTGAATCTTCTCTCATGCCCTAAGCCTCCTCAATGCATCAAGAATAAGAGCTTTAGATATTTTAGCAAAGCCATCATGCCATAAATGCTTTCATACACTCATAAGCCTTTTATTTAATGTGTTCACACTTAACTTACAATTTGTCCACTTTGCATCACCTAAATGCATTGAATGTAATTTTCGATATCCTTCTATCATGAATCCAATAATTAGAAATTTAAATCACAAAGTAGACAATAGAAAAATAGGTATTTAGATAGTATTCACTAAATCACTTGTAGAATATTCTCAAGTATGCTCTATAATAGGGTAAGCAATTTTTCAATTAATAAAAGATACCAAAAAAACAATATTACAAATAAAAGGATCATAACTCACTAAATGAAAATGCTAGATCTTAAAAATTAAGAGATATAAGAGACGATTAATTTTTAGACTCTATTGACCGATAAAGGAAAATTTTGAGATAAATCACTAGAATGAAATATTCATGATTAACTAAAAACAGATGAAATATTCAAATCTAGAGTTCAAATAAAAATTATGAATACATAGTCATAAAATTCAGAATTTTTTTAATCTATTGGGTATAATATCTTAATTTGACTTATTGGGCCTAAAAACATTAATCGCGTAAGTGAAAAACCTAAAAATATTCAGTCACGTAAGTTTTAAATGTAAAATTTCAACTTCAAAATTATCTAAGAAAAATATAAGATCATTAGATATAATTTAAAAGATGTTTTCTTGAAGTAACTAAATTAATTATAAGTGTATAGCCTAATATTCTACGTGATAGCTTATATATTAACTTATATTCATTAAGAACTCTTGAAAACACATCATATATAATATTTTCTCTCTTCAAGCTTCTTGAATCATTCATAAAAACCGAGAGAGAGAGAGAGAGAGAGAAGAATCATGCCACTTGTAAAGGTAGGGAAAAATGTCATTTTCATTATCTCATTTCTTATCTCTTGAAAATGACACATCATCTAATGCAAGGAGAATGTTGTTTTGATGCCAAACAAATTGATCCTCTCAAGCTTTCATAGCCGTGAATCTATTCATGCATGAGGGAAAATTGCATCAGATCACCTTATCTTCTAGAATCCATATGAAGTAAGAATGATACAAGACTTATGCAAGCCTAATTGTCTTGACATAGCCCACAATGAACTTCATATGATCACGCTAGTGATGGGACCACAATTCTATTCTTTTTCTTCCCTTAACGGTGCACCATATCCCCAATGCATAAACAACACCAAACTCTTATCCAATCAAATTAAACCCTTCTCACTTAAGTCAAATAATGAGTAAAAGATAAGTTGAAGTATCTCACTCAATTAAAACCCATATTTGCCATGAATTCCTTGCACATAAGCAAACAAACATCCACATCACTCAATATCTCAAAATATCTTCTCATTAATGCCTCCTATGAGTATAAGACAACTAATGATATCACTTATATAAGAAGACTCTAGAAAATCCACTTGCAACCACGATGAACCACTTGCACACATACATACATCAATATCAACAAATGGCTTGAAGCTTCCATAATCTTCTAATGTCTCATCAAGAATCCATGCAGTAAATGAAACTTATGAATAAAGAGATAAAAATCCCAAAAAACCCCACAAGGCCTTCACATTAAACATTAAGTATAAGTAATAAGACAAATGAGGTCCAGTCTTTTAAGAAACCTTAAAAGCCCTACTCATGTATTCAAAACATCAACATCATTACTTTTTCTAAAAAGAGAAATCCAAGTCTTGAACAACAAAATCCCAACCGTAGATTTTTTTTTTTTTCCAAACCATGAGCTCCATATACTTTTCAAGACAAATATCAATTTCAAACACTTTGATTTCATGCATGAAGAACCATGTGAAACTTTACATAGAACCTTAGTCAAACTACTCACAAATCATAGAACAAAAACCTAAAATTATCAAGAGAAAGTCCAACTTCAAGAATTAAATATCTAAGGTAAGAAATTGTCTCAAACAAGTTAGTTTTTCCTAAGAATTAAACTCATCTATTTCTATTCTCTATGTTAAGGTTTTAGTCACTTCTATGATAGGAGAGTATCAAATTCAAACTCTACTAAATCAAGGTAATTCCTACTCAACTCTATGCTTAAATCATATTCATGTATAGATTTCAAAAGAAACTCAAGGTAATCTTTTATTTAGAAACACTAGAGGTTTCAATTTTTCCTTGAATCTAAGAGTATCCATCTTAAACAAGGTAATTCCTATTTACACTAAGTATATTACATCATTACTAAAGGATATCATGAAAAACTAATAGAAACACATCAAGTTAATCCCTGTATAATTCAGCCATATAGGGAAAATCATGTATGCCAAGAAATTTAGACTATCTTGAGAGATATCATCTTAGGATATGATCTAAAAAGTTGTGTCAATCATTTAGCCACAATATGAATATTTATGCCCTATAATGAAGTTTTTGGTCATATAATAATATGAAGCTATTCCTTAATCAATTTGAGTAGTTTAATTTATAAGTGATATCTAAATGAATTGAAATAGAAATACAGAGTTTAGAAAACTCTAGGATCCTACAATGAAGATTTCGGCCCTATAAAAAAATTTCATGTAATTTATACTTAAATATGACAAATGATACATAGGATATAAGAAGTGATGTATGTAGGTAAACTTTAGTGTATAATCGTATATAAATGTATAAGTTACGATTCATACAAGGAATGAAAATTTAGAATTACAACATAACACCATCAAGAGATTAAATGAATAGATGATAATTTAGCTTTGAAATCTATTCAAGAACATGTTCCTAAAGTCCCATATGTGTCTCAGCATATGTAGATAAGTTAGGGTCTACAAAAATAAATTTAGATAATTCAAGTGCATATTAGCTAATATGATGATATAGGTTAAGAAATTAAATTCAAGAAATACTTTAGGAAATATAAACATGAATTTAGGTATATATAGACCACAAGGATATCAAGTGTAGATTAATAGAGATCATAAAAAATAATAGTTGACATGATCATATTTACTAAAGATGCATATCTAAAATAAGATCAACAAAAACACAATGAAAATAAATAATAATAATAATTGATTTGGCCAAAAGGGGAATAATGAACATAAGTTGAGTTTAATCTCCAAAAATGGATGAGATATACATAAAACAAGGAATTGAACTTGAAATAAGAATTAAAAATACAAAACATGAATAATAAGCATCATGAAGACACTTTTCAGATCCTTAGTGTGACATAGGTGAAAATATACAAAATAAATGATTAAACTAAATAATTGAAAACTATGTTCAATAAGCTTTCCAACGCCTGTTCATATGTTAAAATCAAAGTTAAAATGAATACAATAGGTCTAGTTTAAGATTATTAAAATCGGTATTTGGAATCATTTAAGGAATTATTCTTATGAAAATTTAGTTACCCAAACTTTATGAGGAAGTTTATATAAAATAAACTTCACAAGCTTCAAAATGACCATTTAAAATAATAAAAGTGAGTTAGGAATGAGAAAATAGTATTGAAAATACTAAAATTCGAACTTTAGAGTACAAAGGCACAATAAGATTTATTACGTAAGTATGAGTATAGTAATGAATATCTATTATCTCATTTCATAGGAAAAAATCGATCAGTTCTTGGAACTTTCTAGTAGACTATTATGATGATTAAGCGAAGATGACAGGTAAGTAACTTTGACCTTATTTCATTGTTTGTACTTCTGTATAGTTCCATATGTAACAATATATTAATATAGTTATGCGTATGGGGTTGGGTATACCGCATGACACTTGGTGTATGTTGGCTACCAAAACACCATATTGACAATGACAATTACTTTATATTATAATTAATGTATGAAACATGTTGGAGTCTGTCTATGAATTGTAGGTCACTTAGAACCTGACTCAATATTATTGAAATATATATTGAAATGCTCATGCATCGAACAAACTTGTATTACTTGCATAAAAGGTGTGGTAGCCCGCTATGTGTTAATATTTCAATCCTCTAGTAAGGTTTGACTTTTCTAGATGAAATGTTTATAGTTTTACATAAGGTTACCCCTGTTCCGTTCGATTCCACGTGAACTAACTAGCAAATGAAGAAATGCCGCCCATGATATTAATATGAAATGATTAACACTTAGTGAAGTTTCTTTGTTCCAAGGTAGGGATGAAATGTTGTGACATGGAGTTAAAGTGACTGGTGTAATTGATTGGTATATTCCTTCTTTGGTTCTTTAATTCTCCTAAGCAATTGGGTTATTGAGGCGTTATTCCTGGTTAAGTTCCTTCAACTTTAACGAGAAAGCATAAATCCTTATCTTGTTTGGATTCCGATTTATC
Source organism: Combretum micranthum (assembly GCA_024138025.1). Lineage (NCBI taxonomy): Eukaryota > Viridiplantae > Streptophyta > Magnoliopsida > Myrtales > Combretaceae > Combretum > Combretum micranthum. The sequence goes on from JAMXBD010000510.1 coordinate 106,232, forward strand.
CAAGCTTGTATTTTTGCATATGTTTAATCATCGCATTGCATATGCTTGCCAATTATACTTTTTTATTACTTAATGTATGATTTGATCAGGTTATCTTATTGAGTCGTGATTCCGCCCATCCACCAACAGTTTGTGTAAGAATAGTATTTGCTGAAATTGAGTTAGAAATGTGTGAAGAGAGTTTATCCATAAAACCTTCTTGAAATTAGAAAATTAAGATACAATAAAACTAAGAATACAATTTAGATAAAATTATACAAACATTTGAGACATTTTATTTTGTAAGTTAAATCTCAATTTTCCTATTTGGTAAGAAATACCAACTCTCTACAATCTTAGTGAGATGTGAGAAATCAGATTCCATAATTGAGTTTCAATAATAGTATTATATGTATACATATAATTAATGTATGAGAAATTAATAAATAAATTAATTTTTATAATTTCTTGACTCGCAAAACGATTTTTATTTTCCTGGTGCACACATAATATGATAACTTCAACGTAATCCTACTAGCCTCTATCCTGGTTGTGACACTTTACCAGGTTGTTTTTTTCTTTTAAACTTCCTCTAGCCGTTTGGAACAGCGAGCCTATACTTGGTGCAAAAACCCAAACGTTCTAAGTCAATTTTCCTTTTTTCATTGAGACTCTTTGATTGACAAAACCCAACATTCACATTCCTTATTGCTCATCTGCATACTAAATGACTTGACTCTTCCTTGAAACTCCCCACAATTCATTTTGATTTTCTCAATAAAATTCCAATTACTTATTATCTGAACTCATTTCACTAACAAAATCAAAGCAAACATAATCAGATTAGTGGTTAAACATCCCATCCATTTCCAAAAGCTACTCCTTTTAGACTCTTCCTCTTTAATTATAATGAGGCTGTGGCTTCTCTTCGTAATCACATGGAAAATGGGCTATAAGCATATGCAACTAAAATTTGGTTAAAAAGAAATACATTTACTAGCACAAATTTAATAAGAAAAGAAAATTTCATCCCACATTATCTCATAACCACTCATAAATATAGCTCAAAATACAAGGTATACCAAGTTCATGGCAACCAAGTTGATGAATGATTCCTTACACAAGCAGTCTTCATTGCAGCAAGTCTGCAAGCTTTCTTGCACTTAAAATCCCTCACAACTCAATACCATGGAACATGTAGGTGCATACAAGTACACAACCTTTTTGCCCAATAAACGTGCTATATATTAATAACAAACGTTAAGGAACTGAATGGGGGAGGTCGAGGAACATCAATTTTGGTAGCAAATTTACGGTAGAAGAGCTGGTGTAAGTCCAATTATATAAAGATTTCGTGGCAGTCTGCAAAGATGAATACAGACATGCAGCAAGACAACAACATGCAAGCTTATATTACATTTCCAGATTAAGAGATTATTCCCCATAGATACAAAAGAAGAGGAGAAAAGAAGGCGAAAGACATGGGCAAAATACAACTTCATAGATGATAGAAAGAGGACCTTCGCGGGATTCTCTCAAGACCCTTTCTTGCGGCTAATAGGACTCCCAACTGTCCTCGTAGTGCTGCTTTCAGATGAATTATACATGCTTCTATGACTAAGAGAAGCACTACTCCGGATACTCTGAGATGTAGCCTGAGCAGCTGACACCCCAGATTCACTTCTTCTACTAAGAACCTCCAGCTCCAGATCTTTCATTTCATCCATCAACTTAGCCATCTGTAAAGTACAATGTCAGTTCTTTGGTGTTGAACATCTTGAATTTGCTGACTTTAGCTTTTTTTAAGGCTATGGTTGCAATTATTATAAGAAATCTGAGAAAAAGCATATATTGAATGCATGATTAGAATGCACACCCGAATGTCATTCTCTTTTAACCGGTCTTGAAGTGCGCTGAGGGCAGGGGTTAAGCTACGATTATCATAGAAGAAGATGAGATGTTAGCCACAAATCTTCCAGCAACTACCTTTTTATGAAAAGGAAAGGAAATTGATACTGACCAATACTCCATTAGTTTGCACATAGAAGCTTGATATGTTGATGTATGGTGGATAAAAGTTAGTGGATGTGCTTTTCCATCTCTGTACAAGTAACATCACAGAAATAAAGAAACATATAATCTACAGACTGATTTGAAGTTACTTCACAATGTCAATAGTCATGGTTGAAGGATTGATGGAGCTTACTTGACATTTTGCCCCAATGCTTCAGTGTATGCTGCACGCTCCTCATCATATATAACTCGTTGCAAGTCCGTAAACGACATCAGAGGAGAATCAAGCTTTAAAAGAGATGAACTTGGTAGTACATATAAAGGCACTTCCTTTCTTATATATTCAGCACCACTGTCAAAGAACGAGAAAGTTTTATTAAGAATGAGGTTGAAAAGGAAGAAAGACATTAAATTTCCAAGAGAAAGTTCTTAGTTCATGAAGATAATGCATATCAAGTATGATATAAAGGATGATACAATAAAGGTAAATTAAAAAGCATCAAGGACATACACATGTATACCTCATGTCCAAGTTTGAGCGATGCATAGCTTCTTGCATGCTCTCTGACATATCCATTGGATCTATATCAATACTTGAAGTGCTGCCTGGATTTTCTTTGGTGTAATTTCCTCTAATCACCTCTCTTCCTAGGTAATTTGCATCAGCATTAGCAAAAAAGCCCCCCAAGTCTGTGGATCTTCCTCGACCCTAGAAAATCATAGAAGGCTTCAGGCAGCCACCAAAGGCATCATAACAGATGGCCCCAAAACAAAGAATAGAAGCATCATAACTTAGATTAAATAAATATCAAAAAAGCTTTATATATAGGACCTAAGTGATGAATCTAGTATTCAAATCCTTAAAATTTTGAGCTTGTAAGAGAGAGCCTGATAATAACATACTAACTACTTCTAAATTAATGGGAAGATACTGATAATATTTCTTGCTCATCATAAATCTCACTTACATACCTATATTACCATTAATGCCTATAACACTCCCAGCTTGGTGCATACCTTTAAACCAACTATCAACTGCTCTTCAGTCCATTAAGTTAAAGAAACTTGTAGCAGGAAAACGATACGTACCTTTGTTGCTTTTGAATCTCCAGTGTCTTCTTCAGGGTTCTCACCCCTTCCAGAGCCAGATCTTCCTGATGCAGTCTCTGAAGTACTCAAGGATGATTCCAAGTCTATGACAGAACTCTTATTGACAGGAGACAGAGGTATAGGCCTCAACATGTGACCTTGTTTCCCATCAGATGATTGAAAGGCAATGATTTGTATTCTCCCAACCTGAAGCATTACAAAGTTAACTTAATTCACTGTGTGTCGGATAGCTTGTGAAAAAGGGTCACACCCTATACATTACAAATTCAAACCTTATTACTATCTTCACTGAAGCAGGAAAATATCAATCCAACAAATCCAGAGTCTAGCAGTTGATACATTGCCTGAGTTCGCACATCTGCAGAAAGAGGAAAGCAAAAGTGGTTTCTGGATTTAGAAAGCTAAGTGTTGCAATAAGACTCTTACTGAAAGCACATTACACCTAATATTAGCATTACATCAAAACTCACAGCAAACAATCTCCACAGCAAGAGAAGCAAAAAGAGGACTGTATTCCTACAACACAATTGACAATACCATTCACCTTGATTATGGAGCAGTTATCATAAACAAGCACAAAGGACCTCCCAATGCAAGTACAGGAAACTGGATAATCTGGACAAAAGGAAACTTAATGTTGTACATATAGGAAATATAGCTTCTACGTTCATTTCCATTTGGGTAATTTAATCCCATCTATTTTAACCCAATAAGTGCCATGAAGAACAGGAAACTTTTTGGTTGACCATTTTTGCAGCTAATGAAGGGATACAGTCGTAAGATAACTGGCTCCCTCAAAATATATGAACCATCCTACAATACCTATGCACTAGTTTAGTATAGTTTAGTATAGCTTGCACTCTGTAGACATCCCCAGGAAGCATCATTCATGCAATTTGAACCCAAGATCTTATACAAGTTGCTATGAGTGTATCTTGAACCTTAAATCAATAAGCTAGCACCTAGGTAAGGATAATATGTGTAGGGGGTAAGAAATATTTTTGCATTTCTTCATGTATAACTTCAACAACAAATATGTAAGAAACATTTTTGCTGCATTTTTGTGTATTACTGCTACAGCTGATATTAAAGAATTCAATGCAAATGTGAAAATTTTGACAATTGACCGATTGCATCCCTCTTTTTCTGTTTATGCTTCATCTCCATGTTCTCCAAGATAAAATAAGAGAGCAAAAACTTGTCATTTCTACAAAACATAATCACTGTAATGCCCTTTTCTGTTAAACTGTAATACTTCCAAAGTTGGACTGTTTGAAATCCAAAGAATTCGATTGCCCCCTATTCAAATCATTTGCCCATGAGGTAGGCAACATGATGCAGCAATTTTGATCCTTTAAAAGACAACTTCAGCATCTAGATCTAGGCAAGGGAGAATGCCTCCCTGGAAACTAGCTTTATCTTGCAGAACAGTATAGGACCTCTATGTGTTGCTTTGGAATAGAAATACAGGCCCCGCAATCTCTTGAGAGCTTGGTAACTCAGATCATGCTCCTTACAATAAAGTGTCTCCATATGATCTCAGACTAAGGCCATTAGATATAACATACCAAAATTTTAACAGATTCTGGATCAGAAAGACCATGTTGGTTTTCAAGGATTCTGACTGCCAACAGTAAATAAAGGAGGGAAAATTTTTGTTGAATTGGCTCTTTCCTGGATACCATCAGCTGAGTTCATTTAGCGTTTTGAATAGCACCAATCTATAACAAAAAGTGAACATTGCATTATCCCTATAAGGTCTTACATGGATATTTCATTCTATTAAATGAATAAATCTTGAGCTAGAAATATAAATTTTAACAGTGACCACCAAAATAAAAAAAAGCTTGTTCCTTTTAAGGATGTAAACAAGTCAAAACTACTTATGAGTTAGTCAAGTTTGGCTTGCACTCAAATTGGAGTTAAACAGGAGGTTCTTGAGTAATTAACCGAGTTGAGCGCGAGATTACTAATGCTTGACTAGAATAGCTTAAAAGCCTAATTAAGCCCAAGTTTGAGTATAAATATTAGTTGAATTTATCATTCAAATGGCAAGACCAGACTTACTAATCACAGAATGTTCTGTTGGATGGGACGGCAATGATTTCAAATGACACAACGAATATTGCACCTTTAGTTCCATCTTTCACTTAGCTTATGACACTTTTGCCCCTTCTATAACCATAAATACTAATAAAAGGTTTCCATTTTTCATTTGTAAGCAAAAGATATTGTTGTTAACGTATCATGAAGGTTTTATTCTCTCTCTCGATTATTCATTATCTAATTGTGGCAAACACCATTCTTATCAATCTCTTATCTTGATAGCAAATAACCCCAATTAATTTTAAGAATATTGATTCCAAGATTTAATCACTAATTCAATTTCTTTGATTAGTGTGTCATATCCAATTAATTAAATCATTTATAACTTTATTTTCCTTTGGTCCAAATTGCATTAATCATAGTGACCCTTAATTGTACTCACCTCATTTTCAATGTAATGCCATCCCACCATTTCTTTCCATCAGTGCCATTTCAATTTCTATCCAGGAAATGACAAAGTGGAGCATAATCATCAAGTGCAATCAAGTACCACAGATGATATGCATCCAGGCCCAAGCTTAAAACTTAAGGAAATTGTGCAAACCATGGTCTAAATTGTCAAACAAGAAGCCTACAAATGAGCAAGGCAAGCCAAGATTGAACCAGGTTTAAGAACTAACAGCTAGAACATATATATGGAGCAAAAGGGGGAAGAATTGCTATTCTACAGCATGCTGTTCAAATGGATAAATCATGTTGTTCACTTGACATGACCAGACCCACTAATCACAAAATGTCCCATCGCACCATCCAAATGGCACAACAATGGTATTTAAATGGCATGGTGAATACTGCACTTTTAGTTCTATGTGCCACTTTTGGTTTATAACGCTCTTGCCCCCATTATAACCCTAAACACTAATAAAAGTTTCTTTTTTAATTTGTAAGCAGAAGACTTTTTTTTTTTTGGGTAATATCAATGTATTTACTTTTTATATATAAAAACCTTTTTACAAGAGAGCTAAGTAGGAAAAAAGGATATTAATGTGGGTACCAAACAAAAGGGTACCTAAATCAATAGTCATACAACATTATAGAACTAGCTCAATAGTTACACTGCTGAAAAAATTAAAACTTTTCTAAATAAAGCTTCAACTATCAAAGAGGATATTCCCAATCTTCTATCATACCTTTCTTTCCATATAATATAAACAAAAACTGCTTATATCTTCCTCCAAAAAGGTTCAATTTACAGCGTTTAAGAGTTATCAACAAGTCACCTACTATAAATGCCAGGAGTGTGCTATCAAAAGACATCTAAAAGGGACTTGGGAGCTCATACCAAATGATCTTTGTGAATTCGCAACTGAGAAAACGTGGGAGTGAGATTCATCTCCATCATTGCATAGATAACACCGGCTATGTGCTACTATACCCCATTGCAATAGTAAGTCTTGTGTGAGTAGCCTTTCTCAAGCAACAAGCCATAGAAGAAAAGAATGGTGTAGAATGTTTCCTTTATACCAAACAATAGAGTGCCAAAACACAGACCGCCCTTGGTTGAAGATAGCCATGTGTCGTACTGATTGTAAAAACTATGGATGAGTCAGGTCACCAAACAAACTTATTCCACCATAAGTAACATGGAGGGAGGAACTTCCTCTTTAGTAGCATCCCAAGTCTCCCCTAATGGCCAAACCCATCAATCCTCATTGAATATCGATTTAAGAAACGCTTGTTTGGACCATCCCAATCTGTATATGGTCCTTTCTCCCAACCAATCAACCAAAGGACCTTTGCTTGTTCCATTGTGTCAAGTCAATGATACTTAGTCCACCTTCTTTTTGGGGTGACTCACTTCCTCCCACACTACTTTAGCTTTTGCTCTCTCTTCATCTAACTCATTCCAAACAAACCGCTTCATTTCTTATGTAAGCTCCTTTAGAATGCTCTTAGGAAGGGCAAAGAAAAATGACTAATAGACTTGGAGAGAGAATAACACACACACTTGATAAGTTAACTCTGCCTGCATAAGAAAGGGTCTTATAAGTTAATTCTATGACCTGTAAACTTGTTGATCAACACTCAACATATAGACTTAGATATGCTTGTAGAAATCAAAGGTACTCCCAAGTATCGAATAGACAGATTGCTCTTTGTGAAGCCCGTAATCTCCACAATGCTATTCTTAATGTCCTCCAATACTCCACTCACAAAACTTGACTCTTTGTGGCATTGCATTGTAAACTCGATAATTCATAGAACTCCTAAAGACTTGTTTGATAAGTTGGACCAAGCAAGTCTCCCAGTTGCAAAAAATGAGTAAATCACCCGCAAAACAAAGGTGATTGAGTTTCACTTTTTTGCATCTCCAATGGTGCTTAAAACCTGAATTTTCGTATAGCTCCCTCATTAAGCAAGAGAAGATTTCCATGACTAGAACAAATAAATAAGGGGACAAAGGGTCCACTTGTCTTAATCCTATGTACTAGCAAAATAACCCACCGATTCTCCATTGATATTTATTGAAAATCTAGGTGTTGTAACACATTCCAATACCCATTTAGAGGAGATAGGAGGAAAATTAAGACATTCTAGTAGCTCCTTTAGAAAACTCCAACTCACATGATCATATGCTTTCATAAATCCACTTTTATTGCACATCTAGGCTCCATGGGTATTCCTATGGTATCCATTCAATAGTTATTGGAGTAAGTTTCACTAATGGTGCTTGTACTTTTTCGACTGTAATAGAAATATACCTAAAGAAAATTTTGTACCAAGAAAAAAACTAAATTTTTTTAAATTTCACTAACCTATGGAAGGAAAACCATCCATTTTTTCTGTTAAAATGTTGATGTCGATACTGAACTCAATTAAAATATTATTTTTTGGTCCACGCTGGAAATTTCTGTTTTTTTTTTATTTTCAACTTTCCATTCTCTCTTCTCTCCTTCTTCTCCTTTTCTCCATAATGAAGATGCCATTGATAAAGCTTGAAAGCTCCGGTTTGTGTATTGAAATTTTCAAATCTGGAAATCACAAACATATACATAATCCATCATGATGAGATACAAAAAAATACCTAGATCGTGAAAAAAACCACCATTAACAAAGTTGAGAATCTTCATGGAATGTGAATCAAAATTGAGAGAGAGAGACGTGAAAGTTTAAAAAAAAAGTATAGATACTGGTAGTGAAGCTTACCCCAGTTCTTAAGCCACCAAAACATTATCCATAGTTCTTTTTATGAAGGTTGTTTGTTCCCATCCAACAAGCTTTCTCACCACCGATTTGAGTCTTTCTACCAAGATTTTGAAGATACTTTTGTATAATGTATTACGACATGCTATAGGATGATAATCACCAAGAGACTCGAAAGTTAGAATCTTAGGGACCAAATTCAAAAGTGTCAAATTGATGGATTTCAAAAATTTACCCATGGCAAAGAAAATCTTTGATAATCATCACTACCTCTAAGCCTACTATATCCTACATCTCTTAAAAGAAATTTATATTATAACCACCAGGACCTATTGACTCGTCCTTTGCCAGAGACCAAAAAGTTGACTTCTTCTTTTGTAACCATTGAATCAAACTCTCCCAATCTTCCATAGCTATCTTATGTGCAATGATGGAGTTGACTTGGTTTGCAGACGATTGTTTGGCATTTGTTTCAATGAGGAGATGCTTGAAAATCGTAGCGCTGATTCTTGGATTTCTGATTTGCGAGTGATCCTGCTGCCATTCTCTAGATTGAGGGAGTGAATACCATTTTCGTGCAACTTTTGACGGATGGAGCGATAAAAGGAAGTAGAATTCCTATCACCAAGTTTTAGCCATGTTTCTCTTGATCTTTTGGCAAAGGAAAGATTACTCAAGAGCTATAACAAAATAAAACTCTTTGAAAAGATCTCTCACCTTATTCCAATCTGCAAATTGAGGGTGTGAGTTATTGACAGCTTGGATATCTTCAAGGGAGTTCCTTCTTAAGCAATTTTAATTTTGAAACTACTCGAAACATTGGAGTTCCTTCAACATTTTCAACTGTGGCTTTGAAATTTGGATGCTTTGCCCAAAATTTAAAAAACTTGAAAGCAACATTTTTAGCATCCTTATTTACGTTTAGCCCAAAGATAGGGGAGAGTGATACAAAGGGCCAGTGGAGCCCACAAAAACTTCATAGGCAGGGAAGTAATCCATCAAAAATGCATTTATCAATACTCAATCAAGCCCACAAAGAATAGGATAAGCAGAACATTTATTTGATTGGGTGAATAAAGAGCCACAACACCTGGCATCATCCACTTCCGCCTCATGGCAAAAGTGATTGAAGCGATCCATGAAAGGGGTAACAACCTCATTTCCACCAAATTTCTCATCAATGTAGCGACACTGTTAAAATCTCTAGAAATCATCCAAGGTTCTCCTATAGTGTCTTTTACATCAACAAGTACCTGCCACAACAACTCTTTACCTACATACAAATTTGCCCATAAATGAAAGTAATCCATAACCTAACATCTTCACTCAATAAGTGACAAAAGCAATGAATCAATTGGTCTAAAGTCTTAATAATTTGAACCAACCATAACAAAAGGTTCCAAGCAACCCATATCCTTCCTATCGAATGCCCAACCAGCTAGAAGGATGGAAGAATTCTAAACCACATTGTATCTACATTAGTCTCTTTTACTTTCGTCTCTATAAGTCCCATGATGGATATATGATTGTCAAGGCAAACTTTACGAACTAACACTGCTTTAAGGGGGTCATTGAGACCTCTTATATTCCATGATACTATCATTTATATAATATTTACATAAAGAGGGAGCAGCCACATGCACAAAATTTAGAAAGAAGGGGATTTGGTGGATCCCCCTTCTAAATCTCTTAGTTTCTTCTCCTTCGCCCTCTTTTTCTTAGACTTCTTCTTTTTAACTTCTGAAGAACCTTCAGAAGCCCCAAGCTGAGTAGCACACCTAACTTCATGACTTACAGGATCTTAGGACGAAAGAGAGGTTTCACTCACTTTGGATGTAGATGTGAGGGAGGTTAAGCTATTGAGCTCCTTATCATGTAAGCTGCCATATATATCTCTCCATATCCCAGATTCCTCATATGATCCCTTCTCGTCGAGCTCACCACTAGGTACAGCTGATGCACCCCTCCAATTAGACAAAGTATAAAAGAATCAGAGCTGCTGGTGTCCTCAGAAACTGATATGGCTGGAGCTTTTCCTTTGCCCAGTGTTATGGGGCCTGTACTCTAGCCTGATGTTCAATTGTCTCAAGAATGACCACTCTTTTTAATGGTTGAACCAACAGATCCACTAAGAGATCTTTCTGCTGAGGTGCTAGTCCCCCCTTCAAGAATTATCAAGAAGGGTTTATCCTCTCAATTACCCATTGTTATTGATTTCGTTGTCTGATTGCAACAAACACCATTCTTATCAGTCTCTTGTCTAGATGATGAACAATGTCGATTAATTCTTAGAATACCGATTCCTAGATTTAATCAATAGTTCAATTTTTTTTTTTTTTTTTTTGGGTGAAGTCAATTTTTCATTGATTTTCAAGGAAAGAAAATTACAAATATACTTTACACCCTCCCAAACCACCCCCCCCCCCCCCCCCAAAGAAAAAAAAAAAAAAAAGGCAACATAGCACGAAAAAGGGGACACAAAAGAAGCCTCAACTACAAAAACTCAAGAAACCTGAAAACTTGAACATAGTACCAAAGGCCAAAAAATGGTACTAGGCTTGAGAGTTCAGCTATTACAACACACGGGGGTTATAACAAGCAAAAAATAAAAAACAAAAAAAAGGGAACAGATTGAGCAAGCTACAATTGCGGGATTCCACAACCTGTAACCACTCTCTCTCATTTCTTTCAACTTCTTTGATTAGTAAGCCATATTCAATTAATTAATTTGTCCATAACTTTATTTTCCTTTGATCCGAATTACATTAATTATAGCAAACCTTTATTGTGCTTTGAATGTAGCTCCAAGGATTTTAGGGACATCCACAAAGAACCAGTTGTAATGATGGAGCAAAATGCTGGTAAGTAATATCCACACAAAAAGGGAAATTTCCTGTAATATAGAGTTATAGCTCTTTCATAAGACGAGATATATATATATATATATATATGCGGATTAACAAACTGACTCCTTCAAGTTACCTTGGTAATATCATATATGATAATATTTTGATTTGTATTAATCCTATATATATAAAAATAAAAGAAAGAAAAAAAGGAACCATGAGACTCAGAAGATTCATGGGATGAAACTAAAACGCAGGATTACTTGCCTCCAGTGAATGAGTGCACTAAAACAATGCACAATCAACAAACATTCATTAAACAAGGGGGTAAACTATATAAAAATTGCTAAATTAAAGGTGCAATCAAGCAGTTTTAATTAAAAATAAAATATACAAGAAACGAAAGACCAATAATCAAATGGCCATTCTAACATTGGAATCAGCAGGATGGATGAGAGTCCGACAGTGTTTGCAAGATGACTCACCCTTTCCATTAGGATCTGGCTCATAAGGACTATCATACATAGAAAAAAAACAGTTGCAAAATACTGTTAAAACTAACATCTGCAATTGCAAATCTACTTGACAAAGCCCTGATAATTTTCAAGTTTAAAAAATATGATACAAAGATTTTTGTTCTTTGGCGGTTGTTAAGGTTAGCATCATGACCGTCTAATCAAAAAGCTTAAGCTATAATCAAGGTGTGAACTGTGATATTTAATACTAATACTTCCCTCACTTATTGGTAAAGACTTTAATTATGGTTCATTAAGAGGATAACTTAATTAAACTAAGTTTTGACAGCCACGCAAGGATAACCAAGATCAAGCACCACAAACGGATACAAAAGCATAAAATTGAAGATATGGTGTAAAACTATTACATTTATCACTTAGTAAAGGTTATTTATAACTAGATGACAAGTAAAATGCTTAATAAAGAAATGAGAGACAGGGCAATTCAACAGACATACCTACATGGGAAGGGAGCACCGTAATATGAGGATGTGAATGGTACCAACCAATAACTCTAGTTGTTCTTCCAGTGGATATTGTCATTCTGTGCTAACTTGTTAATTCCACAACATTATTCAAGAGTTCAAACAGGAAGAAACAATGGTTGCAAGATGCCAATATGCAGAGTTAGTATCAGGACGTGTACAATTATATCATGGTCCAAGGCTAGTAAGTAAGAGAGGCTAAATGCAATGCACAAGAGAGGAAAAGGAAATTATTGACAGTGGAAGCAGAATATCCATATCAGACAAACAATTTTGCAGGCCATTGTTCTCATATCAAAGTAAGTCAGCATTCTGTGTAAACTCAGATACATGGACCCTCTAAATAAATTGGACCTGGGGATGTTTCTTTCTCAAGCTTGTTGAAAACCGACGAAAAACAGGAAGCAAAGTTTCATTCGTCAAGCAGCAAGCAGCAATTTGCTAATGGTAGTTGGTTTAATTATGAACCTTATTTTATAAAAGATTGTGGCAGGCATGTTGCAGAAGCAGCTGTCCTATGAATCATATCAAGCATTTGAAAAGAAAGAAAAAAGTAAAATGTTACGCACATTATCACCTATGCTTCTCAGGCCATTTCAATTTTTTTTTTTTTTTAATCCATAGGTCTTTGTCTTCTCTACCTTTAGTATGTTCACTAATATACTCGATTTCCTTTTTTCTTACAAACATTTCTTTTCCTTACCTACCATAGAAATGAAAAGGAACTAAGAAAGAAAATACCAAAAAAAAAAAAAAAAAGGAATTTGATTGAGACAAACTACATAAACCATAGAAATCGCAAAAGTTTTTGGTCGAGTTCACCAAACCAAAACTAAGACATGCACAGGAAACCATAATGGCAGATTAAGGATATCTCTGCCTGAGCCGATGCAGCAGCCAACTGTTCAGGATTAGTCTCCACTCGATCTTTTTGACGATCTGATCGTGTTTGAGGTGACGCACCCCATATAAGTGCAGTAACACCACCATGTTTTGAGCGCTGTACCAATATCAGAATCAAATGTCATAAACTTCAAAGAAGCAAATTCCATATACATAGCAAATGAAGGGGGGAAAGAAGTAATATGTGTGTGTGTGGTGTGTGTGTGTGTGTGTGTGTGTGTGTTAATATGTGTGTGTGTGTGTAACATACACTTGGAGGACATTGTCCCTTCAATATCATATGTTCGGAACGAAGGGCAGCAATTGCTGGGGCAATTCAGAAGGTAAGAGGATTACACATAACCATTCCTATCATGCTATTAGCCAGCCATTACAGTTTCAGCAATCAAAGATGGTATAAGAGTATCCTAAACCAAAAGCTACAGCAAATCAATACCACAGCTTTCCCAGATTTGATTTTAGTGGAAACGAAAGTGACATCTCAGCTGTATCAGAAGTTGAGATGCAGTTGCCATCATAGAAGAATCTGATAAGAAATCCATCAATAACAACAATGCTCGCACCTTATTCCAACCAATTAGTTTTGAATGTGTGGATTGTATTTAGCATTCCACTCATACTGAGAAATGCATTCATGCTTTAAATATCCAAGCATGTATTTTATAAGTTATTCTTATATCAGTCTTACCCCCTAAAAGAAGTGTTAATCTTATTTATCCAAAAAAAAGCTAATCTTATATCCTAAAATGAAAATTTAAATGTTCTTAGTTAAATGAACTTAGGGTGCATTTGTGTAATGAAATACAACCATCTTGAAAACATATTTTGACCTTAAAACAGAAAAATACATGGGGTAATGCAAAAGCAAATTTTGAATTAATAAAAATATTTTAATAAGGCTTCCACTTTTTAAAATGGAAGCCATTGTAGCATCAAGTACTCTTAGTCAGAACACATGCTCTAATATCCTGTTAACAGCTAAAAACCATAAATTTTAGATAAAAGCAAAATTTCGAAATGTACAGAAAATGCTTTGTGCTAAAACAAAACAAAAGGAGCCTTTTGAAGAACGTGGGTAGCAGCGAGAATGAAAAGGCATACCATCCAAATACATTGCTTTCTCAAAGCTAATACAACTTAAAACCAAAAAGATCAGAAAAGAAGCAATAGATTGTGAAGTATTAATACCATATTTAAAACAACTTCTAGCTTGGTTTGACATTGAATTAATTAAATCAAAGCTTACATGTTTCACTCTTTATTTCAAAATTAAGCAACTCCAGCAGCTCAACGCTACCAACTTCCACTCCAAATTGTCAAGAAGAAGAAGAAGAAGCAAAGTGGATTGATTCCAACTGTTCAATCAACTACTTCACAACACTCAATTGCAGCATATCTCCGTACCAAAAGTTCAAATTATGACAATACCCCATTTGATCAATCACAAGAAGTAATTTCAAAAGCCGACAAATCCCAATCAACAATCAAAGAAACAGCTAAAACCCCACATTTTTCCAAAACCCAGAAGTGCGAGAGGCCCAAGCATGCAAAAACTCACATTTTTCACATCACATGGATTAAATCAAAAATTAAAAATTTTAACCCTCCATGACAACACAGCATCTCCCAAAAGTTCAAAGACTCCAAATTTTACTCCATTGTCATCGGTATTGTCAAGCAGAAGAAGCAAAGCAGATCCAATTCACAACAATTCAATCAATTACATTATAAAGTCCTAAAATTTCACTCAATACAACACCCAAAAGCTCAAAATTTGAAGAAAACCCCATTTGATCCATTAAAAAAAAAAGTAACTTGAAAAAGTAATGAATTTCAATTAATGATACAAAGGGCTGAAAGCTTACTGGTTTTTCGATCACACAGAAGCCCAAATAATGACTAAAGGCATCTAAGCATGTAAAGATTGCATGTTTATAGTGAATTAACGAACGGCGACAAGATATAAAAAGGAAAGAGTACCTGAATATCTCCGAGAAGAAGACCCATGATTTCTTCTGTTTCGGTGGACAATGCATGCGTTAGGCAAGTCAACCACACTTCCTCCGACATTTTCACGCATGTTAAAGACATGGTTTCTGCTCTCTCTCACTCCCTCACTGTATCACCTCTTCTCTCTCTCTCTCTCTCTCTATGGAAGCTAGGAAGTTTAAAAGGGCCCAATAGAAGACATAAGAAGAAGTAGAAGAGGAGGGGCAAGGGAAAAGGGACAAAAAGATAACTTGCACCAGGGGTCTTCACTTTTATTTATTTATCTACGGTTGCTAACATAATATGAAATAATTAAGGAAATATATATCCTTAGAATTTAAAAGAGTGTTTCAATAAATATAATTTCCTTCTATGATAATTATAATATATCAAAAATGGATAGAAATCTATTTTTTATTATAAAATTGCTTTAAACAACTTTTTTTTTGGTTATATATTGTTATTATTGTATTAATCATATTTGTGAAGCCACTTCATTGTTTAAGTCGTAAGTCGAAAAAAAACAGAGAGTCACTTCATTGATAACATGTGTATTGGATGTAAATAGATCGATTGCATTGATCATATGTGTGGAATCGCTTCATTGATAACATGTGTTCTCCAAAGAGAATAATGTAATGAAAAATGCAATGAAAGGTAGAATGATAAATACATTTTTTTTTTAATACATCATTGGAATTCATATGTTATCTGTTAAAAACACCCTAATTCATATGAATAATAAATAAGTAAGAGAATGAAAAAGGTAATTTAATAGTAATCATTTATAAGGAAATGATGGAATCACGACTCTGCGCTATGAATGGGGAATCAAATTTCCTCTCAAAGTTGGAATGTTAATTCCTATAAATTATAATTCCGGTTTTTAAAAATGCAACCAAGCATAAGATCGAGAGTAGAACTCAGAATCACGATTCCATTTTGGTTCATTCCCGCATATTAAACTTGATATTAGATAGCATGATTATCAACCTAATGGATCCAATTAGATCAAGAAGAAGAAGATGTACGAATGGTGAGGTAGAAGGGAGGGGAATACGGGGTCCTCCCAAAAATCTATTTATCAGTAACCAATAAATAAGAAAGCTAGATGACCCTCATTCAGAAAGTAGTACATAATGGGCTATCTAAACGAGATAACCTTAGAAAATGTGGTGTTAAATATATTCCAAAATGCCTTTTATGTAATAAGGAGACTAAAACAATTTCTCATATTCTTAAGATAACCTTATAATTAGGTAAAAGTAGAAACTGATCAATAATTCAAGCCCTCGGGGGTTTTTGATCTTCCTACTAATTTAAGCTCAAAGAGTAAAATGCAACCTTAGAAAGGAAAGCTAAAAAATCACATAGCCTTTGGCCTACCTTTTTATATTTTATCTATGGCATATATTGGAATAAAAAATAGGAAAATATTTGATGGCCAGGTGCTTGATTGGTTGCCAATGGCCAAACAATCTATTGAATGGTGATCTCATTAGTTTAAGGAAAAATTTTCATAGAGAAATGCAAGAGAATTCTACCAATGGACACCATCAGATATGTCATGGCTAAAATTTTACTACTATGGAGTGGTAGATAAGAATGGAAGAGCAGCTATGGAAGGAGTTTATCAACTATCATGATCACTCTATAAATGTTATTTTCAACCTTTTGAAAAGGATTGTGGGGGGGCTTTCCTTCTAAAAGAAGAGCTACTAAGTGTTAGTAATCTCGATAAGTCCCTGTATGCAATTTACACTTAATCATTAAGTAGCAGCAATCTTGATAGGAGCCAATATTTTACTTTGCGCACTTAATCATTGAATTAGATTCTTTCTTAGCAATACAAGTATTAAATTGGGGGAAAATGATCATTATTACCCTTACTCTTCTCGCATTTGATCACTTGATTCAAAGAATCAAAGCAAACATTCAAGATAAATCTAAAAAATATGTAAAACTCCAAATCATTAAATGTTATAAATGTTTGGCAGCCATGGAAATTTTTAAAAATAAAAGAAATTATATGAAAATGTTATGTCTGGATAATATGATTAAAGAAAATAACGAAAACCAAGAGAAATAAATATAAATAAATCTTACTTTTAAGTTTTAACAATGGTATAAACGAACAAAAATTACTTTTCATGTGTAATTTATTAAAGATTTAAATTAGTCTAATTTGGTATTGTTATGTTAATTATCAACCAAATAGTATATATAAAAGAAATATCATTTCATTTCCTAGTGATGATCATTTTTTTTTTCTTCTGTCTCCTTATATTTCCATTTATTTCTACTCAAAACCTTCCTTGATATTTATCAATATAAATGATAGAAATGGATGAATATTATCAATTAATTTTTTTTTATTTCACTATAGAATCCATTTATTTTAATGATTTTTATTTATTTTTTTAACCATTTAGTTCAATGGTTATAGAGTACTGCATTGGGTATCTTAATAGTAAAATAATATAATAACTATTTTTTATATTCAAATCAAAATAAATGAGTGCGTAAAATAAAAATGACATCTATAATTATATTTATATTGAAGTAAAAAATTAACTTTTTCAAATGCATACTTTATTTCCTTCTTTTAATTCATTTTTAAATACCAATGAAATAAAGAAAAAAATAGAATTTCTTTCAATTTCTCATACAATTGTATTGAATAAAGAGGAGATGGCTCTAACACCCCAAATTGAATCAAGGCATGTACAATCGCTATGTATAATACTTTATGCATTACATGCTTAGACTTTCTTAAAGAATTGTTTATGTTGAATACTTACTAACCAATTTTATATTCTTAAATCGTTTAATTAAATTCTGGAGATAATTAGATTTAATAGCAATAAAACAAACTAAATAAAAACATTCCTAACTTCTACTCATCCAAGTTGATCAACTTTCATAAAATAAAACCATACCATCGGGTATCTCATCAAGAAAGCTTTAAAAGATTAAATTACAAAACATATGGGCTCCACCAAGCCCTTAAAGAAAAACAACTTCAAAAAAAGATAAATTGAGTTCTTTAAACAAAATAAAGTCAAATACAAATAATCCAATGGCCCTATTTCACTTCACTTATCAATAAACTCTTTTCGCTTCACCCATACCGAGACAAATATCACCATCAACATCACCATCACTATCACCATTACCATCACCATCATCACTTGGAGAGAAAAACAATAATGAGTCAAAGCCTAGTTTATAACAATACAACCACACACGAGATAACGTGCATGCTTAACTAGTGCAATGCAACAAACAACAAGGTATTATCTTTAATTTAAAGTTAAATAAATCACTACTGGAGTACTCACACTCCGAAACATCCTTGGAAACTTGGAGGTCCTAAGCAACTACTCAAGGGCTTGATACAAGCAATCCAAATACTTTTATCTCATATATCTAACCGAAAAGGAAAATAGCGTCATCTAATGTTCATATTATGCATCTTTGCTCATTTCAGTTCAGAACATCATTTAGTTCAACTAATCCCATAAACGTAAACTAAATTATGTTACTTCACCCCAAGCCTAAGTAGACATCATTTCGATATCGTTTGCCCCATCAACTACCCATCAAGCCACTTATGAATTGTCATTGCATCATGACATGGGTGGCCTAAGCACCTAAACTACCATACTCAGCTCCAAGCAAGGTTGTCGCTTCCCGAACCGAATTAAACGACACAAGCATCACTCATTACTTAGGCTATATTTAAGTTTAAGTTCATTTAGGAATATTTATCCTAACAAACATCAAGCATATCATTGTGTGCCTTTCATGATGTCCACATTCCAAAAAAAAATCAAATGATAGGTCAATTATCTATTCATCTATTCGAGAATATAAATTATCTAAGCAATTCAATTATTTATCAACTTACATCAAATTTCATATTAAACATTCACCTCATGTTTTATTTGATCAGACATAAAGTAGCAACCCTACTGTTGGTCCCAAAAGAATAAGCAAGAGGGGGGTGAATTAGTTGTTAATAAAAATTTCACTTTTCAAAAATTCAATAAAATTCACACAACTTAGTTACTCATACTATAATGGCTTTAAAACTTACTTAAAAACAATAAACTTAATAACCAATAACTTTAATAAAAAATTTGAAACAACGAGTTTACTTAAATCCATAAAAGATCAAACAACAAGTTCAAAGTTAAACTCTCGATTTTGCTCTCTATGCTTAGAAAAAGATATTCCGGTTACTCTCTGATTTAATTTCCGAGCATAAAATGCAGCAAAACCAAACAATTAAATATACATGAAATTCAAAGAGATACGAAAGAAGAGAGTGCAAAATCGATTTACAGCGGTTTCGCCTTAAGCGTTAGTCCTCTCTTCTAGCACCAAATCAGGGGCCCAGTATTCCACATCGGTATGTTCCACTATCCAATCAAGAAATGAGAGCATAAGCTTGTTCAACTGTAATAAACTTCAATCACTCTACTCAGCCTATCTAGCTTCATTCAAGCTATTTACTGATCTACAGAGAAAGAAAGTCACTCTCACTCCTTTTACAATCTCTCACAAGAGAATTAAAACAATAAGGAATAAAGAAATAAAGATTTCCTCTCAGTTTAGTACAATGAAAACAATATAGAATAACAGTATTTGGCTCAAAGAAATTCGCAGCTTTTTATGCTTGCTTTTTCACTTTTTTTTTTACTATTTGAATCTCTATTTGTTATATATATTCTTCATTCCTAATGGCTAGGAAAAGATAAACTTTGTTCTTGATATTTCTCCTTCATAACGTCTGCTTCCTTTGGATAAGATGAGCAATTGAACGTTGAAGATGATCTTTTTCCTATTTTTGTGTGCTGTTGGAGATATTAATCTTACAGTGAATGGTCTTGAAAATTTGAACTTTATCAATTCAAATTATCCTCTAAAAATAACATATCAAAATCCCTTGAAGATAGAACAAAATATCACTGTTCATCTTCTTCTTCAAATTCAAAAATTTCAGCTTGTAAAAATAAACTTGATTGTTGATGAAGATCCCATAAATTTTGACTATTTAAGGATAAACATCCTCTAATATGGTTAAATTCGAAAAACAAATTTGTATCCCATTTCTTTGCAGCCATAAATCTCGTGATCCTTGAGCACTCTAACTATCTTTAATTCTCTTGATTTTAAATTCTTCTTGCTGTCCTTCATCTTCGTGATTTTGAATTCATTGTCTTGTTAAAAACACGCCTAAAATACAAAGATTTTCATTATGATAGTCTTGAACTAATTTTGAAATTGATATTGGCTGTCTGAACTTGAATAAGTTGTCATGAACTTTAATTTGCTGTCAAAACCTTAATTTTTTAACAATAAATTCTTAATCCAATAAAACTTGAATCTCTATGGATATTTAAACCAACTATGTGGAACATAATTGAATGTATTACCCAAATACATTTAACTTTAGAGTTGAGTCTTCAAAACAATGAATCAAACAAGGAAAATCTTATCTGTAAATTTTTGTTCGTGTTTTGCTCCTCTTTTGCAAGTCACATGTCTACTCTCTGATTTACCTTTTGATCGTTATTAAGTGTCTTGTAAACTAGTGATTTACCTTCTGACTATTCATTTGTTCTTGAAAAACTTTTCAAACACTTTTTGAATTGAATCTCTTTTGAAAAGTATTTTAATGAACCTTTTATCATACTTAAGCAATGCACACTTAATGAATTTGTTAGTAAACACTCATACATGTTTTGTTATCATCAAAACCAAACTAGGAGACTTAACACCTACCATGGCAACTAAGATCGCCTCATCAATATGCGGACAGTTCTCCATTGTCTATAAAGTCATTTTAATTAACCTAGTTTTGGTCTATCGTATTTTAGAAATATCATACTCCTTATATTGTTTATTGATTTATCTTAACATATAACATTTATATTATCTAAGATAATTCTAAGTTAGGTCTATATTAATTTAGTCATAGCCAAGTTATTCAAACTTAATCAATCTGATTCATTTTAGCTTATTATTAAGTCTGGTTGAGCTTATATCCATTGACTGATTCATTTTAACTTATTAAAGTCTATTTAGTCAAGTCGAACTCAAGATTATTAACGAAATTTATTTTATACTTAAGATTCATTTTAAACTTAAATCTATGTTAAATCTAATTTTTTATTAAACTTATTAATTCACTCAAATCATCCTTAATTATATCATTTAACTGATATAACATATTAACTATCATTTATCTATTTTAGTTTATTTTTATTTTATTTTATTTAAATTTCTATAAAGAACACGAACAAATACACAAGCTATGTTTCGGCCCATGTACATGCATGAGAAGAAGCATGACCAAATACACAAGCCATGTTTTGCTTCATTTGAAAACCATAGGAGAAGCACGACGTGATGTAATAAGTTGTGCTCCTACCATGTTTCACTTTATAACTTAGTATTCAAGGACCAAAGAGAAACACAGTGGGATATAATGGGTCATGTTTCTCCTTGAATTTAAAACAAATAAAAAACATGATCAAAATAAAAGTCATGGTCAAAGAGAAGCACGACGAGATACATTGAGTCATGTTCTTGCTGTGTTTCTCTTAATTTATGAAACATGTGATGATAAAAAAGAAACATAGGGAGATAGGTGAGGCCGTGTTTCCGTCTATATAAAATAAATTAGAGAGAAGCACGGTTGGATAGGTCAAGCTGTGTTCCAGCCGTGTTTCTTCTCCTGTGAGTAAAAATAAAGAGCAAGACTTAATACAACCCCCCATGTTCTATGTTCTTTCATACGAAAACCCAACCTATTTTACTACTTATTTACATCATTTTTCAACATCTAAATTCTTATAATTAATATATAAGCTTAGAATTATCATTTATAACATCTAGTTTCATATTTTTACCTTATCTAACTTCAAGTTATGTAATGAATAATCTAACCCATACTTGTATATACTAGCCTAGAAAACTTACATGTTTATATATTCATTATTTACCTACTTTATCGTAATTTCAACTTATTTTTAATAATAATTTGTCATATACATGCATATACAATAGTCAAAACAAGAAAGCAACATATCTTACATGTTTGGCTATCTTAGTTACTTGAGCTTATTTTCTTGCTGTTGAAGTTACCATGATCTTGCTATTGAAGTTACCATGATCTTACTTTCCATCTTCTATTCTATTTTCTAGCTTTAATTTCTCTTTTGATTCTTATTGAAACTGAAATTTGAGATGATTAATTGAAAGGTAAAGAAGAGGAGAAGGAAAAAGAAGGAAAGAAAAAAACATAGAATGCAAGAAAAGAAAAGGAAAGACAGGAAAGAAAAAGGAAGCAGGAAAGGATAAAGACTTGTAGGATATTTTATGGCAAGTGTATTAAGCTTAAACCTTTCATATTAAAATCTTTAGTTCTGGAAGTATTTAGAAAATTATTTTAAAATCTATTGGTTAGAAATAAATAACTTAGAATATGGGTTTAGTTTAGGAGTTTGGTTTATATCAAATTGACATTCAATTTGAGTTAAGATTTAAGGACTGATATTTTTAAATAGGTAGGTGATCTCAAAATTGGTGGAGATTAAAGATATGAAATTTTAGGCCAAAACTTAGGAATTTAAGAATCCACTAAACATTTAAATAGCATGTTTAGAGTGTTGGAGCTCAAAATCTAAAGTTTCAAATTAAATCTGTTTACTAATTTAATTACATTAATTTATCTAATCGTAACTTATTGTTTATTTTACTTGCATAATTTAAACTATCTAATTTTGATTTCTAACTTAGATGAGGATTTAGGGCATTTCAATAGCATGAATACCACATGAAATTTTAATGAATATTCAATTTATAACCTGCTGTTTGCTTAAATCTAGTATGGGTTAGATGAAGGGAACTTGGACTTAGATTATTGTCATGGAGAACGTAGGTTTGGCCTATTGCTCCACTACTGTGTGTACCGAATCTGACCAAGTGACTAATGCCAAGCGACGTATAAGGCAAGGTAGATAAGGTGCCAAGGGCAATGGTCAGGTGCTGAATGAGGGTAGTGGATGATTAGGTGAGGCCTTATGTTGTAGTTATTATTGTCAAGGCCTGAGCCCATTTGAGGGGTCCTATTCATTTGTGGATTTGACTTGGTTCAAATGCCTTATGTTCTAATTTATGCCATAAGCACGACCTAAAGAAAAATTGGGAAATGGAAAAATATATAAAGAATTTCATCCATTTACTTTTCTCCTTTCTCTTTCTCTTTTCTTTAAAAAATGAGAACTATCATTCAACATGAACAATAAAACCCTAACTAATACGACGTAAAACAAAAGTTTGAAAATTACAAAATCCTTATCACAATCTTATTGTAAGGGTTAACCATACTACAACTTCCAACTCCACCATCAACATCAACTAATCAAAGGAAAAAGATTCTCATCCTTGAACTTAAAAAAGATGGAAGGTCCAAAAAAGTAACCAATTTTTTTTTAACCTTGTTGTCTCTTATTTTTTCTTTCTTTTTTGTTTTTATTTTGAAAGGACTATAATTGCGTAAAAAGATTTGTTCCTTTTTCTCACTCACTACAATTTTCCTACCCATAAATAAACTAATTAGCATTATTTTTTTGTTAGGGGGCTAACTTTAGTAATTTATTAATGGTCATTGGTCACACTCTAAAAACATTGCATTTCAAGATGTATAAGGGTAGAATGGACAACCAAGCCGGCTCACATACTTAAGAGAGTCTAACTATTTTATTGAATGAGCTTGAGTATGTTAACATTTAAGGCCCCGGATTTACCCTTGTATTTAAAATGGGCAAACCCAGTTCCCCAACCACATATAAATCTGCAGTATTATATGTAAGGTTGTAATCCAGGATCAATTTGGATAGTTATTTGCCTCAATGTTTTATAAGAATAAACTTTATTACTAATAGTATATAATACAACCATATATATATACATACATACACACATACATTACAAACAAGGCTCGTAAACAAGCCATTTACAAAACACATCAAAAGATAACACAAAAACCCTATTAACTAATACATAAGTTTTTAAAGCATATATGTACATGTAACTATTCTATTACATAAGGGTTCCTTCAACGTCAAGGTCGTCTCTACTCCTCCCAATCATCTAAGAACTCCTCAAAATCCGATCCAAATCCCATACTCGTATAGAATTCATCATCCATACCTGAAAAAGATAAAATATGACCAGAGGCCCAGTACACAGTAACAAAAACAAATGCGTATGGCTCACACGATCTTAACTATAATGCAATGTGACAACCATTCATTTATTAGATAGTCTTTAATTAGTCAAATATCACTGGAGTATTCAAACTCCGAACAATAAGGATATTTGGGGGTCCTGAGTAACGATCACGATGCTCAGGGGGTTGATATAAGCAGCTCGGATACTTATATCTCCTAAATGATATATCCATAAAAGAGAAAATAACTTCATCTAGGGTTAACAGCCGTTACAAACTTTGCTTATCTTAGTTCATAACATCACTTAGTCCAACTGTTCCCATAAACATTTGAACTAAATCATATTATTTCATTCTAAGCTTAAGCAAACGTTACACCGATACCATTTTCCCCATCAGTTACCCGCCGTACCACTTAGGAAAGTCTTATCAAAAGACAGGGGTGGCCTAAGCGCCTAATCTACCATGCCCCCAATCTGAGCAAGGTGCTACTCCCGAACCGGATACCGATCTGCCATCTAGGCCAGATACGGATTTAAATAGCTTAAGAGACATCCAATTCAAACAAGGATTTAAGTTTTTCTATATTAAAATTTATTAAAGATATGCCTATCCTAAGCAAAGAACAAACACGTTACTGCGTACCTGTACTAGCTCGAGAATCAATGGGAATAACCGAAAGGGGATCACTCACTGTAAAAGAAATAATTACAAACTCACACTTAGTTCTAGTATAGATATTCATCAAATCTCAAGTATAATCATCCAAAGAAATTCAAATAAATCATTACAACATCATCACATAGCATTTAGATATCATATATTATCATACAATACTTAACAAATACTTAAACGATCATTCATCAAGCTTGGGAGAACTTTTAACAACCAATTATAAGTTTTAGACTTTGTTTGAAAAGTGTATCAGTTGAAAAGAAATAAAATTTAAGCATTGTTACTCTTAAAATTTGTGGAAAATTAAAACATGAAAGTTATAGATCTCTTTTTAATCTTTCCAACGCAATTTGAATCACCTCAATCGGAGGTTAGATGAAAAAGTTATGACTAATTTACAAAACAGCGTCGCAACAGGAAAAAATATCCGAGCGCGAAACGCCCTAGCAAACGGGGCCGTTTGGGAGACCGTTTGCACTCAGGGAAAATGAAATTTTGATCCGAGACCGCAACACCCTTGCAAACGGGGCCGTTTGGGAGGCCGTTTGCTCTCAGGGAAAAATGAAATTTTGATCCGCGAGCGCAACACCCTTGCAAACGGGGAGGTTTGCTTGGCCGTTTGCTCCAAATGGGGCCGTTTGCACCAGCGTTTGACAGTTTACGAAATTTTTTTCAAACTTTAACACTTTTAACTTACTTTTCTCAACTCCTAATATGTCCTAAACCTTATACAAACTTCATACAACACTTCTTATACATTTAACAACATAAAACAAGAGTGATTTCCACTCCTCAACTTCAAACAAGTCCAAACACTACTCTACATAAATCAAACACTTCTTCATCCACTTTCACCAACCCTAGTACACTTCAAACAATTCTAATACTTATCATACTTCAATACTTCAATTCTAAACCACATGAGGGCCTTCTACAACCTATCTACAACAACTCAAGCATTCTAAAGCTTTCCTAACAACTCTAAAACATTCCAACAAGAATTTAGCATACCAACTACTTATATTACACCACATATGCATATTTCATGAATTAAGAGGAAAATAAAGCATCTCAAATATCAAATAAACTTACCTCAATGTATCTATAAGGCTTAGGGAAGGATTTTTTAGGTGTTGAGTCCAAGAAAACTTGTTTTGGGTCTTGAAAATTTTTGGCCTTCTTGAGTTACGAATTTTCTTTTTTCCTTGCTCTGTTTTGGAGAGTCTAATGATGCAATTTAACTTTTGTGTTTATCTTAATATTGTTGACTTTTAAGGAGGCAGATTTGGAGAAGGCTTGGGCCTTATTTGGGCTTGGAGTTGGACTTAATTTGGGCTTAAGAGGCTTAAAAAAAAAAATCTGCTAAGTGTGAGATCTAAATTAGGCTTAAAACAAGTTTAAATCCAACACATATAATTCATTACAATAACAATTAACACTAACATGATAATTTCTAACATGAATAAACTATCAACCTAGATATATTTACCATAACATATTATCTAATCACATATGTTATAACACACCCGACATTACAAACACACTAATCCACTCAAACACATACACACATATAATTATCAAATTTAGCATGCATTAATATATATATTAAAATTA
Organism: Combretum micranthum; assembly: GCA_024138025.1. Classification (NCBI taxonomy): domain Eukaryota; kingdom Viridiplantae; phylum Streptophyta; class Magnoliopsida; order Myrtales; family Combretaceae; genus Combretum; species Combretum micranthum. The sequence continues at coordinate 132,855 of JAMXBD010000510.1, forward strand.
TGGCTATTTCATAACATTTGTACATATTGCTTTCTATACCATGAAAAGGTTTGGACAATGGGCTTTTGAATATAAAAATGGAGTTGTTTTTTGTTTTTTGTTTTCATTTTTTGCTATATGCCATAGGATAAGAGGTTCCTCTCTCTTAGGGCAGTAAACAAATTGAGTCGAGATGATATAGTGTCAAGCTTGAACTCAGAGCTCGAGCTTGAACTCAAACTTGATCAAGCTTTACTTTTTAAGCTTAGACTCGACTTGAATTAGTAACTGATAAGTTTGAGCTCAACTATATTAGGCTTGATTAATCCTATACAAATCAATTATATTAAAACAAAAAGAAAGTTGGAATTCAAGAATATAATATAGGTTTTAATTGACTTGGTTTTAAACATAACAAACATGGATGATTAAATATGAAGAGGGAAAAAACAAACCATGAAAATAGGCTTTAAAAATGAGAAAAAACACAAAGTTTATAATTTTATAATGAAAAAAAACGTAAGAAACTCAAACAGGCTTGCAAGCTACATGAATTGAGTATTTTAAAACTCGAACTTGAACTCGATAACTACTCGAGTAGATTGAGCTCAAGCTTGACTCAGTTGTGGTTGAGTTAAATTTGAATTATCATTGAATTGAACTCGAGTAGCTCATGAGTTATCTCAACTCACTTACAGCCTTATTCTCTCTTAGAGGGCTTGTGTGGCACTTGACTGTTCCCCACATTACCCTTTACTTGTATTTTAGATGGTAACCCAGCTTTCTCTTATCTTGTTTACCCAGGTTTATTCTAAACCTATCTTTCTTTTAAGAAGCACCATCTTGGTGTTGCCACAGTTCTCCTCTTGTTTGGAAAGTTCAACTGTTCCAACTAGTTTCAACTTAAATGATCTTGTTAGGAGAGTAGCATTAGCCTTCGACTAGTTTGCTCAAGGAAGACTAAACTCACCTTTAGAGTTAACTCACTCCTAAAACAAACTATACAATTGATGCCACTCACAACATTCAATGTCTGAATTGAATACTCTCACTTAGCCCTCAACACTTGCAGGGTAATTTGTTAGGCGAGTAGGTGAATTCTAAAGGCGAGTTTGGTTTTTTATGAGCAAACTAGTCAGGAGCTAATACGCTCTCATAACGAGACCATGACAGACAGAAACCAGTTGGAACAATTTCGTCTCCTAAACATATGTGGCAGGGTGGCAATGCTAAGATGATGTTATTCAAGAGAAGGATGAGCTTGGAACAAATTTGGATAAACAGGACAAGAAGCCTAACTTGCCATCCATAAGGCAAGTAAATGTTGATACAAGGGATAGTCGAGTGCCACATCGGTACTTTTGGAGGAGAGAACATCCCATCTCATGACAAGTGATAGCAAAGCCAAAGTTATAACCTGGTGATCCGCCTAAATGCTACCTAGTGTACTTAATTTGTGGGTAGTTTTTGTTGTTAGTTTGGATCGTGTGGTTGAAGCTCAAGGTGAGGAGCGACCACCAAAGGAGGATATCCTTTTCTATTGTTTTTTGCATTCATTTGATCATTTAATTCCACATTAGATTTTACACAACACTTGTCACACTATGATGGCTACACGGCATGACTCTATAGTAATTCAATCATTTGATTCAACTTAGGAATAAATGCCAATCCAAAAAGTTTGAATTAGGTACCACATTTAACAATTTAGAAGTTCCAATAGTGATTTGAATCATTGTAAAAAATTCTTATGGTATTCATACCATTTATCTCATCGAATAAAGATGGAAAATTTAATTTTCAATCATGAAGGGTGTAATCAAGCTTTGTTAACTCGTATGTGTTTAGGGATGCAACCAGGCAGGTTCGGGACGGGTTTTTTGAAACCCGAACCCGACCCGAGTCCTTAATGAGTGTCCCAGAACCCGAGAAAAACCTATCGGGTTTTTTTTGTCATTCCCAAAACCCGACCCGCTAGGATTTAAGGAACCCATAACCCGACCCGACCCGATTCCAAGATTTTTAATTTTTTTTCTTAAAAAAAAAAAGCAAAAGAAAGAATTTTGTTTTAAGTTATTAATGATACAAACACTTTTATTGAAAGAATGAATTTTAGATAATAATATCATATAAAATGATGTAAACACTTCATTTCCACTTACTTTTACATACATATAATATAAATGGGATTCTTGCTTTAATAACTTAATATTTTTAATTTTTTAATATATTGAATTTATGTTGGGTCGGGTTTTCCCAATGGGTTACATAATAAATCCAAAACCCGATCCGATAACTTATTGGTTTTTTTTTTTTTAATCTCAAAACCATATAGGGTCAAACCTATAAAATTTTTAGCAAGTTGGACGGTCAGGTACCCTATAACGATCGGCCTCGCTTGCATCATATATGTGTTTTTATTATACATGACCTTAACATATTGATTTAATTTTGTCAGATTATCCTACGTACCGAATGCACTGGAGGAAAAAATAACATATTAAAACTCTCTGAAAACAAAAAAACGTTAAATCCCACATTGAAACTGAAAAGGTTAAAATATTAGACGAGTTAATTTGGAAAATAACACCTCACCACCAACGAGAATGAAACCTATTGACTTACGAGATATAATTTATGTGGCAATTAATCCTAATTTTATTATATCCATGTCAATGAACAACGATATGGATAAATAACAATTAATAAATAATGTTAACATGGGGACCTCTTTTTTCAAGTTTGATATATTTTATGAGTAAAACTATCAAAGTTTCATAGCATCTGCACCCACATTCAATGCTTATTGACACCTTCGAATCAACTCATGTTTTTTACACGTTTTTATCTAATAATTAGCCTCAATTTATCATAAACTTGGTGCTTTTGCAGGTTGAAATATGGAAAAATCGTCACAACGATCAATTGCAAATAACATAAGGGAATAGGAAAAAAATATTTCAATGAAGTGCCGTTTAACATAACCAAATGGACACAGAAGGAGATGGCTTTAGAACATTTGACCCCAGTCCGAAAGTTTTAACTTTGTATCATCAAATTCAACTTTTCTAGGCCGTTGAAGCCTTACGAGAGGCTCTGCTGCTAGCAATATCCAAGGAATGGTGCAAGATTATGACTGAGACTGGACTATTCCTTTGTCTCTGACAATCTAATTAAGCAAGGGAGCTTATGGTTCAATTCTAATATTAGAAATTTGCAATCTCAATTTGAGTCATGCTGTTTTCCTTTAGTTGACAAAAAAACCAATGCGTATGTAGACCGAGTTGCATCCCAGGATGAAAAAGGGTATAAGAAATTAGAAGCTAAATCCTCGAAGTCCTTTATCAGCGCTAGTACAGGGCGATCATGTTACAGGCCTCCAGACAGTACAAACCCTCGTACAAAATTGAATCTACGTATAGGGGACATGTTTACTAGAGAATTAGGCAACAAAATTGAATTTTCCCTCCAGTAACTACAAAGGGACGGGAAGAAAAAGAAAACAATAAAACCCTTAAAAGTCTTCCAAGCTTGTTTATCCTTGAAAATTAGCCAGACAATTTGAGGAACCATCTTTTTCCATCATAGTTGCCCAAACTCCTCATGGCAGATTCATCCAATAACCAACCTCGTGTGTACGCTTCTCAGCAAACCACATAGTACAGTGCTGCAGATTTAAGGTATGATGGAGTGCACACTTTCGAAATTGATTGTATCTTCATCTTTAATCAGGGATAGGCTATACCTCCATGGCTATTCCAGTGTCTCAAACATGTAAAACCTTTCCAGCAAAGATGGTCACCATCCTTCACCTCATTCAAGAATCATCATCTTAATTTTAATCACTCATTTCCTCAATTCCTTCAACATCACTAAAATCCTCAAATACAACATCAGATGTTTCCTCTTTATTGTTGTCATTTTCTGTTTCCATCGCATCCTCAGATTCGTCTTCATCACTGTCATTGTCCTCATAAATAACTGGTTTGATGGAAACATCTTCGTCTGCCTCATCCAAATCCTGCTCCAAAAAAGCCATTAGTAACTGAAACATGCATTTTGAGTTCAAGTATAATTAGTACTGCACATACTCCTGCATAGAGGAAGTCCAGATGACTAGATAACTCAAGAGCTGGCTGGAACGTCACCACTCTGGATTCAATAAGCTGCATAGAAAAAATAGATTCGATAAGAAGAAAACAGATATCCAATTATGCAAAAAGCAGCAGAATTCTTGGTGATATTCAACTCTTAAGTCCCTGACAACAGAATCTACATCCATATGAGAGATCTATGCAGAAAAAACACAAAGAATGCAATCATCTGCTGAATACATCAATTTTTTTCTTGTGCAGTTGGCATTACTGCCATGACATAGCATAATGCAATGGAGAAAATGAAGAACTTTAACAGTAATAATGAGTAATTTTCAGGCAAACAATGCCAAAATATCATAATATATGAATTGGGAAATATTCTACAAACCGTACATAATTGTGAGTTATGAGTACCACTCAAACCTGATATAAAGAATTCAAGGAAGCCAAGGTAGATTCTTGTGACATTATCCCACTGGCATGTTGAATAATTAGTCTTCTAAGCCATGGAAGTGCACATACCAGGACAGCGCCCCTACAAGAATAGTGCATACACTAAATATTAAGCCAGGGAGAGAATATAAGGATGACATGCACGGAATTGTAATTAAGAAAAATCTAAAGAAACTAAAAAATGTCACTTTTCAACCACCATAACTGGCAATAACAACAAGTCTCATAATTATTTGGTAAGACCTCTTCTGATCAATGACCCAAAAGACCTGCATAATTTAATCAGAAGGAATTCTCCCACCTGCCTCTCTCAAAATAACAAAAAGCCACAAGCTATTCTATCCCCATTCAATAGATATCTTAGAAGTTTATAAGAATTAACATGATATATGTCAACATTCTTGAACGGAAAACCTAAGCAATCAATTTACCTCGAGTGGATTATTGACACTAGAAATTGCAACAACTTGAAAACATCAGAAGAATTTAAAAGAGCAATTGAATTTGCAATGACCTGCAACAAACACACTAAATTGTAAGAGGCTAAACAACAAGGCAAAGCGCTAGAAAAGACGGTTGAATGTAAGAACAACCTTCTCATCACGAGTGTATAAGCAATCTAGCAGGAGTGCACGATCATCTGCACGTAATGCTTGCTTAAGCAGAACATTGACAGAGTCAGCACTGGGAGGCTGCACAACAGTAGACGGCTCTTCTGTCCTATTACTCTTCTTCATACCATCTTCCACTAGAGTCAATTCCTCCAGTTTTTCACCCATGGTCGGTTCATTCAAATCATCCCCTTCAACTGCTCCATCAGTAATTTCTTCATTACCTACTTTTCCAACAAACAGCCAGTGAGTTATCACAAGGATAACAAAGCACTATTTACCATCATTATTTTATTCTTTTCACTATAATAAAATGGAATAAATAGGATGCAATACAGCTCAAAGTTTCAGAACAATAATAATATCACAGGAAATTTATCAAAAGAAAAGCTAGTTAATGGTCTAGAGAAATCACTAATCTGTTTACAAACCATGATCTTTCCATATATTCAAACTGGAAAGGGAGAATATGAATTTCAGCAGTCCTTAAAGAAGGCCTAGGTCAGTGGTTTCTTTATTTGTGTGCGTGTGTGTGTGTGTGCGTGTGTGTGTCAGCTGCACCAGCCCCAAGTTATAAGATCCATCTTGACATCTTGCTATAGGGTGACCAAAGGTTATAACCAAAGGAAGTTTCCTGGTTCATCTCTCTCTTTTATCCCTAGTTAACCTATTTCTGTTTAATGAAAAAAGGGTTTATTCAAAAAAGAACCCTGGGAGCTCTGTTGTAAAATCCTTATGGCAAATTCTGGCAATATTCTCATTCTCCTTAGAATATATACTTACAAGAAGGCTGGCTGCTCTGCCACGGAAAATAGAAGAAATTGCAATTGCCTTGTCCACAATTGGACACCTGAATATACTAAAGGCATTTGGCTGAAAAGCACTCTATCAGCTATGCATACAACTTGTTTACAAAATGTACAAAATGCTACACAACTACCTAGTAGCTGTCATGATACAGAATGTACAATAAGTATCAACAAACATCTATTATTCCTGAACCCTTGGCACATCATCCCTTTTATTGAGCCCCATATATAAATGACTAAATGGTTAATATCCTGCGAAATAAGATCACTAAACTCATCTTGAGAAACTAACTATATCAAAGCAGTATAGTCACTTTCAGGTTTGGCTAGATTAGAATCTTCCTAGGACAGTTAGCAACCCATTTACCACTATGATAAACGCATCCAGTCTATTTTTCCTTCTAAAATGCACACAGATAAAAGATATCATCGTTATGCAAGCCGCGATCCAGAAGACTAATCAGCTACAATCATTAATCTGATTATCAGATTTAAGAGAACAAGTCATCTTACCAGTGTCAGCCGCGTCTCCATCTAATAACTCTGCATCAGAAGCAGCTCGCTTCTTACTTGACTTTCTACCTTCGGTATGGCTTATGACTGCAGAAAAAATCAAATGCTCAGGCCCTTTCATTGGTCATGTATGAAGAATAACTCTTGAAATAAAAAAATTAGGATGTCCAACAGACCACTACTCACAAGACAAATGATAAAATAACAAAAATCTTGATTCAGTAAACAAACAAAGAGAATATGAAGGTCACATTTCAAATAAATATAAAAAAAAAGGGAAAATATATGCCCTTGTCTAACAGTCTCTCTGATATCACTTGAGAAATAGTCGTAGTACCAGGAGAATGCTAAAATAACAAGAATCTCAATGAAGAGGACAAACAGACCCACCTTCAGCTGGACAACCACCGATTTCTTGTGTAGCTCCAGTGTCATCCATTGCAGGCACAACAATGTCCTCTCCTAGATTTTTAATCTTCACATAATTAAACTTTGGAGAATCGATAGAACTGTGAACTATGAGAACTGTTATCTCGTTATCTGTTTGTATGGCATGTAATCTTGCAGTTATGAAGGGACTGTAACTATTCTTAGTATCCTCTGTATGTGTTCCAACTTCATGAGCTTTTATTCTGACCTTTGTAGTTTTGACATCATCTTGCGACACACCACTTAAGCTCCATATGTATGCATCATTAGGACCAGAAACTGCTAACACAATTGAGTTGTCTTCATTGCAGCCATTCATGCATTCGAGTGTAGTAGCAGGCTTCTTAATTGGGAGACTGGGACCAGATTTAATATTACATGAATTAAAATCATACATCCAGACTCGAATGCATTTTTCTGCAGGACTTGATGTGACCAAATTCTTCGCATCATCAGTTAGGGATATAAGCTGCACAGAACCCTACAAAACAGAGACCATACACAGATAAAGTACTAGCAGATCAGGAAGTGTGTACTTTGAAAAAAAATAGTTCAGTGGCATACAGTATAATACTCACCATATCATCTGAGAGCTTTAAAAGTTCTTCACCACTCTCTAATCTCATCACCCATATCTTTTCCTCAACTAAAGCAAGGACTTTCTTGTCTGCAAAGCATATATAGAAAATAATAAGAATGTCACAATGTTATTGACAACATCAAAATGGAATTAAAATCACTGATTCCTCACCTGAAGAAAAGACAACAGAAGATAAGGATTTTTCAGAAACTTTGTGCTCCTTTAATACCTCACCACTTCCTGTAGTCATCTCAATCGCCAGTCCATCCTTTCCTATTGTAAATAAAGTTTTTCCTTTATTAACAAATGAGACACCTGCAAGTTCTCTGCATAAAATGAAAAGACAAAACTACCCATTTATCACTTGTCTTTCAGCAAAGTACATCCACTTAACGATATGCTATCTAAGGAAACAAAAAGTATTATGCCTACTAACAGTAGTTGATTCAGATGGCCAAGTGTTCCCTCTATGACTAGTTTGATTCATTTCTGTAGTTGGTATTCGTCATCACACATCCATGTGCAGCATGCTTCATAAAATGAATGGACTAAAAGAAATCTCTCTGGAATCTAATGAATATGCATCCATTGCATTTAAAAGAAAAACCACCTGAGTTAAAAAATCAATGACATAACAGCACAGCACATTCACGGAATTTTCCATTCAATATCAAATCTTACCCAGAATGATGTCTAGATTCCCACTTCATCTGACTGATAGATGCATCAATGACCATGACTTGCCCATCGTTTGTGCCCAAAGCTAACAAGCAATTCCATCCTTTCTTACTCTAAAATTACAGTAAGAAGAATCACATGTATAACGATCATGGCAATGCAAAATTAAAGAAAAGTCGACTTAAAGGTTAGCATTTCTAGAAGCTACCTTCTTCTTATTACAGCTTAAAGCCATGCATGAATAGTTGGTAGCAGTCTCATCCCCAGAGGCTTTCCATTCTGAAAATAAACTTCCATCTTTCGTATTCCATACCTGCATATAAAACACCCTATTAATCAGAAAACAAAGACAAAACTGATCCAATGTCGTAGCACCAATGTCCACACATTCTGATATTCCAGTTTCCCCCATTTCATCAAAATCACATTGAATTCCATCAACTGCATTCCCATTCTAAAAATGGGATCCACGTATAGAAGACTTGCTCACAGTCCACAATTATAATATAAAGACACAAACTGGTGCTTCAACTGCACAACAAGTCCAGTCCCAGTTGCACGGAAAACCACGGCAAGAAAGGCACTTAGAACAAGTTCACTACCAAAGCATCACAAATACGTGGGGGAAAATAAAGAAAGCCATTAAAATCCTAACAAGTAACTAACATTTTCTTTCCAGGAAGTAAGCTTCGATCAGTTTTGAGTCCTACGTTCATGTCTAAGATCACAAAAACCCACCAGAAGACAAGAAAACAAACTAGCAATAAACAAATAGGTCTAACTAAGGCTAGTCGATTAGAGGTCGAGCTCAGCGAGTTTAAAATTCCAAGCTCAAAGTGAGCTTGAACAAGCTCAAATTTGACTCGATTAAATTCGCATAGACTTGATTGATTAAGAAAATGTTTTCTATTCTGATTAAAGTAATAATGATATGTAAACTCAACTTGAGTTTGAATAGACTCGCGACCTAACTGAGTCCAAAGTTACGACACTTAAGCGGTTCCGCGAGAGAGAGAGAGAGAGAGAGAGAGAGAGAGAGAGAGGACCTTGACGGTCCCGTCGGGATACAGAATGGCGAAATATTCACCGTCGGACGTGAAGGAAGTGACGACGGATTCCGATTCCGATATCGATTTCGATTTTAATCTAGATTTTCGCTTTGCCATTCGGTGATTGTTCGGAGATCACAATTCGAAGCAGCCGCAAGGAAGAGAAAGAAATTAGTGGAGTAAGAGAGAGGAAGAGGGTTTATGAATTTATGCTTTTTGGGGTTTAAGGGAAAGAGAAGCGACGGGGTGGGTTTGCTTTTGGATGCGCGTGCGTTAGATTGGCTGTGGTTTTCTGTGGCCCGAGAGAGGGTGGATTTTTTTGGGCCCGTAAGAGGGGTGGATTAATGTACATGGAGTTAGGATTTCCTTCTCTTAATTGTTTTGCATTTATTTTAATCAGATGAGATTGAGGTAAATCTAAGAGGAAAAAAAACCCATGTTAATGACCTATAATTTTTTTTAACAAACTCGTAACTTATTTTTCAATTGAAAAAAAAGGTAAGATATATTAAAAATGGCACAGTATAGTTTGGTTTAATTCACTTCTTGAACTACATCAAATCATACTATATGATTAAGTTCTTCTTTTAAACTTGAACTTAATCATACGGTTCGGTTTCATAATATTTTTAAGAAAGAAACAAAAAAAAAAAAAGCAAAACACGGTGTAATTCCATTTCGTTCATGGTTTGAACCATTATTGCAAAAAAAAAATGAAATTCTTTTGAGGAATAACTCTTGCATTTGAACATTCCATTAATCAAGCTTTCCACCAACTATAGTGTTGATAATAGTTAGTTTCACAATCATTGCAAAATGATCGAACTTGGCCTCTCCTTGAAAATAGGCTAATTTAGCCATGGTTTAATTTCTAGTACTAATCCAGTTTTACATATTGATCTGAACCCTTGAGCATGTTCAAGTCAAACCCCTGGTCTAGTCTGACAATATTGGGTTTTGCATTTAAGAACCAAGGACATCTTCCATTTATTGCGATGAGGATAGTATAAATTTTCATAAATAATGTAGCATTAATAGTTTTTTTTTTAACAAAAGCATTAATGATTTGATTCAGTTTTAACCAAATTGTTCAATCCCCTTAATTGAACCAAACACCTATAAAACCATTTAAAAAGAAAAAGAAAAACAAAATATACATCTTTATTTTTTTCAGTCCAATGGCTCATTGTCCAATTAGTTTTTTCTTAAGATTCATGATATAAGTAGAATACTATTACTATTGTAGAAACTCTAATTTTGCCCATTTAAAACTTCAATTAATATTATATTAAGTCCATAAATTACAATAAAAATAAATAAATAATAAAAAGAAAAAATTATATATATAATATATAAGTAAATGGCCCATTACAAATTTTAATTAATGAGAGGGTAAGTGAGAGAGTAGATGGGAAAGTAAGTGGGAGGGTAGATGAGCGGATATATGATATGTTAAATGTCTATAAATGCCTGGTATACAACAACAATCGAGAACACAAAAAAAAAGTATTTAAGAGTTCACTCTCCAAACAAGGCTTTTAGTATGTAGAACTTCTCCCTAAAAGTTCTTCTTTTCTAGTGGGTATCAAAATGAATCATTGCTTTGAAAAGCTTTATAAAGTCTCCAACTTTCCATTGGAGTGCTCTTCGTTTCAAAGAAGCCATATTTGCCATCATCAACTACCCGTATTTTAGAGCTCAACCATCATTCTGGACCATTTGGTGTTACAGGTAAGTTTATCTCTCCTATAATGTTCTCGATCCTCAAATCGTTCCTCGTTATGAAGAGCCACTATGACCACCTATCCAAGTTTTTGTGCCTCCGATCCACTGACTCCAATATAGATGAATTCACTCCATCCAGGTAAGTCGAATATCACCTTTTCTTTGATTTTATTATTTATTATTTCTCTTGTTGCAATTTGCATTGACATATAAATAGAAATAAAAAAAATATAATGATGATGAATTTAAAAAAAAAAAAAAGCTATAAATATGCCAATCCATATACGTGTAATTCAAATTATAAAAAAAAACCTTACAGAGTTTACTATAAAAATCTATTTTATCACCTAGAAAATATGTATTTAAAAAGAATTAATTAACCGTTAGCTTTCAAGTTCTTGCTATGTCAAAATTTTAGTAGTTGTCAAAACAATAAATATAACAAACTTAAATTGAAAAGAGTTAAAAACATAAAAGATACTAACACATTAAATTTTTTGGAAAAGAACTACATATTATTTGATCTCGATTAACGGGTATATAGGCACATTCGGGGCGACGTCCTTTTTTATTATTGTAAATATTAAATTGATTCATTGTTTATTATAAATTTTGATAGTAAATTGTAAATATAATAATTTGTACATTAGTAAAATTTTTAGCATAAAAAGGGATAAGCTTTAAATTAAGAATTAAGATGGTAATCAAATGATTTCAATAGAATAACCCTTTAATCCAAAAAATCTCTGGTTTATCAAATTTGTTTTAAATTTTTTTTTTTTTTTTTTTTTTGCAGAATAATTACTAAGTTAGGATCAACCAACCCATTGATATTGGCTTATAATTTTCCTAACTTTAGTTAGGTGGCGACTCCTACAAAATTTTCAAAAAAATAAATTTCTTTTAATTCCTAATCAAGGGTTTATATCAAATGGGTTAGAATTTGATACGAATCAAATTAAAAGAAATAAAACCAAAATGAAAAAACTATGCTTGACAACTTGGCAACTCCTCTAAGGATGTTTATTTTTTTAAAATAAGGCTAGCCACTCAAAATTCATAGATTGAAAGTTTATTCTTTTTATGTTCATTCTTGTATATTATTTGTAGAATAATTAATTTGTAAACAGTTGTACTAATCTTTTTCTTTAAGTGTTGTAGGTAGTAGGGAGGTTGATAGTAATATCCAGGGCTGTGGCTTTTCCACCCTCTAGTTCATGAAATGATCCCTCCGTCCAGTTTAGTGTTGATCCGTAATCTACTAGATCGGGAAACTTTTAGAACCTATCCATTGGCATTCATGAACATGGATTGGAAAATAAATTAATAATAGGGTATACCTTAAAAAGTTGCAGTTTCAAATCATTTTTAAATCTTTCCCTTGTAGTTTTTTTATCTCAATTAAAAAAAAAAAAAGGTTGCAACTCAAATGAAAATATAAAAATTGCCTCATTATTAATTATTTGTCAACCTTTAAATCTATATTTGTGTGACTTGCATGTTTTTACCTTATATGTATAATTTGTGTATATTTATATCTTGTACATGGATTTTTTTTTTTTTAAGTAGTGATTTGTTATTAGTATTGTAATTACTTGTAAATAGTCCTTTCTTTTTCTTACTCTTGTAAAATGGTACACATCTTTGTAATATATATATATATATATATAAGAAGATTTATAAATTATTTTCTCTATTTGCAGATAAATAAAATTTCTTAAAGAAAAAAAAATGCTTTATAGACTACACAAATCATAGCATAAAACATTTATATAAACGGTGTAAAAAATGTATTGTAGACTTGTAAATATCCGTAGATTGTATATAATTCGATCATCCATTAGATTAATTCTTCTACTAGATAGTTTTTTGTCCTTTTCAACGAGAATCACTTTCGTTATAGGTAGTCCTTTCCTTTAGCCTCGAGTCTGTCATTTTGTTCCCTCCTTTTCTGTAAATACCAATCTCCATTTGAAAATATTGCTTTAAAAAAAGAGTTTTTTTACAAATATTTTTTAATAAAAAATATTAATTGGTAAAATAAAGTTTAGTTAATAAAAGATTAAAAATTAAAGAAAAGGTAGATAATTTGCTTACAAAAATGGACTTTTACAAGACTTTGAAATTGCTCTTAAGCAAGTTTAACTAATCCCTTAAATACATTCTTCTAAGATGGCTAACAACACCAAAACAACGATAGCCACGATTCAATTGCTGAGCAGAAAATCCAATCTCTTGAGCAAACAATGCTCAAAATGACCGAACAAATGCAAATGCTTACCCAAAGTATCAGATTATTGAAAACCCCCCAATCACCATTCGAAGGTCATTTGGGAACTCAAAAAGAGACAGATGGTCGACCTATTGAAGAGGGAGAAATTCACTATGTGCCTCAAACAACTGTTGAGTCGAATTCTAATGAGCTCAAAAGGGAACTTGAAGTTCAAGGAGTTAGAGAAAAGGTTGCTCCATCTATTCAAAGAGAAAATGAAAGGTCTTAAAGATATTAATGGATTTGCACGGGCTTAGATTTTGGTCCTACCTAGTGTTAAGGATGGAGACTTGCTTAAAAAAATTAAAGTCCCTGGCTTTGAAAAATATGATGGTACAGGGTGCCCTAAACCTCATGCAAGGCTTTATATGAGGAAAATGAGTCAGTATGTCTAATATGATCAACTTATGGTCCAAATATTCCAAGACAACTTTATTGGATCGGCCTTGAAATGGTACGCCTGGCTAGACCTCAATGAGATCAACACCTGGGACATGTTGGCAAGAGCATTCTACAACCAGTACAAATTCAATGTTGAGGTTACTCTATCTATGTGGGACTTAAACAACCTAAGGAAAAAAGAAAGATAAAACTTTTAAAGAACATGCCCAACGAGGGATAGCATTAGCAACTATGGTTTTCGCACTTATTATAGACAAAGATCTGGTCTTTACTTTTATTAATACGCTTGAAGAGCCCTTCTTCTCCCATCTTGTTAGACATACCATAGATATTTTTTTTGAAATAGTAGGGGCAGGTGTAGAATCGAATATGCCCTTATTTCTAGCAAACTTTAAATTCACAAAGGAGCCAATGGAGAACCTACAATGAAAGAGGCCACAGTTAACACAGTGAGCAAAAAAACTATAGCAAGTCTACACATACTTCTAGGAGGAAATTCACTCAAATCCATATTCCTTTATCTCAAATTTACCATAACTGAAAGAGAACCACTTGTTATACCATAAAGAGCTAGTACTAGGGTATAAACCACGAAAATGTGACCCAATGCACAATGCGAATACCACATGGGTCAACAAAAGCATACTACTGATGCTTGTTGGGAACTAAAGAACCAAAAATAGGATTTGATTAACTCAAAAATGGTTCAAGTATAATTTGTTAATGGTCCAACATTTTAACTTCAACAACATCCTAACATATGAAGAGGCCATGTACAAAAAATGTTGGTGATACATCAAATGAAAGAAGTTATTTGTAGGAGAACGATCGAATTCAAGGCATCCAAAGGAAAGGGCACATGAGAATATAGAACAGAGATATGCAGCAATGGCAGGAAGGATTGAAACCCTAAACTGGGTTATGAAATACGTGTTAGACAAACTCCAACATCTGGACTTTACTGCTAGCAAAGTACAATCTCATGAGACTTAAGAAGAGTCATCGGGTTGTAAAATTGAGAATGGGCCAAAAGATATTAGACAAAAGATAAAGCCTCTGACTTCAAAAGCATTGGGCCTAAATGAACAAGCTCGCTCAACACAGTAAAGGCATTTCACACAATTTAAGATTCTGATGGCCCAAGTTTTTAACCAATTTGAGAAATCGGAATATGATAACATATGAGATCCCAAAAGAAGGGTATAGACCATGGAACTATAATCCTAATGCTCAATGCGAGTACCATATGGGTTAAACGGGTCATTCTACAAAAAGTTGGAGGTTAAAGAACAATGTCCAAGATTTGATTAATACTAAGCTTATCCAACTTGATCTCCTGGAGTTTATTGAGCCAACTAATAGTAGTAACTCTATCCCTACTTCTACAAGGATTTCAAGCAAGTCCTCTTTAAGTATTGAGAGTTTATTGCTACCATTTGATAAGATAGCATATCATTTGCAGTAATTGAACTTATCAACCAACATCAATATGGGCAAGCATTTTGTAAGGGGATTAGTAGAGACAAAGGAATAAGATTGATGATGGTGCTTATCTTTGTAATGGAAATAAATCCTCTATCTTTTTTGCTGGAAATATGTCTTTTACTATCCTTTTATAGGATAATGTGAAATACTTGATTACTCAAAAGGCATAATGTGAATCACATTATTGTGAATCATGTAGAGGAAGTTGAGTGATTAAGATGGGATTTGTCTCTCTCTTTATGAGAGAGATATCTTTGGGCCTCTCGATAAGTGAGACTGACGAATGCATGGCCATGCTCAAATGAATTGATAGTGTCATCAATTTCATTTGTTTTATCAATTCACTTAGAGATTGAGAAACAACAAGATTGAATAATATAAGGATGATATTGTTCATGTTTTATATTCAATCTAGATATCGCGAGATAAAAAGGATGATGACATAAGTTACAGAACAGGTAAAATCGGATCACTGATTTTCATTTGATTTTGGGTAAACATAATGTCTTATTAGAGGCCTCTTATGTTTTGTTTACTAAAAATAATTTTTAAGTTAACTGTCAATATCAAATGAACCTAAGAAGTTTCACACAAAAGAATAAGCAAAAAAGGAACATAAATTTAATTTCGGATTCATTCCTCTTGGTATCTAATTTTTAATTAAAGCACATGGATTCCGTTTTAGGGTTTTTAACTTTCCGCTGCAAAATTTTATTTTAAAATTTGATTGAAACCCTACAGGTCGTTAATCAGGAGACATGGATTAACTAATTTATTGTTGCCACCGTTGCATCAATTCAAAAGTGGAATTTTGTTAATGATAATTTAAATCTTTCGAAATGAAAAATGAGCCTCAACTTCATACACAAAACCTACGCATAATCTATACAATTTGAAGACAAAAAATGAAAAAAATAAAAATAAAAATAAAAAAGAAGAATGTTAAAAATAAGGATAAAGAAAAGAAACGTTACAAGAAAGGAAAAAAAAAAAAGAGAAAGGTGGAAGAAGAAAATAAAAGGGATGATACAGAAAAGCCAAATTAAAGTATTTGAGCCAAAAAATAAGGAGAATGAGCATACTTCGAAACTTAAATACACTTACAACTTAAAACCCATCTCCATCACACCTAAGAAATACAACCTCACTTACCACCATCTTATAGAGACTCTTTTGATCTTTAGAAATAAATTATCGTTAATAAAAGTTACTTTGGAAACTAAGGCAAGCCTATTTTAGTTATCTTGAAAAGGTTATTGACTTATAAAACTCGAAAAGATATGAATATAAAATTTGTTAAATAGCCTGCACATGATATCCCTTTTGTTGCAAGTTAGTGACTAAAAACCTGAGTTACGACTCGAGAAAAGACCTGGTAGATCAATCAAGATGCATCATTTACAAGTTGGACTATAATTTTTGGAATTCCAGCCATGTATGAAAACAAGCCAAAGAGAGTGTGAGAAATTCCTCTTTTTGACTAAATACATCAAGCATAAAGATGTCCAATTCAATATCAAGGAAACGATGAGAAGCATAAGAATTCATTTGCCCAAAAATTATAAAGTCAAATGTCCTAAAATTAAAGGTCACTACCCCTCAAAATGGAAAAAAGGCCACCAAGAAATAATCTTCAAAGAAAGAGTTGAATAGATAAATAATAAGAGAGAGACTGTTGCTTATTTGCAATTTTGGAGTCAATGAGACTCTTTACTTGTTAGCAAATTGTTCTTAAAAAAAATCTATTTGAAAAAAATTTCAAGACTCATTTTTCAAAAAGAAGAAGAAAGGATTCTAAATAAAGTCAGTAGTAAGTCCTAATTTTAGGGTCGCTTGTAGAAGTGTCACCGCCGTAGTTTTAGGATCACTTGCTTGACGGAGTGTCATCTTGGTTTTTGGATCACCTGCTTGTAAGAGTGTCATCCACCAAGGTATTAGGATTGCCTGCTCGAAGGAGCGCTTTCTTAGTTTTAGGGTTGCTTGCTTGTAGGAGCACCACCTATCATAGAAGTAGGATCACTTGCTCGAAGGAGCACTGTCCTAATTTTGGATCACTTGTTTATTGGAGTATCGTCCACTAAAGTTTTAGGATCACTTGCTCAAAGGAGCGTCATCCTAATTTTTGGTTCATCTGCTTAAAGGAGTGTTATCTAATCAAAGTTTTAGAATCATTTGCTCGAAGGAGTGCCGTCCTAGATTTTGGGTCACCTGCTCATTGGAACGCCATCCACTAAAATTTTAGGATTGTTTACTTGAAAGAGCACTGTCTTGGTTTTTGGATCACTTTCTCATTGGAGCATCATCCAATCAAAGTTTTAGAATTGCCTGCTCGAAGGAGCGTCATCCTAGTTTTTTGATCACCTACTCGAAAAGAGTATCATCCAGCAAAGTTTTAGGATTGCTTGCTCGAAGGAGTATTGTCCTATCTTTTAAGATTACTTATTTAAAATAAACGATATCCAATCAAACACTCTAATTTAAGGTTTATTGGCTCAAAGGAGTGTCTCTCCAGCTCATCAATTAGCACAAAAGTGCACAATCATAATCCTTAATTGACCTATTGTAAGGGCATTGCTTCTACCCATGGGTTTGCCATAAATTTTCAAAAGGCGAAAACGGGGTATCTCTTTTTATTTTTGTGGTGAAATTTTATCAAACAACATCACAAAGAGGGATAACTGTAGTACCTCAATTTTGCCCATTCAAAGCTTCAATTAATATTATAGTAAGCCCATAAATTATAATAAAAAAATTATATAAAAAAATATAAATAAAGGGCCCATTACGAATTTTAGTTAATGAGAGGGTAGGTGAGAAAGTAGATGAAAGAGTAGGTGAGAGGGTAGATGAATGAGTAGGTGAGATGTTAAACGTCTATAAATACCTGGCATACAACAACAATCAAGAACGCATGAAAAAGTATCTAAGATTTTCTCTCTCTCTCTCTCTCTAAGCAAAGTTCTTAGTGTTTAGAACTTCTCTCTAGAAGTTCTACTTTTCTGGTGGGTATCAAAGTGAATCATTACTTTGAAAAGCTTTCTAAAGTCCTTAGCCTTCCATTGGAGTGCTCTTCATTCCAAAGAAGCCATATTCGTCATCGTCGACTACCTGTGTTTTAGATCCTGATCGCCATTCTAGGGCATTTACTGTTACGGGTAAGTTTATCTCCCTTGTAATGTTCTCGACCCTAAAATTGTTCCCCACCATTGAGAGTCACTAAGACCATCCATATAAGTTTTTCATGCCTCTGATCTACTGACTTCGGTCCACATGAATTCACTTCATCTAGGTAAGTTGAATATCACCTTTTCTTTGATTTTATTATTTATTATTTCTCTTGTTACCATTTGCATTGACATATAAATAAAAAAATAGAAAATAGAAAAAAAAAAGATAAAAAAATATAATGATGATGAATATTTTATAAAAGATAAAAATAAATAAAAAATGGGTTATAAATATGTTAGTCCATATTGTTGGAATTATTCTAATATGATTTTGATGATGACAAAAGATGAAGTTTAATTGATATATCTATCTTATAAATATGGGTTTGAAATATGTTAGTCCATATATCAATTTTTGCCTTTGAAATATTATTTGATTTTCTATAGTTCAGAATCTTCATTTTGAATGATCAAGTTTTATTAAAGTCAGAAGGAAAATCAGAAGTTATGCTTAAGCTTTGATGATGTTAGTCAGAAGTGTCTTCAGAACCTTAGGAAATGGAAAATAAGTTTCGGAAATACGAAATACGTTAGTCAGAAGTTATTTCAGAACCTTCAGCGATGAAAAATAAGTCTATCAAAAGTTATTTCAGAACCTTCAAAATAACTTAATTGAATTTTTTTTTTTTAAAAACACTCCAGAACTTATTTCAGAAGTTTTAACTGACAGAAATGTTTTCTTGATTTATTTTATGGAATTCAAACTATTTTCAAGACCTAGCTCCATTGTCAAGTATATTTAGGTAATATACTTGATGTGTTTCATTTAAGTTGGATTTGATATCATGGGATTTTTTATTATTATTTTGCATATCAAAGTTTTTGTAGAGCCTTCGGAAATTAAAGATCGAGTATTAAGGATTGAATGAGATAAGTTTTGTTTAAGATATATTCAAATATCTTGAAAGATAAGGTTGGTATGATTTAGATAAGATATGATATTATTTTGTTATTATCCTTATCAGATGAATAACATAATCCAGATTTTATGAGACTAAAATCCAGCAAGTATCTTGGAGCTTATTCAAAGGAAGTTAACAAAAGAAGTTCACGCATAAACAAGAAGAATATCAAGAAGAACATTATGCTATATCTTGTTCAAATCAAAAGAGGAGATCTCGGACTTCCACCAAAATATTTTCAACAAATTGCAACAAACAAAATCTCAACAACAATTATCATATGATTTGTTTTGCCGAGGAAGAAGCGGCTGGATTATTTGATTGGATAAGATGAAACAGATTCTTGCCGAGATACATGGGATATGATATCATCTTCTCAAACAAGTTTTATGGACGTGAAAGATAAGGAACAATATATATAGAACTTTAAATATATGAAGCGAAGAAGAATCTTTAGCGAGCATAAATTTTCTTGAGGAAAAACAAACGACTTTACTCTCTTACAAATTCGAATTAGTGCATATATTTTTTGTATCTTTCTACTTAGCCTTTATAGAAGGAATGTGTTGTTACCTTCTTGAGTGATAGTAATTTTACAAGTTTAGACTTTGTAGATCGATTGTAGCTACAAGACAGCTGTGAGAATCGAGCAGAGAGATTTGTACAAGCTTGTAATTGAAATTGATTTGATATAGTGAAACACAACCCGTAGGATAACGGGATCCCAGCGTGGAGCTGGAAGAGTGGACTGACGCACAAGGCGGAACCACTATAAATATCTGCCTGATCTTCTTATCCCTTCTCTATTTATATTTCAACAATTTATTTTATAGTAGTTTAATTGTTCATATTGTTCTCTTAACTTAAAATAAAAGGGGATATTATTTAAAGGCAAAAATTTTAATTTTCTGAAATAATCAATTCGACCCCCCTTCTTGATTATTTTCGGGACCAACACATATATATGTAATTTAAATAAAAAAAAAACTTACGAGGTTTATTATAAAACCTATTTTATCACCTAGAAAAGATGTATTTAAAAAAGAAAAATTAATTAGCTGATAGCTTTCTGGCTCTTGCTATTTCAAAATTTTAGTAGTTATCAAAACAATAAAATATAACAAACTTATATTGAAAAGAGTTAAAAACATAAAAGATACCAACCCATTAAATTTTTTGGGAAAAATTACGTGTTAGATGATCCCGATTAGTAGGTATGTAAGCATCTCTGAGACAACATAAAAAATGAAAAAAAGTTTTTTTTTCGTAAATATTGAATTGATTCATTGTTTATTGTAAATTTTAATGATAAATTGTAAATATCATAATTTGTACTTAGTAAAATTTTGAGTATAAAAAGAGATAAACTTTAAATTAAAAATTAAGGTGGTAACCAAATGGTTTTAATAGGATAGCCCTCGAATCCAAAAAATCTCTGATTTATCAAATTTTGTTTTAAAATTTATTTATTTATTTTTGTATATTAATAGCTAAGTTAGGATCAACTAACCCATTGACCATAACTTGCAATTTTTCCTGACTTTAGTCAGGTGGCGACTCCTACAAATTTTTCAAAAAGTAAATTTCTTTTAATTCTTAGTTAAGGATTTATATCAAATGAGTTAGGGATTGATATGAATCGAATAAAAAAAATAAAACCATAAATGAAAAATCCAGGCTCGACAACTATAAAGAGATAAAAACATTTTACATATTAATATGAAGGGGAAAAGAAATTAAAATGCAAAGAGTCTCATGTTATAAAATGAATAACTTGAAGATCCATTCTAATATTAAGAGTATGATTGTCCTATACATGGTTACATAGTTGCAAAATATTACCTTAACTCCCTATAAAAGAAGAAAGTTCTAGAGGTTCCATAGCTGTTTTAAAAATAATGATGGAGATCAATACATTGCATCTACCATTTTACACATAAATTATCAAATATATATGCTTTTTATTTTGCATCCTTTAATTCCATCAAAACATTGTACACAAAGGCTAAAGAGACACTCTCAACTTGTAGAAACGTGTTGCGTGTCCCAAGAGCATATTAAGTATTGTATAATTTTATTATATAGTGTATTAATAACTATATAACATTTTTTATTTTATTACTATAATTATTATACATTTTTTACTTATTATCACTATAATGATTGTAATAATTATTAATTGGTGTTATTTATTTATAAGAGTTTGGACTTATTCGTTAAACCCACAAAGCCCATTACATGTCTTGTAGCCTTTGTCATTTCAATTTTAGGTTTATCCAATTATATATTACATACAAGACTAATGAATAAATTTTTACAAATGTGGGATATATTGAAAGAGATCATTTAACAGATGAATAAATAAAATAAATGTGTTTTAAATAACTCGTAGGTTGCAAGTCGAATAAGATTCAAGGGTTAAGTGATCAATTTGTTTTAACTCAAAAGCATAGTTACCAAACCACTATATTACCCTCAAATCCTTCATCGAAGATTAGTTATGCAGCTTTTGCCTTGTCACCAACACTAAAAGCATCACCCTACACAAACATTCTCATTAGACTCTAAGTGGACCATAAGCTTAGCTATTTTAAACTTCATAGTTTGAACTTCAAAGTCCTGATAAATGAAGGTAACATTAGAGCATATATTCTAAAGCAAGAAATGAGCAACACTTCTATGTGATAAGGAATACAGTGTCCCATATGGCGTGTGTTTGTAAACTAAAAGCTTCTTGGCATGAATTCGGTGAATAAACCGAAAGTCACTATCTCCACCAAAAGCCAATCTTTTCTACCAAGTCACATTGTAGACTGAATGAATCAATTCATTTGCTTCTTCCTTGAGCTTAGAGTTATCTAAAATCATCAATCCGTTGTATATGTAGAAACCAAATGATTGGAACACATCCACCGCCTGTGAAAAGACAAATCATACTTCTCTAAAGTTTAGCATTTTTCAATCTAACATGAATGAATAAATCTCTTCGGCTTTTGCAAATAAATTATTGCTAAGAGAACAAGTCAAATAAGTTTAGAATATTAATCATATTTTTCTGCCATATCATCGTAATACTCTATATCAAGAAACAAAAACAAATTATTTCCATGTTCCTATAGTGTTTTTGTGAAAGAGATACATTTTTCGTTTTTGTCCCGAGTAATGTATCATTCATTCTTAATATTCTCTTTTAGTTTATTACATGTTATTAGCCAAAGGCTACATAAAGCAAACTATATTTGTTGGAACATTCACATTAATAGTGATTGTTGATAGTAGAATATGACCATCCCTCCACTTGATCTCATGGGCTTTGAAACCCTATAACATTAAGAGGCCCTGGAAGGGCCCACTACTCACAATGTCCCAATCTCTTAGGAAGCTAACGAGATCTATACCTCCACTAAAGAACATAGCAAGGTCTCCTAAAAAATCCTTACATTATAAAGACTAACCGAGCTCATTAGCTCAGTCAGCCAGCAAGTTCGACCTTATGACGTCATAATCTCCAATCACACCTCCTAATCGGAGGGACATGATCAACTCGGCCACACACTGAGAAGCTACGGCTCTCCAGCTCAGGTATCTCGATCACCTTGGATACCAAGTCAGCTGCCAGGAGGAAATTTATCCTGTTATGATCCTAAACATTGTAAATATCCCCTTTGCTTTGGGGCAAAGACAGAGAGATTTCCCACTCTATTGCAAACGTATTACTCTTACCTATAGACAGACTTAGGCATCGGAGTCATCGCACCGGACAACCCCTCATTACCTCTCTAAACGTTTTCTCTCTGTTTGCAATGGCTAATTTTAGTGGCTCAAATCAACTTATGAAACAGTAAGCAAGATTGGATGAGCTACCAGATATTCATGGGTTATATGTCTCTTTGAATACTACTAAAAAGGCATCTTGTGATTATTGAATTCGTAGCTTTAAAAGAAGGATCACATGATACACATAGCCTCATGAGCAAACAATAAGATGGATTCTCATTGTGGAACGTGAGAGATATAATACCAATGTTGGAATGTGTTTTAAATTTCAGTGAGGAATGATATTATCATCACTACTTGAATTTTAGCTGGTATTTCAATTTTGCACATGAAGATTTTGTTGATTCATGAGCTACATTATTTGGGAAGTCGACACAATAATGTAGATTTTGTTGATCCATGAACAAGTACTCCATTATATTGTTGTCTAGAAAACATGCTATCCCGCATAGTTAATTCTTAATATTTAGTATTTTATATAAATTGCAATTGACTAATCCTTTATTAAAATGAAATTTCTCATAAGGTGAGTGTGAGCTCTTTGTGTTGTACATGATTGGGCGACACATGGTGTGCTTGAAAGGTTCAATGTATGATGCAAGTAAAAATTCTTTCTTAAGAAAGTAATCAATAATATAATATTGATATTTTAAAATTATTTATTTTACTATTTTTATAAAACTTATATTATTTTTCATATAATAACTATTTTCTTATATAAAACTAATGAAACAATGATGATAATAAAATTTTGCTTCATTGATTTGGTCATGAAGAAAAAAAATAATAAGATCTATTGGAAAGAAACATCTAATCCATACTATTGATATTTTTGAATTGTTTGTTTTACTATTTTTGTAAAACTTATATTATTTTTCATAGAATAAATATTTTCTTATATAAAACTAATGATAAAATGATGATGATAAAATTTTACTTCATTGATTTGTCAATTTTATAAAGGAAAAAAGAAAGATCTATTGGAAATAAAGATCTAATCAATATTAATGTTTCTATGACCATCAATAGTAACTAGAGTTAGTTACAAAAGTAAGTAACATATAATATGTGTTTATAAAATCCTTACATGTGTTTTAACCTATTCGTAAACACGTATCCTATGTTAGTTACATTTTTTGAATATATGATTCGAGTTTAATTCAAAAGAGTTAATGTTATATAATATTCAAAATTACAAATGTCAATATATTATTGGTCCTAAAAAACTAATTATATATATTTTTTCAATTTTCTCGATTCTTTAAATAATTTATAATATATTTTATTTAATTTTATTTAGCAATATTTTTGTTAAATTAATTTTCTTATACTAAAAAGACATTAATGTATATCAATCTATTAATAATTAATTATACTAACACTTTCGTACGAAATTAAGATCACTATTTATTTAAAAAAATCAATACAAGTAATGTATTTGTAAATTAGCTAAACCATGGGTAAATTTTTTGTAATTCACCATAGTTATTATACTCGTAAACATAATAAACAAAAATGAATTTAATGCAATGCTATCATTTAAACAATTTTGAAAATCACAATATGGAGTATATTAAAATTAATCTTGTTTTCCTTTTCTTTCTCATAATGGTATACATTATAGACACATTATTTTGAAATTTTATCAAAGCTCTCTCTAAGGTAAAAGACATGTTTACCGTTCTTATTAAAAAATTATAAAAATACAAATTGAACAAAAATAATTACCAAATTACCACTTTTATATTGCATGGAGAAGAGATACAATATTTTGACATGTATTATATATAGATCATGCAATATAATGACATATTGACTTAAAAATACTAGCATACGCTTAAAGAGATAAAATACTGATTGCTCGTTCACTTCGCTATAATTGTAATTCCATTACTGCCTTACTCCTTACTAATAGCTATTACATCATTTAGTTCATTGAATATATTACATAAAATATTGAATAGTCATTCTTTATTTAAACCTATAAACATCAATTTAATGCTGGAACTATCTTTTTTTTTTTCAAAATACCACTATTTAAACAAAAATTTAATAAAAACAAATCCTATTGAAGCTTTATTCCATTCCTCCATAATAAGAATTCTATTACAGCCTTATTCATTTAGCAAAATGAACAAGCTGTTAGTCTTGCGATTACACCCCCAACGACCATATGTATTTGAGAGTAACATCCAGTCTCATACATTCAGATTCTTGGTAAAGTTCCTCATCGCTTCTATTATCTTCCTCAGTGGAGTGAAAGGGATGAAGCCATCAATACTCATGTTGTAAAGCTTTAAAAGTTTTCTTCTCGCAAATTAACTCCTTGAACGAGAGCTCTTGGCCAGTTCCTATTCTCTTTATTTATTTTTGAATATGCAATAGTTCTTTAAAAACATTATAAATTTTCATTGATTCAAATGTTTTCAACCTACGCTCCATTATTTCTACGACAACAAATGATGCAATAATAATTGACACTTGGACACCGGATGCCCTATAGATGCTGGTTTCTTTTTAAACTTTGGAGGGTTAACCTGCTGGGTTGATTTTGCAGCAGTGCTTGACGTCGAGGCTAAGGACGGTGGCGCCCCCACCTTCTCCATAGCTTTTCCAGCCAAAGAAACAATCTTACTTCGGGTATTCTAAAAAATGTAATAAAAAAATATGTGCCATACAAATAAAATGTAATATCACATGTAGCTTATGTAAAACGGCGATGGTATTTCATAATATTTTTCCTATAAATTATATTTATGTAATATATTGAAAAAATCACTAACATGTAATAATCTCCTTTTTTTTTGTTTTATATTATTTCGATCATTTTGATATTTTATTTTAATATTTTTAAATATATATTTATAAAAAAAATACAGATAAAAATAATATATTTTTATATATAAAAAAATCAAATTAATTAAATATATTTAAGATATAAATAATATATAGATGAAGATTAGATACAAATAACGAAAGAAAGTATAATCATACATCGGGAAAAGGAAATTAATATTACTTTTTTTTAAAAAAATTACAAAAATACCATTAGGATAAAAATAATCCTAAGAATAGGCAAGTTAAACTCGTCTCTTGAAGAGACAAGATCATTAGTGGCCGACCTCGTCTCTTCAAGAGACGAGGTTAGTATATTTACACTGACCTCTTGAAACAAGTCATCTTCAACCTCGTCTCTTGAAGAGACGAGGTCGGCCACTAATGACCTCGTCTCTTCAAGAGACGAGTTTAACTTACCTATTTTTAGGATTATTTTCTCATCTCATGGATTTGTGTAATTTTTTTTGAAAAGATCGTTATTTTTTTCCTTAATCCATCATACATCCCAAAAAATGAAAAAGGGAAAAACAGGAAATAAGGGGCTTTTTGGTAAATTCATAGAGCGTAAGCATCATCGTCGTCTGATAAAAGCAGCAACGCCGGCTTAAAGAGACAAAACTCTGGTAGGTTGCTTCTGGAACTTGTCTTCCTCGTTCTCAGAACCTAAAATTTCGATCTTCTGGTGAGATGAACTATGAACCCCCCCCCTCTCTCTTTTCTTCAAATTTCAATTTCTATCACTCCTTCCATCTCGTACTGGCGTTTATGTCCTCATCATAAACTAGGTTCAGATTTCATATTCAGTCTTAAATTTCCTTCTTTATCTTGTTTCTTTTCCCCATATGAAACGTGAAAAACGTGATCTGGTTGGGTGTTTGGAAAAAGCTCGAGTCTTGATGATGCTTTGCTTGTATTCTTTAATGTGTAATGCTCATTTGATGCCTGAAATCAATAAAAAATGTTGATTTTTGTGATTGTTTGGTTATTTATGCAAGTGTTATCTTGTGCTTTGTAATGCTTTGCTTGAATGCTTTGATGCGTACGGTTCACTAGATGTTTGAAATTGATACAAAAGTATTGCTTTTTGTGCTTGTTTGGTTAAGCATGTAAGTGTTATTTTGTGTTTTGTGATACTTTGCTTGAATGCTTAGATGGGTATTATCAATAAAAAGTGCTTCTTTTTGTGGTTCTTTGGTTAAGCATGTAAGTGTTACCTTGTGTTTAGTGATGCTTTACTTGGATGCTTTGATTGCTACATTCATTTGATGTTAGAAATTAATAAAAGCGTCGCTTTTGTGCTCTTTGGTTAAGCATGCAAGTGTTATCTTGTGCTTAGCATGCTTTAGTTGAAAGCTTTGATGGGTATATTCAGATCTATCATTGAAAAAAAATTATATAGATACAATTTCGATAAAATAATTACATAATTACCATAGCACGACATAGGGTTTTCTTTGTGTATCACATGTTAAACATGCCTACACATATAAATCTATATCTCTTCTTCAACATACGATACATGTATAAACTTTATATCTCTTCTCTAGTATGCGATGTAGAGCTGGTAATTTGGTGAACTTATTTTTTTTCTATAATTTGTATTTTTGTAATTTTTTTATGAGAACGGTAATTGTGTTTTCATCCGGTATATTCATTTGTTGCCTAAAATCAATAAAAAGTGCTGTTTTTTGTGTTCTTTGGTTAATTATGTGGGTGTTACTTGTGTTTAGTAAGTTAAATTGTAGAAGTGTCATGGTAGGGTGTCTCCATAATTGGAATGGATATTGATGCAAATGCAAATTGATAAGAATTGCTTACTGGTTTAAGTATAATGAGTTTGCAGTGTATAGGTAGATGCAAAGTGAGTCCTCAGCAGGTTTTCAATGGCTCAAAGGATTCTGTGTATTTCTAGCTGTAGGTTGTGGAGATGTTTTGCTGTGCTTGTATTAAATCAGAGCTAAGTCATCTGTATTAGAATATGGTTTTGGTAGTTTTCAGGCCTTATTGGGTCACAGTATCAGATTGCCTTCCACTCAGAGCTGTGGCACTTCAGAGACTATTCAAGGTTTGGGTTTTGGGGATGGGGGAAGGGCAGGAACCATATTGCAGAACTTTAATTACTCATTCTTGCATTTTATTGGCTCAACGTCATAACAGGACCGGTACAGGGAATTCTAGTTTCTTATTGTATTAGGAGTGTGGAATGGTTTTACCATTTGGGTTCCTGAACCACCAACCTCAGTGCACAAATTCAAATATATAAGTTTTTTTCTTGGATGCTATAACACTTGTCTTTACTCCTGAGTCATCCTGTTTATTGATGCTTAATAGGTAAGTTGATAACAGCATCACTTAAGGATTATCATGTCGTCTCATAGTGGTGGAAACAGAATACCAGAATGTTTGTTAATGTTGGTCCATGCTTCATTTAGGATCTTCTAAGTGTTTACTATCTCGTACTTCAACTTTAACTTTGAATAAAAATGAGTTCGCTGTGAGTCTGGAATACTGTCTTTGGTGCTCTCCTTTTCTTTCAAGTTTCTGTAGCAAGGACCTGCATGGACTAACCTATCTACTGGTTGTACTTCAGGTGTTCTAGAAGAATTTGAGGTATTTCAACTGTCAGGAAGTTTAATATTTTCTACTTTCAAGAATGCCAAAGGAGAGAAGAACCCCCTTTTCAACTCGTAATTGTGCCTCATCAGTCCCTTATCCTTGTGGCTCCAATGATGCAAAGCACTTAGGCCCCATGAACGTGCATGAGTCGCCTGAAAATATCAAAGAATGGGATGAAGCTCAGTGTCCTGTTTGCATGGAGCATCCTCACAATGCTGTTCTCTTGATATGTTCCTCTCAAGAAAAGGGATGTAGGCCATACATGTGCAATACCAGCCATCGGCATTCTAATTGTCTAGATCAGTTCCATAAATCTGCATCACCATCTCCATCATCTGCTGTATTGCAAGAAACTCCTTCGACAGCCAATGTGTCATATGGGAGACATACTCCTCCTGCCCCACGTGGCAATTCCAAAGAATCAAACCTTGATTGCCCCTTCTGTAGAGGGAAGGTCTATGGCTGGGTTGTGGTGGAAGCAGCACGCCAGTACATGAATTCTAAGACAAGGAGTTGCTCATCTGAGGACTGTGAATTCACTGGAACTTATTCCGAGCTAAGGAAGCATGCAAGGTTGGTTCACCCTACTAATAGGCCATCTGAGGTGGATCCTTCCAGGCAGCGTGATTGGACAAGATTGCAACGCGAAAGGGAACTTGAGGATTTCCGCAGTACCCTTCGATCGGCACTAGGTGGAACTGAGGGGGAACTTATTGGCGATGATGGAAATGAAAATGAGCTATCACCATCAGAGGTCGATGAGAATGAGTTTGGGATGCATTTTATGTGGTCCTACATGTCTTCTGCATTGTTTCTTGCAGAAGTAATTCTTGACAGTTTCCGTTACAGCAGGCCACCTATTGCAAGAGGGAGAGGACAGCCACCGCGGAATGAGTTATCGGTGAGGAGACCGAGGCGGGCTCCTAGGCGTGATATTTACACGTCAGATGGTAGGCGCGTACATAGGCAATATTGGAGGGATAGCAGGCGGTCACCTTCTGGTGCTAGGTAGTAATGATTGCATTGTAACATAAAGGTTGTTTGTTGCCTGCAGCCATCGGATGTTTCCTTATAATATGGAATATTGCGTGGTTTCTCATGGCTCTCGATATCCATTGTTTTGTTCATTTTTCTAATTATTGATTTGGTTTCTCTGCGTTTTCTCTGAAAATTCTTGGGAGATTTTGCCAGGTAATAGTTTTCTTTCTTTTTTTTTTTTTTTTTTGGAAAATGAACTCCTTATCAACTTTGTTCAACTCCCACAGAAGCGTAGCTCTTGTCTTGGCTTTTGATGAGTGTAACATCGAACTTAACCTTATGGTAGAGTCATAAATGACTTGTCATAAATGACCATGGCATATATCATTTTGTATGACATAATTTGGCTAGATTCAGCAGTGGATCTTGTGGAAGTTGTCTATATGCATCTTGATATAATTTGGTTATACGCAACTTGAAATTTGGTAAGATCAATCTTGTAGAATTCGTGTATGAACATGATGGTATGGGTCGACAGATTAGGTGAAATTATTTGAAAAGTGCTTCATTTTAAATAAACGAATCTGTAAGGGTTCGATTTCGACGTTGGGCCTACTTTTTGAGGTGGAATAATTATTCCTTTTACTATATATCCGTTTTTACTTTTGGTAGACAGAACGCAAAATAAGAATTGCAAATTCTCTGGATTCACCCCCAACCCCCTACAATGGGCCCCTTTGACTTATAAACAGAAACTATTATTTTTTATTTTATCTTTAAAATTGTAATTCTAATTTTATTTCCACTTTATTTTCATCTGCAAACCATATTATGCGATTGTAGTCCGAGATGTTGGTTAATATCAAATCAAGTTTAAACATCCGTTTCCGTACTACTAAGAAATTTACAAATTGCATAGTGGGCAGGACTCTAGTAATGTTCTAGTAACATTTATTAATCTTATAGCAAATTTTATGGTCCTGTCATTAATTTTGATTGATCGTTCTTATTGACTATTAATAGTTCACATAATACCCAATTGTGATCAAATAACTGACATAGTTAATATTCTAATTACTATATATATTTGAATAATTAGATGATTGACTGGAGGGTTTTGAGACTGTAAAAGCACTACACTTTTATATGAATGGAGAGGCCAGAGTATCAAGCTGCAATCACTTAATGAATCTTACAAGATAAATCTTTAATCAACCCTCTTTTATATTCTTAAAAAAACACTATTCTTAAAATAAAAGTTAGGAATCGGGACAAGGAAACAGCTGCATCCTAGGAAAATTTTCCAGGCCAGGGCTCGCACAGCCCATGTAGGGACATTAATAAGATGGCTGGGCCACTGTAAGTTCAGATTACACCAGCCCAATAATCTGACGAATTATGCAATTCCATAGTACATAATACTACAAATGTGAAATTGCAATGGATCGATCTTGTTAAGAATCTAACACATTGCAATATTTGTAAGTCATCCCATTTCTTGGCTGGAAGAGGAGGACATCCTGTAAATTCCACTTAAATGAATGGTGGTAATATTAGTAGACTGTAATGCCATCGACAATAGTCATTTATCAAAATTTTCTAGTATTAATGTTACAAATGGTATTTGAACTTTGATAAAATATATAATTAGGTGCCTGAAGATTGAAATTGATAATTTAGTACCTAAACTTTAAAATCGATAAATTTAGTAGTTGAAATAACTTTTTGTGCATGCTAACAAACCTTTATCAAGTTCTTTCGGGTATAAAATTTGTTAATTTTAAAGTTTTTCAAGCATCAAATTGATCAATTTTAAAGTTTATGTACTGAATTGATCATTTTTAAAGTTTAAGTACCTAATTGCATATTTTGCCAATGTTCATGTGCCATTTGTGATATTATCCCATTTTTTTCATTTAGCTAATACATATAAGGTACACTCTTCTCAGATTAAAAAGAAAAAAAAAAGAATATTCAAATACTGAATATTCGATATATATCATCCTCAGTGAGAAATACTAAGTGCAGTTTCGATTCCCCCTTCTAGATACTCCTTAAGTTGATAGTTGTTGGGAGATTTTGACAGGTCTAGATTGAGAATACTTAACAAAGGAAGCACTAGGTTAAGTCGCACCTAGAACAAAATATACTAACCTAGCACACACCTAGTACATTTTGCATCTGGAACAAATATAATGATTTGGAATAAGATATATTGACTTGAAGCATTTTACACCTGGGACAAAAACACTACACCTGGAACAAAATACACTACCTGGAACATAGCGACTTATACACAAATCGCCGTGCACAAAAAATGAGTGACTTGACCTAAATATTTCCGCTTGACAACGAAGGAGTTAATGCTTGAAAACTTGTAATCAATAGTAAACTACTAGTTTTTCTCCTATTCTAGATGTTTCTCACATGGAGTTCCTAGATTTTTTTTTAAAGAAAGGAATGCTCAAAGGAAGCTAATATACTATGGACACTCGATCTTTTTCCCATTGGTCATCCCTCACTTGCTTCCCTAAGTGGCCTCTGTTAATCTTAACATGACCTTAGTAGGTACTTCGTAGGGTTAATTTCATTGATGGTATCTAAAATTTTGGATATAATATTTTTGTACCTAAAAAAGAATTTAACTTATAAAAATACCTAAACTTTTGAAACTTTTAATCGATGGTCACTTTTGCCTTATTTCGGCTAAAACTCGAGCAAAATGCTAACACAAAAGAAAAAATATATAAAAAAATTATTTTTCTATTTCTTAGGTGGATTTTCCTCTTCTTCTTCTTTTTTGACTTCTCTCTCTCTCTCTCTTTTTAAAAAACTTCTTTTTCTCTCTTCTCCTCTCTCTCATGCTACTTCTTCTTCTTCATTCAAAACATAGAATCTCCACTTTCAAAATCTACATGACACAATCTTTGCCACCACTCGCCACTTCCACTATTTTCTTTTTTACAGACCAAAACTAAATCAAATCTACTCCCCATTCACCACCAACCTCGACCACCTCCTTTAGCCAAATCAAGCACAAGTCACTCATTACCAACCGCACTCACCGACTAACAAACGCCACCAACATGACCAAATGTCACTCCAAAGCCACAACCAAAAACCAAGTCTAAACACAGCCAGTAACCACTGCCATATAACCTACGCCCCCTGTCGAAGCGTAGACACAATCAACCCATGACCTACCTCCACCGTCGATAAGAGTGAAGCCCGTAACCACTCTAGTCGTAGCTAGCACGAACTCCGGAGCCAAAAACAAAACAAAAATGGCCCACCAAGTCGACTCGTGCTTCAAATCTCTTGTTTCTTACGTCAATATATATATATATATATATATTTTTCTGTTAGGATTGTTGGAATTGAAGCTCTCATGTGTGGTTTGAGTAGACCAGAGGGGTTCCTAAGATTTTCCTTTAGAATGTTATCCGTAAGGTTGTAACATACACTGACATGCTAGGAAAAAGACTTGATTGGATTTTGTCAAAGAAATCATAGTTCTTGTTATGTTTGGATTTGGGGTTTTATGTTAAGAAATTAAAAGGTAGGTGATTCTGGCGAATCTGTCAACTATTTGATGTAATGTTCATTATTTTGGTTGAATTAATGAATTAAGGTTTAGTTTGATTATTAATCCTTTTGGTCATATTATTATATTATTGGATATATTTTATATTTTCTAAAGATTTTTTTATTTTATAGAATGCTCTGCTCATTGTGTTTTGTCAAAAAATTGGTAGTTCTTGTAATGTTCCATGTGTAATGTAGTCTGTAAAGTGACAAAGTTACGATTTTGCTTTCTGGTGTATTGATAATTGCTTCATGAGTTTCAATTTTTTTTGTTATACTCATATGTGTATATTTGAATAAAAACGGTATTTCTATGAGAATTTTGTGTGAAATGTTGTCTATAAAGTGAAAAAGTTTGAATTTTCCTTCTGGGTTATGATGGAAGAAGAAGACGAAGAAGAAGTGGATGGTTTTTTTTTTTTTTTTTTTTTTTTTTTTTCTGGGGGGAAGGATGTTTGTTTTGTTAGGGGAGAGAGAGAAAGAGAGAAATATGCTCATGTGGAAAGCGAAATTATTTTTTTAATATAAATTTTTTTTGTTTTCAAAGTTTAGGTATAGTTGTGTATCAAATTTTTTTAGGTACAAAATTATTATATCAAGTTTGGCTGTTTGAGTATTGTC
This sequence comes from Combretum micranthum, assembly GCA_024138025.1. Classification (NCBI taxonomy): domain Eukaryota; kingdom Viridiplantae; phylum Streptophyta; class Magnoliopsida; order Myrtales; family Combretaceae; genus Combretum; species Combretum micranthum. The sequence goes on from JAMXBD010000510.1 coordinate 166,481, forward strand.
AAATAAATTAATCCGTACTTCATCTTTTAGGATGAATAAGGAAAAATAATTCTTGTCTCTTTAAGGTATTATATACAAGATATGTGCAGGAGATGGCGGATATACATAAACCATCCCTTTTTTATAACAAGGATCCTCTTAAAGAGGCAACTCTATAGCATATTCAGGATATTAAAAAAAGAAAAAAAAAAAAATATTTTTATTTATAGTAACCCATGCGTTGATAATTCGTTTCGGATTTCCTAAGTTGTAGAGCGAAGAAAGGAAAGTGTTCTGAAAGCTTGTAAATTTATTGCTCTTAATGAGAGCTCTACCATGCTTGATGTGTATTTTATCTTATTTATATTATTTTCAAATTTTCCAATGGATTGGACATGCCCGTGCATTTGAATATAAAATGCTTACAATTTTCCTATACAAGAATCTTTGATACTTATAAAAATCTACAAATTTTTATATTACTTATGACAAAACTAATTCCCAAGTAGTTAGGAACTTCTAAAAGAATCTGTAGAGAAAACAAAATTTTTAATTACATCTGATGTGTAGCGAGAATATATATTCCCAGTGTGACTTATATTTCCAAAGTGATTAGAAACTTGTGATGATTCCAATGAAGCCAAAACTTTTAATTTCTTTTGACATTTTAAGATGTGGATTGCCAAAGTTCAAAATCTTTCACATCTACCATTCCATGATGTTGAGCATGGAATTTTCAATTTTTGGTTTGATTTCTTTCAATCCGATTTGTATTAAATCGTAACCCATTTTATACAAACCCTCGACTAGAAATTAAAAAAAAATAAATTTTTAAAACTTTTAAGAAGTCGCTACCTGATTAAAATCTAGAAAAATTATAAATTAGGATTAATTGATTAGTTGATCCTAATTTAGCCTTTAGTCCACCAAAAAACTGATTTTAAAACTAAATTTGATGAACCAGAGATTTTTCGTTTTGAAGGCTATCTTATCAAAACTATATAGTAACCACATTAATTCTTAATTTAAATTTGTAGACATCCAATTTTTGCCTATTTAAGGCTTCGATTTATAATAAAAATTAATATTATGTTATGCTCTCAAATTTAAATAGATAAAAAAAAATGCAAAAAAAAGGGAATAAAAAAAAAAGAAAAAGAGAGAGAGAGAGAGAGAAAAAGAAATACAAGAAAAAGAGAGAGAAAAAAATCATTATTGTTAAAAAAAAGGATAAGAAAAATAAATAAATTTTTAAATTTTTGGGGCTTGTTATAATACTAGTTTTAATTATAAATTTGTTTGGATACAATTAAATGATTTTATCAATTAAATCCACATTTTAGAAAAGCCTTAAATATATTTTGAATGCAAAACAAAACGAGGAGCGACCCGAGTTCGAATCGCGTGGAGGGAACAACATTTTTTTGCTCCTGGCGCGTGCAATGCACGTACCCGCATGTGGTGCGCTTATGGAGCCCGTGTGCCACACGCGTGTCGTCTTCCCCAGGAGATGCAACCCTTTTTTCCATCTTAGATGGCTGTTTTTCGATCGATTTTTGAGAAAATTGGTTTCATTTTTCATGAAATTGTTTTAGGGATCCGAAAGCAAACTTAGAGTACTTTGGATTCATATCATTTTAGGATTTCGAAAATGCAATTTGGGTATTTAAAATTGAGTTTGAAAATCATCAAATACCCTTTTTTTCGCACAATTTCCAAATTTTTTTTTTTAAAATTTACACTTCCAAGGTCGAAATTACACTTTTCTAAAATAACGAATTAGACTTAATTCGTTGTTTTCAACCCAATTTCAAAGCTAAGTACATTTGCAATTTGTTCAATTCGATCAATTAAGGCACAGATACCCAAATTCAATTTTTTTTTCGTGCGCTTTCGATTTTGGGGTTTCGATCTAATTCAATGCTAATTCTAGTCTTAATCACTATGAATGGGATTCGAATTCTTCTGAACATGGAAAAAAAAAAAAGAATCCACAACTTCAGAAACTCTCAATTTCTTTTGAATCCAAAATCGAAGTTCTTAAGTTTAAATTAGAAATTTCGAATTCATAAGGTTAGGGTGTTATTCGAGCGAATCCAAGGTTATAGGAAGCTTTAGGAGTTCCTGATCTACTCTTAGGTAGTTATAGATTGTTTTAGAAGCTTGATCTTCATCTCCGACCAAGATCCACCAATGGCTACCATCTTTGAAGCTTCTAACCATCGCATTTAGCCACTCTCACCTCGATTTACCATCACAAGAGTGTTAATATGCTCACTTGGTTCAAATTAGTAAGTTTCGTGCTTCGAAACCCTCGAGTTGGTGTTTTCCGAACTCTCTAGTTGCCTTCGATCACAGCTCTGGCGTCTTCTCCAATCACAGCTTTGGCTGACGAAGGACCAACCCGACTTTGATCCGACTCCGAGATCCGACCCGATTAGGTAAGTAATATTATATTATTATTATTATTGTTAAAAAAATGAAAAATGATAAAAAAGGGATAAAAATAGGAAAAGATGATAAAAAGAAAAAATAGATATAGGCATGAAAATTGATTTGTCACCTAGAAAAATCGTTTTCTTGAAAAAAAAAATTATAAATTTGTTAGTTTATAGGAACACTTTGAAAAATCTTTTTTTTTTTTCTTTACAAAAATTCAAAAATTAAAGAACTTAAAGTGAAAAGAATTCTAAAAAAAATAAAATCAACCAACGCACTATATGTTTTATGAGAAGAACTACGTATTGTCTGAACTCGAATAGCAGGTACGTAGGCACCTTCGAGGCGACTTAAAAAATATATATTTTTTTTTTTGGTAATAACAACTTGTAGATATTATTCATAGTTGTAAATATTTAGATTTGCAATATTTAGATCTGTAAATATTGTTTGAATTTGTAAATTATAAAAATCATAGTCTGCACATAAGAATTTTTTTTTATGAGCATTAAAAGGATAAATTTTAATTTAAGAATTTCAAGTGGTAACCGTATGGTTTTAATAGGATAGCCCCCGGATCCAAAAATCTCTGGTTTATAAAAATTTGATTTTAAAAATAATTTTTTTCGTAGATTAGTAGTTAAGTTAAAATTAACCACCCATTGATCTTTACTTTTTTTTCCCCATTTCTATTGGGTGGTGACTCCAAAATATTTTCAAAAATCAAATTTCTTTTAATTCTTAGTCGATGATTCATATTAAATGGATAAGGGTTTAATATGAATCGGATTAAAAGAAATTAAACCAGAAATGAAAAATCCAGACTCGACAAAATTTTATCTTTTTAACGCTCTAAAACTTGTTAATTTTGAAATATTTATAAAAATTACAATTTTACAATTAATTTTAATAGTATGTATAAGATAATATTTACATTAATCTCATCTATATTTACAAGTTAGTAAAATTTATGAAATGATTGCCAATTAAAAGTATTAAAAAAGAATATTTTATTTTTTTAAGTTGTCTAATAGATGCTTATGTATCTACTAATTGAAATCAAACATCACGAAGTTTTATGAAAACTTTAGTGGGTTGATTTATTTTAAATTTTAGAACTCTTTTCAATTTAACTTTATTAACTTTTATAATTTGATAAAGTGGGTTCTTTGTCCAAAAAGAAAAGAAAAAAAGTAAAATTTATCAATTTCAATTTCTTTATAAAAAAAGTTTTTTTTTCCTAGTTTCAAATCAACCTTTATACATAGGTATATACATATATTACTCATAAGGACATCACATTTATTTAAATCTTATTATGCATACATTTTCATAATTTTTTTGTTATTATATTTAATATTTTTTCAAGTTGAGTTTTTTTTTTGAAGTAAATGAATAATTTAAAAAAGAAAGAGGAAAACAATAACAAAGCAAATGGCACTTACCTGGTCATGGTTCGTACTTCGTGCATAGGATGCTGGTCAAGCTAAACATCGGCACGATTTTGGGTCGGTTTCGAACCCGAACCGGAATCGTCGATTCACGATTCTACAATGGAACCGTCAGTTATAATGGTTTTGGTTGCTATTTCATGTGAACTGTAAATCAGGTTTTTTTTTTTTTATAAGAGACCGGCCCCCTCTACCTCACCCCCTCCCCCCCCCACCCTCCCAAAAAAATTCATTCCATGTTTAGTGTGTGCTTTTTTTTTTTTTTTTTTTTTTATTATGGCGGATCGGAACCAGTGGAACCGCCGGTTCCGCGTGGATGAACCGCTAAGATCCACAGGTTCCGGTGGATCCTTGGGCGGTTCATAACCGTCCCCGACGGGGCGATTTTCGGGTATAGAAACTGCCGAGAACAGCTTGAGGCGATTCACGATTCGAAACCGCCCCGTGTCGATGTCTAGGTCAAGCTCAATTTCGGATGTCGGGTCAGTTTCGTTCGCAAATGGAACAGCAGTAGCGACCTTTGGTTGAAGAACTGGACAATCTGGAGGTGTTTGAAGATGGAAAATTGTCTACCAACTTAATTTGAGTCCGGCGAACGCTCCAGTAACATTCATTTGGCCTGGTAGTAGTTAAAGATGGTGGTACGGATATGGCGACGGAGGTAAGCAGCGGAATGGTGGCCGCAGTTGGCTTCGGCGTCTTTTGAGATCAATGGAACACCAATCGAAAAGCTTATATCACCAGGAAGCTTCCTTCAACCTTCGAATCTTTCGAAATCACTTGCGAAAGAAAGATTTCAAAGAAGAACACTTTGAAGCCCTAAATGTTAGAAAACTACAATTTGAGCCTTTTGAGTGATGTTTTTGTGCATTTTTAATGGATGTCCCTCCCCTTCTCGGACGAAGCATAACACTCCTATTTATACTGCAGAGGTCAATCCTAAGATGAGAAACTCAAAAACTCAGTCAAAATTTCAAACTTTCCAGTAATGAGCTCATAACCATTTTTCTTTAAATTCAGTTCCTCATATTTTCAGTCACAACATATTCATTGATGTTTAATATACTTTTGAATAGCTTCAATCCATGTTGACGGGCCCAAGTTTGCTTGTTCTTTTGACTGAAATTTAAAACGAGCTTTCATACTTTCTAATATTCATGTCTCATTTTGACCCTCTCTTTATTATTATTTCACTCAAATAAATGGTGAAATATAAACTAGGATTAGTCTAGATCTCAAATTCATCACTAATTTGAAATGATATGGGAAAAGATGGGTCAAAGTGGCGTGCAAAATGAGCTCCTAGTGGTGAAAATGTTGGAACATTACTGCACCTTCCCAAGCGAGATGAAGGAGGACTCGGGCGTGAATTTGGTGTGCCGAAGTGCACAGTGGACCCCCTGCACATGCAGGCGTGGATCTGTGAGGGCGAATTTATCATATTCTCTTGATCGTGCAAGCACTGCCATTGACCGATTATGGATTTGTTTGTTTATTGACAGATTACAGATTTAAGTATTTTTTCAAACTTTTTTCTAATAAATTATTTATAAAAAATTATATACAAATAAAAAAAGTTGACGGTTTTCATCAAAAGTCAAATAGATAAAATATAGATAAAATATAAATGTAAATCGGACATATTTACACATATCATTTTATTAGGGTGCAAATATGAGAATCTTATATATAAAATAAGATCTTATGTGAAGAGTTTATAAAAAAGGAAGACTCATAACCTATTGCCTTAAGGTTTTGGGTTATAGATGACGTAAAAAGCCAATTTGTGTAATCTTTCACAAAACCTATTCAATTTCTCCTTATCGAAGGCATACTCCGGATCACAATGCAAGTTTAGTAGAGTCAATTTGATAAGCTCTTGAGGGAGGAGATTGCGGTGCAAGTGTGGGTTATAGATGGTGTCAAAAGCTAATTTATGTAATCCTTCACAAAACCCATTGAATTTCTTCCTATCGAAGGCATTCTTATCCAAAATCCATTATGATAAATTCCTTGAATTCAATCATACCAAAAATGATTTTTGTTTAAAATATATGATAAACCTTTATTGCATATAACGGTATATAATTTCAATTTGATAAATTTTCAAGTTATGATGATTGTTCCAGCTTGATATTTTGAAAATTCATAAAATAATTATTTTAAATCAGATTGGAGCATGATTTGATGTTATAATCCCACCAAATTTTGTACTATTTTACAACATTAAAAAAATGAGCTAATAATTTTTAAGATTCGATTTATCTCGATACTTGAAATGAACATAAAATAAACGTTTTAATTTCAATTGGGCTCTACTTGGAGCCCCTGTTTTCTAAAATCGTGTATCTTATGAAATTTAAATATTGGATAAATCATACCAAGAGAGATTTTTTTTCTTCATGAAACTCATAATTTATCAAAATACATATGCAATTTAGATTTTGAACCACTATTTGAGCTTAAGAAAAATCAATTGAACCACTCCATGACCAACACGGACCTCAACATGACCTATTATTTTTTACATTTTTTATAATTTGTAATTTCTTTTTGGAATTTTAATTTTAATATCTTTTTGTATTTTTAATTTTATTTTTTTCTTTAAGTTAAAACTATAACCATCTTAAGAAATTACCATAGAGCAAACAAAAATGGGATGTCTACACATGATAATCTTCATCTTCTTGGGAGGTGATTTTGGCAATGCATTTGGGCATCCCATTAGTAAGCCAACTCAGGTTGATTCGTTATATTCAAATATCATTGATTGACTTGTTCGTATAGCTAGAAATCTTTTCATTATCGCAATGGATCCTGAAAAAAAGAGTTTATATCAAGTAAAATATATACTTCAGCTTTCTTGATTTTCATTTTGAAATTTATCTTAGTGTCTATTTTGCCTCCTTTCTTCTACATACAATGCCTTGAGTTCTTGAATATAAATTTTCAATACTAGAGTTTCTCCTACTAGATTGAATGGATTTGCTTGATAAAAGAAAAAAACTTATAAATGGGTATAGCTTTTGTTTTTTTAGAACTAACTAATAAATGGTTTTGTGCAATATGTATCTAGATCTTCATTTATTAAGTTTTCTTCATATTCTAGGATTAGCCATATTATATTTGCTACTATAAATATGATGTCTACTTGGTATGATTCCCAATTGTTGCAGTTTGGTGGGGCTGATATAAATTTAACGTTTAGCAATTTTGGGCTTCTTGTTACTCTGATATATTTGAAAAGTATGGTATGTAGCTTCTTGCTTTGAAAAATTGTATAATGGCTTTCTTCATTGAAAATTATCCTTTTAATCACCTCATAATCCATAAGCTGTTGCACAGTAGATCCGCTGTCTCTTTCAAAGAGATATCTGCTACATAAAATGTAAACTGCATTTCCCCATCCATATTAAAACAAAAATTAAACTATTAATTTGTTTAAAATATTTGTTATACCATTATCACTTTCTTTAATATGTTGGTACACTACTTTGTATCCACTATTTATTATTCTATCGAAAAACCTATACCACCTTCTTGTACTATTTTTTTATTATTCATACTGTTATGGAATTTAACAATAATTTCACAATCCATTCAAACTAAAATTTCCTTTTTATTTATAAAAAGATAATCTGAAACTATTCATCCATATGTAACAGCCAATAATTTTGCATCAATACTACTTATGAAACCTTTCTTTTAAAATTACTACTACCTACATACCTACATATTTCCTCACTAATTCTTGGTGCATATTTATGTGGTTTTACTTTTAAAATTGTTCCCCATCTTTTTTCACATCAATAATATTAAATAATCTCTACTTAGAGGTAATTTTAAAAGTGGCAACCTTTCTACCCTACATTTAATTTCTCTAACTTTTCATATTCTCAAATGTTTCTAACCTTTTAAACCTATTTTATTATATAATGATCCTACTAATTTACTTAAATCTTTTATAAATGGCCTGGCGTAATTTAAAATACTAAAAACTAGTGTAACTATTTTCTCTCTTCTAATTTATTAGGAAAATATAAAATTTCTTTTACTAATATGTCCCTACAATTTTATTTTTCCATTTCCAACTTCTATTCTTAAAAATTTTATGTTCCTTTCAAACATCACAACTTTCTCTATACTAATTACAATTCCAATTTTAATAAATTCTGATAAAACAAGCTTTAAATGACTTATGTGCCCATTCCTAGTTTTTGAGTGTACTAATATATCATCAATATACACAAGCAAAATCTTTATATTATTATAAATTATATCCATCTTTCTTTGGAAAACTGCATTATGATTTTTTAAACCGCATGACAAGCCATTGATAATGTTCATGGACATGTGAATGTTGTCATTCTATACTTTCTGTGCCATTCTTACCTACTAAATTCCATTTTTACATCAAATTTGCTAATCCATTCACTTTCTTGTATATTGTTTACTAATTGGTGTTTTATCTAGTATATCATATAAATCATCTTCAATGATATAATTTAATCTTTTATAGTTTATTGCCATTCTACTCTTTCATCTTACTATTTCGCTATGCTTTCTAGCTATAAAAACTGGACTCATATGTCTAGAATGTGATCTTTTAATTACCATTAATTGTTCTAGGTCTTTAATATGCATTTCAAACACTTTAATCTCATTATTGGTTGCTTCAATTTTAGTCCTTTTATTGTTAAATCCGAATTTTTAATTCGCATCCTTCTCTATTCCTTCCCAATACTTCTAGGGGCTTTCTCCGATCATTTCCTTTGTTTCTAACTCACTAAATAACCTATCAATTTCTGATTCTCCAATTTCTAACATACTATAAATCTTTTCATTATCTAAAAATTCCTTTTCTACAACCAAAATCTGAATCTACTATAGAATCTTTAATAATTTTTAAATCTTTTGGGCTAATATTTGCTAGTGCCTGGATTGCATTCTTCCCTTTTCCTAGGGTTGCTAATTGAAAAAAAAAAAATCAGAAATATCTACTTTCCATCAACTGGAACAGAACATGTGTAAATTACAATGACCCTTCTCTGACTGGAGGAAATTTAATTCTATAACAAAGAGCTCTCTTTTGCATTCTCAACATTCATTTCCACAAAAGTTACAGGTCAAGTAAAATTCAGAAAGTAGAACCATTAGACCGAAATTAAAACGAACAAAATCAATTATCTAAGTTGCAATCTACATAAACCTCACGTATCAGGTACCAAAATTGGGAATGCTCCTATAGCCATGTAATGATCAACTACTCCGAGTTGAAAAGTCAGGCCGTGAATTCTCTGGCAGAACCTGCAAAAGCATTTCTTAAAAATTGCAGAGCTCTTAGTATGTGGTAAATGCGTTGCGCAGCCTTGTATTTCTCAACTTGGGATCAACACCAAGTGTGGGCGACGAAAGAAGAATCCGGGTATGAATTGGTAACCAGATGCCACCACCAGTTCTGATTGGTTAAAAGTTGTCATGTAACTATAAATTCGGATGACAATTCACTTTATGTCCTGGTGCCGCTGCCAGCAGAGCACAGATAACGAAGCATGTACTCATTGGAAGAGCACATATCAGACAGATCTTGATGCATTCTCGTAATTGCCTTTTGCATGTTCTTCAAAGCAGGAAGGAGAGTTCTTGAATTCTGTTGAATCGAGAGCCCGTGAGCTTTACAAACTTCCTGCAAGTGCATACAAATCAATGACAAGCTCTTAACGATAAGTGAAAGAAAAGCAAATTTTGCAAGACAACCTGAGCAGAGGGAAGTACCTGACACCATTGTAGCATAAACTCAAGATGCGGGCAGCTTTCGAGAAGATCTGCAAGGGCCTCTATTAACCTTTGCAAATAAACGTAAGGGATTGCTGGAGCTAGAGCTGGTATGTCCAATGACTAACAGCGAATATACACTTTTTAATCAAAGAATCTTCATTCAGACGAAGGCTGAGAATTAAAGCTCTTTTTATTTGGCCTTCACTTAAAGCTGTATCAACTGCCTGTAAAATGGCAGAAAAGATTATCTCTAGATTTCATAATCTAAGGAGTATTATCACTCCCAGATTAAATTAAAAAAAAAAAAAGGGGCTCAAGGAGAATTAAAATATGAAAGTAAAAGTAAGTTAAAAGCATGAAAGTACCTCTGGTGTCACGTCAATGTCGAGATCAGTTGGATCAAATATAAAAGATTCATCAGTTGAATAAACCAAGACCCCTTCAGTGGTTGCTGCAGTGAAGCTCCTTCCAGTTGGAGCTATTCTCAGGCATTTCGTTCTGATGATCAGTCGTCCACGGTTAGCAACAGATCCTGGCAAGTCATATCCTAACTTCCCTTGGGTTTGTTTATCAACACCCTCTTCAGTGTCGCTGTCATCATCGTCAATCAAATCAACAGGGCCGGCATCTGTCATTTTCTTTGAGTTCAGAAAATCAAGAACTCCATCCAAGGAGCGGTTATGGGTGATTTGGAATCGACGCAACAATACCTGTGCAACATATGTGCAGTGTATTCGTAAAGTATAGTAAACATCAGACAATACACAGCAAACAATCTTAAACATAGAAAAAGCTTAATTTTAACTCATAACTGATTTGAATCTTACCTGATCAGCAACATCATATAGACAGATATATTTGCTGCTCCCACCAGCTAAGATATAGCTCCCATCGGCCGTATAACATAAAGTAGTAAAGCATTTTCCTGCAATCGAGTTAGCAGCTGATCTGCGATCAGTCATAAGACGCCCTCCAGCAATGTCTCTGCGTCCCTCAATGGTGTACATCAACAAACCATCGATTGGATCCCAGAAATGATTTGCCCATCAAGAGTACTGGAAGCCAGTTGCTTTCCATCAGGGCGGTAGACAACAGTGAGAACATCATGGGTATGAGGAAATGTCTCAACAGCTCCTTTTCCCTCAAAAACATCCCATAGCCTAACAGTCTTGTCCCATGAAGATGAAGCCAAGATGGCCTACTCTAAAGGAAGGAAAATCATTAAATACCCTGATTCAAGTACAGAAAAAAGTTGTTGACTACATCCTAATAAATGCGATAAAGCAACTCACATTAGTGGGAGAAAATGTCAAACCATGAACAGGACCTTCATGACCACTAAGAACATCAAGCAAGCGTCCCGTCTTCATTGACCAAACAAAAATCTGTACAACAGCAATATTGCAGAGTGGAATCAGATAGAGCAATGGTAAAGCCTGATGATTTCATTTGAAGTCAATATTTAAGAACCTCAAATGAATCCAGCGTTCCAGCACAGATAACTTCACCGCTCTGATCTGCAGCTAAAGAAACAAACTGCCTTGAAGAAGGTGTAGTGAATATCCGGAAGTTTCTGTAACGGATCAAATCCCAGGCACGAACAGTTCCATCAAGAGATGCACTTAAGAGGCAGTGATTATTTGCCATGAAATGTACGGCAGTGATTGCGTTAGTGTGCTCAGAGAACGTCACAAAACAGAAGCCAGAAGAAACTGTCCACACCTTTGGTATGCAAATCATACAGCTAAGCATCAGATCAGAGTATAAAACACAGATTACAATCAAAGGTAGACTACAGAGCAAAGACAACAGAATATATACACATACTGTCATTTCTGTGAGATACCAACGCAGTGTCTCGAATGCCACAGATTACAATTATTTAAAAAAAAAAAAAAAGGTGCCCCAGGTTACTAATAACTAATATATGGAAAAGCATATTATAGTTTCTAGTTAACAAAAACAAAGAAAATCAAATTATACCAAAAAACCAGTATGGGCAACTAAAGCATAAGATATATAGCTTACAACTATTAAGTAATAAAGGGAGACGAGAAAAAAAAATTGATCTCAAAAAGATCATCTTGTAGAACCATAACGAAAAGGTCATTTAAGATTAAATCAATTCACCTTCACTTTGTTGTCATCTGCTCCAGTAGCCAAAAGTTGCGAGTCAGGAGAATATGCAAGGCAATTCACATCGAAGTAATGTCCCTGCTGCTTTAATATGTAGCTCTCAGACTTCCATTCCCACACAAGCAACTGCCCAAGCTTTGCACACCCAAATGTCAACCAATTCCCGAGATCATTAAACACTGCAGTCGTAATCTTCTCCTTTGATATTGACAAGACATGGATGCACACAAAATCTGGCATTTGATACAACCGAAACACACCATTGGAGAAACCCACAACCAATAGTTCAAGCCCTTTATGAAAATCACATGCAGTCAATTTTGCAGGAGCTTGCATGAAACTATCTTTCCTAAGCAAACCCCATTTCTTCCTATGCAAATATCTCCCCTCACCATCCTCAAAACTCTCATCTTTACCATCAAAATCCTTCCTTTTCTTCAAACTATCCCGATCCACCACCATCTTTCCTCATCCCTATCCGGTGTACTGGGAGAAGGTGGTCCTGAGACTCCATCTTCTTCCATTTCATCCAAATTACCTTCATTCTCACTATATCCCCAACTAAACAAATAACCATCACGAGTAACCGTATAAGCCCTATTAATCTTATTACTACTCTTCTTTTCCACACCAAAAAAGCACCCAACAACGGAATCTCTATGACCCAGAAACAAAAAAGGTTTATTCGAAACACCATTTTTCAATTTCTTCACAAAAAACAATCTTGCAGTCAAATCTCTAGAACCAACGAGCAAATAATCACTATCATCACTCGACTCAATGCAATTTATCTTATCATCAAAATCAGCTAAAGTTCTAACCAACTCAAAAGGAAAATACTCTTTTCGAAAACCCGGGGACCGCCAAATTTGGACTAACTTACCCGTTCCGACCGCAATGAACTTTCCATCCGGTGAAAACTCTATCGCGTGGACGGGGAACTTGAAGGTAATGCGGTGGAGCACGGTGCGGCGTGGGAGGTTGATGAAGAGGCAGCGGTTGTTGTCGTCGACGGCGAGGAGGAAGATTCCATCGCGAGAGACGGCGATTCGGGATATATTGGACGAGGATTGAATGGGTAGGGTTACGGTTTGGGATTTAAGGAGGTCGGTGAGGGAGATTCTGTTACCGATTGGAGAGACTAGTTGAGTGTTGTTTGTGATTAGGGCGTTCCCTCCTCGGTAGGGTGCTCCCAGGAGGTTTTGGAAGCGGAAGTTCATCTTTGGTTAGTGGGAAAGTGAAGGAAAATGAACGGGAGGTTGAAATTAGGGTTTATGAGGGGTTTTATGTTTGTAAAAGTTAGTACTCAATCTGGCACGTGAATCGACAACATAGGCCGTGGCTGTACTTGACAGTAACAATAGTTTTATAAAAAAAATTCTTATTCTAGTTGGTATGATAGTTATTTATTATATAAATTTACGAATATTAATTCAATATTAAAATTAATTTTTCATTAAAATATTTATATTAAAATAAATACTAATGAATAACAATTCTATTAAAATTGTATTTCATTCCTTTACGATGCTTATCATATCACATTTTTATTATATTATAATTTTATTTCATTTATCCAAGTGAAAAAACATTAATATGTTATGTTGCACGAGTGATGTCTAAAAAGGTTGACCACGTAGGGATAGGTATTTTGGAAAAAATAAAATAGGCCAAAAAAAAGAGATAAGGAGAAGTGGAAAACTTATTTATGTCTTTTGGTTGAAGATTAGATTAATTATACACTCAACATATGAGCAACGGGGTAGGGGTGTTCATGGATCGATTAACCGGTCTGTGGTTTTATTTTTTGAACCTAATCGTAATGATCGGTTTTTTAATCATTCGATCCTTAATCGGTTCATTTTCGGTTAATTTAATTAGTTTTCGGTTTTTAACCATTTAACGTATTGGTTTCAACAAATCAAATTGATAATTTCAATAAACCTTATTTTTTAGCCTTTATCATAGAGTTTTTCATTAAATTATTATATATCTTACAAGAGCTTAAAAAAAAAAAAAAGAAAATCAAATTAAGGAAAAAGGGAAAAACGAACCATTGAATGTATCATTATCAATAAAATCAAACCAAGACAATAACCATATTAACTCCATCAAACATAGACAATAGTATTTTAATCAAAATCCAAGGAATTCAAACATAAGTAAATTATTTGTATATGTAAAAATCATATATATATTAAATAATAATTATATATAATATATTTATAAATATTGAAACGGTTAACCGTTAACCATCGGTTTTTTGTGGTTACAAACCGAAACCGAAACCGAAAAAAATAAAAATCGTAATACTAAACCGAAACCAATGGACTGGTAACCATATTTTTTGGATTGGTTTTACGCTTTCGGTTCGGTTTTTCGGTTTCATCGGTTTTTTTGCACACTCCTATAATGGAGTAATTAGTACTTGTGATAATTGGAACTATAAGCATTAATTATTATTTTAGCGGATTACATTCATATATACTACAATAACAATGAAAAGAATATGCTTCATAGCAACTGCTTGTTATTTTATGAATTAGTTCACATAAAAGTACAATAGTGTTGTCAAATTTGAAGCAAGGTTTGACCCAAATATACTAAAGGGGCAGAAGTTGAATCGGGTTAAATCGGAGATTGAGGTTTTACGTTTTTAATTATGAAAGATAAATATATATAACATCAATTAAATCCATCAATTAGTTATTATTAAATCCATACAAGATACATATCTTAAAAAGAGAAGAAAGTATAATGTAATAATTATATTTTATAAATTTATAATATAGTAAAATATATATTTAAAAATTCTAATAAGTTTTTTTTTTTTCAGGCGGGGTCAACTTTTCTGGGTTAGTTCATACATTTGAGTTGTTCGGATCAATCGACTTGATGCAAATATGGGTCAAATGTATGAACTAACCCGCTTCTATAGCCAGTTTTGGTTGAATCGGGTCGAACCAATCAATCTAATCTGGGTCTAACAACCTTATTAAAGTGTAGGCTAGAACATGATTTGAGTTTGATCACTAAAGTGTAACGCCCTAAAAATCATTTAATTAGATTCTCAAGACCACTGGATTTAAAACTTACAAAATAAACTTTTATTAAAACATTTAAATAACTACTCTCATGAGTAGATTGTCTTTCGAAAACAAATCTACACCATCATGTATTCTATATCAAAGAATACAGCATAATGATAAAACAAAGCTTAAAAGCTTAAATTATAAAACTTGGGCTCCACCAGGCTCTTAGAAAAAAATATAACTTCAGAAAAGATAGATATAGCCCTCTAAACAAAACAAAGTAAAACAAAACAAGGTAAAATCCACGATCCTATTTCATTCGCTTCTCCTTTTAAACCTCCAAAATCACCCATAACTCGAATCATACATCATCATCATGAAATCATCAACAATACTAGGATAGAAAACAACAATAACAAGAAAAATAAGCCGAAGCCCAGTACATAATAACACAATTGTCCACGAAGTGACATGCGAGCTTAACTAAATGCAATACAATAACAACTATCACGCTCGAAAGGGTCCCTAAACGTATCATTACTCCTTACGTCAGGCTATGGCCTCAGATAGATATAGGGGCATGATAAGAATAGGTCACTCAGAGGGTGCGGCATGTTTATTTAGGATCAAGGTTGTATAGAGTCGAATAAAGTATATATACACATAATAGCAACATGAGATAACACTTACTTCATCATAGTCTTAACACGATTACAAAATGAGCTAATACAACACGTAGTCTTAAACATAAGCAAAAGACACATAATGCCTCATAGATAACTTTAATCTTCATTCTCCACTTGGCCTCACTTGCTCGTCCTTCCCAAAAGATATAAGCACATACTGGTGTGAGGTCTCTCAAAGGGATGAACCACGGGATACCCCTGAACCTATGAAATCTAGAAGGGTGTGAGTGAACCACAGCTCAATGAAGTAATTAAGATATAAACACACATCAATAAGTCAACCAAGTTTATTGACACCTATATACAATGCATCAGTCAAACATATGTTTACACACATACAAGTCTGGATGACTGAAATCCAAACAAGTTGGAGATTTAAGCCATCTCTAGGGATTAAGGAACCAATTCAAACACTAGCGCCCTGGAAAATCAAAGTACACCAAGTAACACCTTTAAAAACCTTTGAAAACATTTATTGACCCAACATACTAAGACATTCCCTAAAAATTACACACTTCACACGGACCCTCGACAGACGGTGTTCCTCAAGTCAGGTAGTTTCTACTAGGTTCATGAGTCACATGTGAGTATAGACGGAATGAAGATACACCATTAGGACCCTACCTAACTCATCATGGCTTGGAACGGTAATGCATGATAGTAGTGGCAAAAGTATGCAATGAAAATGCAAATGAGTTGTGCTATGCATGATTGTTTAATTTGTATGTTAAATAATCTTAAATTGTTTTTCTTAGTGGTCAAGCAGTTGTAGACATTCATCAAATATCATCAACTCAACATCACATCGTCATATGAAGTTTTCCTTGTAATTAGAGTATTTTATCCAATCAACAAGCATAACGGCAAGAATGATCCTCATTCCCCACACAATCCATTTCATTATCTTTATTTAGGTGCAATAAGCTACACAACACAAGTGTGAATAAAGTCAATTTACTCACCGGTCCATGATAACAGTCAAGCATCGTAGTTGTTGGAAGGAACGTTAAACAGGTAGTCGAGCTCGCATTTATATATAAAAGAATAATATGTATTAATACTAAAGCTAGAGTGCTGCAAATTTTATTTATTCATTCTTGGTTTCTCTTGATGGGCTTAATTTAGTTGGGCTTCACTTAAGGTTTTCTCTTGTAAATCCCCAAAGTTTTGTGATGAATTAAAGCTCAAACCCTAAGTAGAAAGTCAACCGGAATTCCAAAGTCAACAAAACCCTAGTCTTTTGTGACCGTTTAAGTCCGGCTTTCCCGTTTAAGTAAACTTAGGAAAGTTAGTAAGAGGTTAGTATGTAGAATAGTTTGTAATAACCTGAGAAAGCTTAAAAATATCATATTACTAAAACCGTGGCTCGTTTTAAACCCAAACGGATACAGTTCTTGAAAAACGTGTCCGAGGGCTCGGAATAGTAAAAATATTCCGAATATACCATGAGACTTGTAAAAATATGGTTTTCAAAAATATCAATTTCATAATTTTTAGTAAGTAAAAACATCAGATTTCGCAATTATACACATATTTTCTTACTACCGGTACTTAAATTGTCATGTCTACTTTACATTACACTATTTTCTACTATTCTACAATATTTCTCTATCTCTACTTTTTCTTACAACCTACTCTTACAAACCATACCTCTACTTTCTTACAATATTTTTTCCAATACAACCTCACGTCTTTCATATCTTACCTTTCATTAACAAAATATAAAAAAAAAAAATTCACTCCCTCTCTACACTCAATATTGGCGTCAGCCATGCCCTCCCCTCTCTCCAGTTTGTTTTATTTTCATTTATTTAATTAACACAAATTTCCTCCCACATTTTCCTATAAATACCCCCTCTTCCTTCCACTTCTTTCACAACTTCCATACACTAAACTTACTCTCCAAAAATCTCTCCATAAACTCACACAAAGTTTCTTTAGTTTATGCTTCTTCTATAAGTAATAGTTTTAACTTTCTAAAGTGTTCATTTACTTAGTATGAACTTAGTGTGTGTTTTCTAAACCATGAAGGTTAAAGAAAACAACAATAAGTTCGTACTTTGTTTTTGTTCATGAATCAAATTTCTTTTATGTTGCTTTTATGTATATAATTATCTAAATATATCTACGTAGTTATATACATCTTTTAGAGCATATAAGCTCATTTGTTTTGCAATTTATTTACTTTCCTTATAATTTATTTACTACCTTGCAATTTATTTACTTTCATGTTGTTTTTAAGACTAATCTTTCTAGTCTTAAACTTGTCCTCATCAAGTCAAAATATTTTCTTTTTCTTTATGGGACTAGTCTATTCTTAGTCTCGGGATACCTTGATGAAGCTAAGGTTCTAATACTTGATTTATTTCTTCACTAGCTTATTTCTTTAAGTTATTATGTTTCCTATTGTTTTCATAACCTTATGATTCATATTCATGCATGAACATAATGGTTTTTGTCTCAACAAGATAAATAAAGATAAGTTTTCTTAAAATAGAAATTCTTCTCTAAAACTAAAAATAAGAAGTAATTTTCATGAAAAACAAGGATTTCATCTTAACAAACTTCTCTAAGAAAGTTAGAGGAGTTCATTGGAATTTTCTTTACAAAGTGTATACATAAAAAAAAAAAAGGAACTTCTTGAGTAAACAAAAAGTTTTACTAAGACTTCACTTTTTTTTCATCAAGTACTAGTTGACAAAAAGAAATTCTTTTCATGAAATTAGAATGATCTTTGAGAAACAAGGAAATTATTTCTATGAATATAGAATTGTTATTAATTTCAAAAAAGTATTAGAAACTAAGAAAATAAAATCATTCTTTAAAAACTTAAAGGACTAAGGAAATGAAAATTTACTCATTTAAAATAACTTGAAATATTCTTTAGTAAAATAAGAGGAATTTTCAAAAGTTTGACTTTTCTTTAGAAGACTTTACTCTTACAAAATTCATGATTTGAGATAACTTCATTAATTTCATATATATGATATGCGTCAATAAATATATGTAAATACATTTCAAAGGATTTAGAACTATTATAATATCTATATCTTTTATATGAGTTTTGTCAAAGGAAGGAATTCAAGTTTTGTGAAAAAAATTCGTGGTGAATCTAGTCACCACTATTTCGAAATCCAAACGACTTAGTTTAATGAAAATAGTTTCAGAATGGATAGATCTTTCCGAGTAAGTAGAAAACAATATATAATATGCGAAATTCTGAGTTAAAATAAGCAAGTCATAGCCATTTTAAGTTAGAATTTCCTCCAATCCGATTTTTCCGCGATTTTAAGATAGATTTAGAGTTTTCAAAGATAGAAATTCTATGAAAGACTATTTGTGGGTATTTCATCTTGTTTAGGTGAAGAAGGAACCGAGATCACTTTCTTGGAACACTACTTTGATTAGGAGCTACCGACATGAAGTGAGTTAATCCTTTACTAGTTACATTTCCTTATTTGTGCTTGTAAGTAGTAGCACTAGAAAATAAGGAAAAGATAATTGAACAAATATTGTGTGATTTGGATTTATGATTGTTTTAATATAAGTTAAGAATATCGAAAGAGGAATTGATAAATAAATTGTGATTCTTGCATTGATATGATGAATATTGTTTTTGATCGCCTTTAACTTGAACTCAACATTAATTCGCTAAATTTATATTGAAAATAATTCATGCATATCATATTTGTGAGTCACATTTATTTCACTACTATTCTTCGTGTGGGGAAACGAGGAAGTTGTAGTGGTGGCTAGTAGGAGCCAGAAAGTCTACATGGGCCGGTAGGAGCCAGAAAGTCTACATAGGCGAGTAGGAGCAAGCAAATCTACAATTATTGGTGGTCATATGGGCCTATAACCTCCCAACCCCCGACATGGAGGGCGTAAAATCCATGCTACACATGATTTCTGGTTAATCTTGTGTATTTTGTTTGCTCATGTGATCGGTGCATTCTCATATGATTGTTTAAATATTTGTTTGTTATATGGAAATGTTTGGTAGATGGGAATTATCTCACTAAGCTAGTTTTGCTTATACCCCTATAGCTTTTTGTTACAGTACGATTACCTATGGTTGGCACCGAGGAGTCCCGTATGCCAGGTATGAGCCAAAGCTACTAGGAGTTTTTGGGACAAGTTATATGTGTTTAGTTTTGAACATAGACTTCTAAGAAAATCTCTATAGTAGGCTTATGTTATAGGTATGTATATTTTGTTGATGATTTAGAGTATTTGAGACGGGGGAATGCCCCCATGAAGTTGTAAGAGATTGTTATCCAAATAAATATTCCATGTTTATTTATATAAGTTCTTGCATGCTTTTATTATCTACTTAAATGTAATACCCCTATGACTCTCCTACTATCTTGGAAGCACGCCTTGCATATGATATAGAAACTTCTGTATGACTAAGGTTGTCATTCACTAGCTTTAATATTATATGCGGTGGACTACCACGTTTAGGGTACCCTTCGGGGCATGACATCTCTCGCGTGGATTTTTAGCTAATTCCCTCTATACAAACTCAAGTTCATGTTTGGGCCTTAGTACTATGTTTCTACCATATCAATCTTTATAGGCTAATGAGCCCTCGCACTTGTCACCTATAATCACAAGGCTTTTAATTAGGCTTTTAGGATAAATTCTATTTCTTTAAATTCGACTACTTTGTCTAGTTTCAATTTACCTAAGATTGTCTAATTTGTGGGCCTTGAAATCCTTAGAACATAATATAACTTCCTCCTATTGTTTTATTTTTCTTCTTGGGCTTAAACTATTTATTTCAAAGTTTTGTGTCTATATTCCCTTTCTCGATTTTAGAAGAGAAATTTATGGGCTTATGAGACTAGAATGCACAGTGGGCCATTATTTGCATATTATATTAATGTGACTTTTTTTATGCTAAAATATCCTTTGTCACTACTTATTTCTTATTTATGATCTTAATATCCACATATTAATTTGGTTAAGGGGCTTTTTTACCTTAATTTTATTTTTGAACATTTCTTACCTATACTTCTTAACCCTTATGGACCATAAGTTTTTCCATTTATAATTTTACACCAATAGCCCATTAAAAACATGTTAGGGCCAAAAATCAAATTAAGAGCCCATGATCCACTTCATATTCTTTTTATTGATTCCTTAATTTACTTACTTACTCATTTATTAAGTTTAGGCATCAAGAAGCCTAACATATAGCCAAATTCTTAACTCCTTATTTATATATCTTGGTCCACTAATTTCCCATTAGTTACTTTTCCACAATCACCAAATAATCTTTTTATATGTAATTGAGCAGTTAATGACCATATTAATTAAATTAACTAAAGAAATTCATGTCTCCTCTCCTCATTCAACCTTAGTCATACTTGTTCTTTAAACATGATTGATTTGATGATCATTCTTACCTGCTCATCTTGTATGACGGTGGTAATATTACTCATATTTATCTTTGTCTTGGGATTCATCTTAGTTATATGTCAAGATACCACTTTTATTTAACTAGGAAGGAAATAATACAAAATGGAAATTCGGGTCAAAATTTATCCATAGAACCAAGGTCCAATAATTACTTCTGAAGGTATACAAAAGTAAACAATCAACATTGCAGTACTCATACTTGAAACAATACTGGAAACCTGAGGATTTGAAGTAATAGTAGACGCTTAGGGGGTTGATATAAGCAGCCCGAATACCTATATCTCCTATATAATATTACAAGAAAATAGCCTTATTTAGGGTTTACAAAAATTATGCAACTCTACTCATCCCAGTCTATAATGTTAGTTAGTTCAACCGATCCCATAAATGTGAATTAAAACATGTTACTTTACCCCAAGCCTATCTAGACGTTACACCGATACCGTTTGCACCAATGGTTACCCGTCAAGTCACTTATGAATGTCATTGCATCATGACGGGGTGACTGGAGTACTTAAACTATCATGCCTGCTTAAGACAAGGTTGCCGCTCCTCGGATCGGATTCAATGGCATGCACACAAGCAACACATATAAAGGCCGTCTTTAAGTTTTAATTCATTTTAGTATGTCTATCCTAACATCTAATATGCAAGTTACTACGTACCTTTCATATTTGAAATCCAATTAGAAACAAAAGGTAGGCCGGGGGTTATCTGAGAGAATAAATCAAACATTCATATTTGTTAAAGGAATGAACTCATATAAGTATTTAAATTAACTATCCACTTTCATCAATCTTACTTTAAAAACCTATTTGATAAGACACTAATTAAGAACCTTGCCATGACTGTAAACATCACTCCCCGAGATACAGACAATTCTCCATTGTTTGTCAAATTATCTCTTTTCTCTTTGTTTATGATCATTTATTACACAAACATCATCAAACATTCATATACAAATACCCATTTCCCTCAAACATATATTTGAAATAACATGTTACCTTTACTAAACATGGTCCAACTCATTATATTACAATATACTATCTCTAAGTCATTTACAAGTTTTAAGTTTATTTTAATTTAACTTAGCAAAATTGATTAAACTTAGCTAATCTAATCCATTTTAGCTTAGTAAAGTTCATCGAGTCAATTTGAGTTTAGGTATATTACCGATTCATTGTATATCTAAGATTCAAGTCAACTTAAGCCTATGCTGACTTAATCTTAGCCAAATTAATTAAAGTTAATCAATCTAATTATTTTTAACTCATTCAAGTCCATTTATTCAAGTTAAACTTAGGTTTATTAATTGAGTTAATTTATACTTAACTACATATATTTGACTAATAAACACAAGTTTTTAAATTTGTTCGGATATATAGTAATTGGAAACAAATAAAATTTAGGCCTTGATACTTTTATTAATTTCCAAAAACTTAAAACATAAAAGTTGTAGATCTCTTTTTAAACTTTCCGTAGCATTTTGAACCACCTTAATATGAGTATGAACAAAAAAGTTAAAATTAAAATACAAAATAGTGCACGTTGGAGAAATTTAATCCGAGGAGATAACTCCCTTTGTCATGGTGGTGATCTGGCCCATACCCTTCAAAAATTCATGCTTCGAGGATATCACGGGTCGTATCACGCCCATGATGAATAGAGTATCATAGTTAAGTGTTTTCCTTATCTTTTTACCCTACTTAAACTACTTGTTCACCACATACTTCAACAAAATCATCCAAACAATAGCATGCAAGATCAAAATCATCACTAACAACCTTTCAAAACATATAGTTGCCATTAAACCCTTCTCCATGCATGCATAACCACATGGTTATTATTCATCGATGTTATCACAAATTTAACTTGTGTCTAGCATCAATGCATCATATATATATATAACAACAATTAAAGTAAAAGAAATACCAATTTATCTTTTTAGACAACTCAAACTTCTTGATCTACTTTCTACCACTTCTTCTAAGTCCTTGAAGCGATCACATGCATGATCCCATCTTCTATCTTCTTTCTAAATTTAGTTTCTTCCATGATCATATTGAAATTTGAGAATTGAAATTGAAAATTGAAAAAGGAAAGAAGAAGAAGAGAAGGAAGAAGAAGAATATATAGGAGGAAAAAGGAAGAAAGAAGAAAGGGAAAGAAAGGAAGAGAAGAGGTAGGTGGCAGCCAAATGGAAAAGAAAGTGAAAAGGTAAATTTAATTTAAAGATATTTTAGAATAAGGGTATTAGCTTTAAGCTTTTTTTAATATTTATTTTAGAAATTGTAATTAGTTAGAAAATAATTTGGGAATATTATATCAGAAATTTATGACTTGGTATAAAAAAAAAAATTCAAGTGTTTAATTTATGAAAGTCTGATATTTAATTTGAGTTCGAATTTGAAACAGATATTTCTAAACAAGTAGTTGATTTTAAAAATTATAGGGATTTAAGAATATGAAAACTAACTAAGATTCAAGGGTTTAGGAGTTTGCAAAACATTTAAATTATTTGTTTTAAAATTTAGGAATTTGATTTGAAGTAAAAGGTGTTTAAAATGAAAGATTAGTAAAATTGGATAGTTGATTTATTATGAAAAGTTATTGAGGAAAAATAGATGATTTAGAAAAAATATTTGAAATCTCAATTTTAATTCAAATCTATTTACTAATTTAATTTATGTCAAATTATCTAATAATAATTCATTGCTTTTTTTCCTTGAACTATTTAAGCTACCTAAATTCAATTGTTAAATTAAAGTCTAATCCAAGTCTATTTATTATATTATTCATTATACTATTTCTAAATTAGCTAGGTAAAGGTTTGGGTATTTCAAAAGGGTTAAAACCCTAATTGATGAAACCTAAACCTTAATAATTCATGCGGAAACCCTAGAGAATACTGGTAAACCTGAAGAGATTTTGGTTAGGACACTCTAAAACTTAGTAAAGTAACTTTAACAACATTATAACTTTAGACATCTAATCATAACTTCATCAAATCGACCTAAACCCTATGAGCTAAATGAGAACTTGATAACTTTAATAATAATTTCAACTTAGAAAAATAATTAAAGAACATGATAATTCTAAATGGATATTAATAAATTTGTAAGATAAACACAATTAAACCAAAATCACGTGAACCAAAACGAACTGAACTTAAACCTTACATAAGTTTGATCCTATAACAAGTGCAATTGAATAACTTAAATCCTAAAACATCAATTAAAATTACAAAATTGCACTCAAAACAATTTCCTTGTGTGTAAATTTTAGTGTTGCAAAATTCCATCTAGTTGTCTTGCAACCAAAATACTTATAATTAAACCAAACCAAACCATTTTTTCTCCCTTCTCCTTGGAAACAGAAGCTCCTTTCTCTCAATAGATCCTCCAAGATGCAACCCTTTCTCCTTAAGTTTCTTCTCTTTCCCTTCTTACCTACGTAACCCCCTCATGAAGGTTATGATTACCCCTAAAATGAGGAAACTTCTTGGATAAGCGGTGGGTGTTGAATCCAAATATTATATTCCTACTCTCAAAATTTGTATATCACGGTAAATAAGGTTGTATCCACAGGGATTATAAAATTTATTTCTATTTGAGAATTAGATGAAGAAAAGAAGAGGAAGGGGAGGGGATGTATGAAATCAAAGAAAACTAATTATATCTAAAGCAAGAAAACAAAATTCAAACATTAATTCAATATGAAGGAGTTCCTAACCAAATGTGTCATTACAGTTCAGTTCATAGAATTGATCACTGATGGAAAGATTTTCATTTTTTATCTTAATAAATTAGTTATGGTCATTAATAAGGTTTAACAGCCTATCTCTCCTTACTTTTTCGATAATCAAAACAGACTCTTTGATTATTTCCCTTATTGATTAAACAATCCTAAATAAGCTTTTAGGGTTTAATCTATTAATAACATGAATAACAAAAGAGACTACAATTCAAGCCAATAAATCATAAGATAATCTATTTAATAGATTATATATCCTCATAATACAAATCAATTATCTATCTCATAATCAATCATGTTATTGTGCCACACAGGTTAGAACAATAGAACAATTACGGATTCAACGTTCTAAATGATAGTATATTACCTTGCTAATTGAACAAACGAATCCAAATTTCAATCAATCAAACAAGATAATAAAGACAAAACAATCAGAAGATATATAAATACCTAAGTGCAAAGAATAGAATAGAACAAATCAATATATCTTACAATTCTTGAAAAACCGAAAATGCAACAATCCTTTGACTAGAAATTAAGAACTTAGCTACTTATCTTTATGAAACTCTCTCTCTATTCTAGGGTTTTTCAAATGTTTATGGAATGAATAATATCAGATCTACTCGACACAATCTTATAGAACAAAATTGGAATTTCATCAGTTGAAACATACGCTGACAGTTACATCTTGTTGTTGCCAGCCTACATAGTCGATGTTCGTTATTAATTTAAATATGAGAAGAGATGGCCATCTACATTCATGTTTATACTGCCAGCTTTCATTGCACACCGATTTTATGCCAGTGGCCTTGAATTTGATTTAGCCGGATATGTTATTTTTGAACAATTTTTTGAAAGAACAATGCTGGAGGCATAGGAGCGGTATAAGGGTGGCTTTAATGTTTTTGCTACTATGCATGGGCTACATCAGCTAAACGTCGGTGGCATTGAACTCCTTAGTACGACGTATGTTGGATTTGAAATTAAGTTCGATATGAAAGTGGCAGCCAGTGTTCGAGCTTACGCTGCTAGCTTTGGCTGAAGGCCGGTGACTACGCGCGACAGTATAGAAATTGATTTTGCTAGCATAAGAGTAAAATTTAAAGGCTGATGAATTCTGCATTGAAGGATGACAAAGTTGATGTTCTAGTACCCAGCGTTGCTTGTTCTATTATAAATGCTAACTTCATTTTGATTACAGGCAGGCAGTGTACTTTTTTGAAATGCTGGTGTACGTTATTTTATTATGAAAGCTGGTAGCTTACAATCACATTTGGTGGCCTACTTTATCCTTTGATCTTTACTTGCATAAATTGGCTCTAATTCTTATATTTGCACTCTGATTTCTTCAAAGACCTAAATTATCAAATTAAGCACATTAAGTGCCAATTCCTTATAATTTTTATAATATCCACAATAATTTAAGCATAATTTCTTCAATGAAAAGAGAGTATAATTTGCTTTTATCATGAGCAGCTCACTACTACCTAACCTAGGGCTGAAAGTTTGCTACCATGTTTCCTCTCTCTCTCTCTCTCTACATTGGTTACACACAGGTACTTACATTCATAATTTGTTTTCTCTTTCTTTCTCTTACATGTCTCACCCTCCTCCTCCCTAACTACCACCACACACACACACACACAAATATCTCTCTTCAGCATTCCCTCTCTTCCATTCCTTCTTTCCCTTTCTCTTTATGTTTCCATTATTAAGAGTGATCGAAAATTACTCTTCCTTTTCTCAAGTGTCATGCCACCTAAGAAGAAGAAAGGAGACCAAGCACTTATCCAAGTTGATATCAAAATCTCTTCTAAATAAGATTCTAAAATCTCCATCTTCTCTTAGTGAAAAAAGTAGGTTTCAATCATGTAAACTATAGTGTAAGGCAGAAATCATGCGATTAGAAGATATGTATTTTAATGAGTAAGAAAAACACTTGTTGAGTATATTTATTTTTGCCATTATCTATGAAATAAGCATGGTATTATGACAATTACTAGAAGAATTTTATTATCAATATATTTATGCATATTCAGAGACTTTCATTGTATAGTTGGAGGCATTTCATTTGAATATATTATATTGAAGATGATGAAATCACCAACTTAAGGATATGTTGATGTGAAAGATGTTATTAGGATACATTAAAGATGTTTTCATGAAGAAATTGTAGAAAATTGTGAGAAGATTTTGCTTCCCTTCTTTTTCCTTGGTCGAGACACCTTTAGAGTATTAGGGAAGATTTTGATGAATCCTAATGAATTGGAATTACTAGAAACCATAATTTTGATGACATGTTGCATATGTCGGCTTTCATGTAAAATCAGAGTTATATTAAAAGAAGACTAATATCCTAAATTTTATTACATGACAGAGACACATAAAAAAGAAAACGAAAGAAAACTTGATTTATCATGTCATTTAGAAGTAATGGGAAATACCAATTTTAATGAAGTGGTGATAAATTGTAGTTTATGGTATTGATTGAACTTATGTAGTAGTTTTACATGAAAAATTGTAAAATAGATAAATTATACTGGAAGGTCACAATGTTTAAGAATAAGTTTATTTGAATCACAAAGTTTCAAGTGGTTCATTTGAGGTCATAACATTTAAAGAAGTGGATCAATTGAGGTACCATTGGCACGTGTTAATATGATAGAAATTTAATTAAAACATAGAAGATCTACTATATTATGACACGGTCAATAGTGACCTTAGGTGACCCACTTCTCTAAATGTTTGTGATCTCAAATAAATCACTCAAACTATTGTGACTTCAAATGAACTTATCTCAAATGTTGTGACATTTTGATATAATTTACCGATTGTGAAATTGTGAAAAGGGTTCATCCCAAGAATATTAGAAAAGGATTTTTGCTAAATCATGCAATATTAGAAGTGGTAAAACCATTGATTTGATGATATTATGATTTTCTAACTTATTGCAGAACTTTACACAAAAATAATGTTGGCCCCAAAACCTAAGTAACCACGGGGGGGGGGGGGGGGTGGTGGTGTGGGGGGGAGGGGATGATAGGTTAATTAGTTACTTTGAAATCTTTTGCAAATTTTGCCTTTACATTAATTTTTTAAGTATCTTTTGAAATAGTGTTTAAAACTCTTATTAAAATCAATTTACAAAAAAAAAAAAAAACCATTAGGAATTGAAATCAATTGGAGTCAATAAAAAGCCAATTGAAGTCATATAGGAACTTAAATGGCCAAACATTCAAAAATTTCCAATTGTGTCCCTAATCGATAATCCAAGATTTGGAAAATTTAAAAATAACCTAAAATATCAAAAATAAATTAAGTTTGAATTTAAAAATATTTTTTGGTTATACATTTACAAGAGAAATTGAATATAATGCTTTTAAAGCTTCAAAATTCTCACAAATTATATTTTTCCCCTCATTGAGAAACCAAGGAAAATTAAATTCTAGAAATTAGATAAAATAGTAATAATCAGTTAGGGAATAATTATATTATAATTCTTCCTTATTGCAAAATTTTAAACTTAAACTAGCTAAGATTTTACATATTGAAAATCGGACGCTTCGGATTTTGCCATGTGGAACAATCTAAAATGGGGCATCCTTTTCCTTTAAAAACCCTAACCTTACGTCTAGCACCCCTCATATTTAAATTCTTTTCCATTTATTTGCTTCCTCTCCTTTCTAGAAAATCCTCCCTAAGCTTAAGGTAAGCTTCTAAAATTCTAAATCCTTAATAACCTCCATTAGTGCTAATTAAGCAAGGTCAACAAAAATAGCACTAATTAGTGATTTTACCATGTTTTCCATGAGATGACGAATTGATAGAAAGAGGGGAAGTTATTGAACATCTCCAAAATTCGTAATAAGGTAAGGTTAGTACTTTAAAGTATTGTAACTTGAGTTTAATAACTTTCTAAGCTTAAAATTCACTTAAGTATATTAGTACATGTTTTGAGTTGCTAAAATCAGAGTACTTGAATGGTTTTTAGTCCTTGAATCTTCATAGTAGCTAAAAAGAGGATTGTTGCATTTAAAGAAAGGCAAGACACTAAAATAACTTGTGATCAGGAGATTTTATGTTTATTGCAATAGATTTATTATTTATAATGTGAAGTAATTGATAAACTAGGTTTTGGATGTTGTTGTTGCTAAAATAATGTAGGAGATAAGCGTAATTTTGGTATTGATGTAGAAATCAAAACCTTGGATGATGAGAAGATTGGGATTAAATAAGTGGTTTGAATGATGTTAAATTGATAAAAATGGAGATAAATCGCATTTGGAATGAATAGACTTGATAGGGAATCTTTGAAAAAGGAAAATCCATGTTTAACCTGAAGAAACTTAGGCGTTTATGTACTTAGAATGAGGAAAGTCATAACATTGGGTTGATATGCCTTGTGATGTGGCCCATACAAGAAGCCATATCACTCTCTAGAGTTTACTTAAGCTGATATCCTATAATACGACCAATATGGGAGGCGATATCACTCTTTGGAGTTCACTTAGGCTGATATGCCCTATGATGCGACCCATATTGGAGGTCATATCACTCTCTAAAGTTCACTTGAGTCGATATATTCTATGATATGGACCCATATGGAGGGCCATATTGCCCACACCACTGCCATACAGAGGGTGGTGGACTTCTTTGGTCAACCCTATTTTTGAACTGCTTGCATGGCCTACACTATGGATTGTGCCATTGTCCATGGTCATCCCTAACATATCCCTTGAGACAACTATGGCCCCTCCCATGGGACATACCTTGTTAGGAGTTACTCTTATCTTTCCTAAACATAAAAAATCTGGTCTTTAACTTGTAAAACATTGAAAGCTTGTATAAACTTGACATACACTTCTAATCACTAACCAAAGCAACCACATCAAGCACAAAATGTCTCATCTAAATAAAAGGTCTTCTATTTAGTTGCCTAACAATTGGAATAGGATGTTAAAAACTTTATTGGAATGGTGGACTATGAGATTTACTCTTAGAAGGCTAAGAATCGAACCCCATGAAAGTATAGTCCACTAAGGATTGGTTAACCTAAACCTCATCACCAATCATAACCTTCATAATTAACTAGATAACTCGACTAAATGAAATAAACAATATGGAAACTTCAGGAAGTATTGCTTATTCATAACGTGTACTTGATGTATGCAAATGAGTTAAGTCTAAATTGGGATCCATGATCACATGGATCTTAACATAAGTTTAACTAATGAAAATTTAGATAATTAACTATAATTACTTGGATACTTATCTTAACACAATATATTTGAATTTATGGATAGCAAATGACTTAAATTTGGAAATAGGAAGACAAGGTTTCGATTGGTTAACAGTATGCAGTAATTACATATTGCTTGCTACGGTAGTATTAATAACTATGGAGACTTAAACTCAGCTAAATTGTGTGTTGGGTGCTGTTTGGCCACTTACCTTAAGAAGTGAAACCCTCGGACTGGGTTGCTAGCCTAATCTCAATTTCGAGAGGATACAATAGATATAGGCGCCTGGACCCCTTGCAAATATTCCAAAACTAGACGATCAATTAGGAGCTGGTAGAAAGTTGCAATGAAGTTATAGGGGTATAAGCCCTTGCATAACATGTCGCAATGG
Organism: Combretum micranthum; assembly: GCA_024138025.1. Classification (NCBI taxonomy): domain Eukaryota; kingdom Viridiplantae; phylum Streptophyta; class Magnoliopsida; order Myrtales; family Combretaceae; genus Combretum; species Combretum micranthum. The sequence continues at coordinate 196,790 of JAMXBD010000510.1, forward strand.
ACTGCACACATTGATGGTTGCTTATGTGGAATTGATCTATATGATAGTACTTCTTTTTCTTGTCTAATGATTCTGTCAGGACTTATTAAACCCCTCTCTTCAGTGTATGATCTGCTGAGAGAATCCTATCCCTTTGTTTGGTAGGAGTCATGAAGACTTTCGTACATTTTAGTATTTTTGGGACACTGGGAATACTTGTTTGTTGGCTCTATAATATACCAAATTTAACTTGTACTTGTTGCATTAGTTTAGGAGTACATGGCATGCGTGTATGTAGTTGATTATTGTGCACTAGGCATCATCGCTCATTCTTAATATTTCAGGTTCTATTAATGATCTATTGGGGATGCAAACTTCAAAGGATATTTCGAGTAGATGGTGTGATATGAGATACTAATTCTTTATGTATTTCATAAAAGGCTTTGTTGTAAATTCATTATTTTGTATAGCTGGATGATTTTATTTATGTAACTATCGAATATTTTATTACGAAATGGATCTTTTGATGGGCCTTGTGAGCAAGATTTATAAATAGGTATTTTGCATAATTCATTTCCCAAATAGATTCAACTTTATAGGTTTTTACAAGACTAAACCATGAAAAAAAAGATGACACTCTGCTGAAAGTTTTACAAAATTAGCAATGTTACATATTAAAACTTGATTAGAAACCCACTTAGTATAGGACTGCCATGCGCATATCACTTGAAAGTAATATTTGCGGTTTAACTATCACACCCTATGTACTCAGGGTGTGGCCATTAAACCCTCTTGATCTATTAATTTGTGATATAATCAAGTTTATAATTGTTATATCTCTTTCTCAGTAAGTAACTAAACCAAAATTCTTTAAGTTGATTATTTCAGATTTAATATTAGAGGTAATTGCTAAAATAGTAAAGTAAAAAGAGAGAAAAGAATAGAAAAGAAAGTGTTTGTCAATGTATGGTGGTTTTGCTTTGTACATCAATCCACTCTTTCATTTTCATGTTGGGGTCCTTGATTGTCTTTGCTAGTTTTTTTCACTAAATCCAATCAAATCAATAAAAAAGCACAAAGATTCTTGCGTCTTCCGCAATTAAAATAACTAACACCGCCTATCCTAAATTCTACCGAGCTAACTTATAGTCCCACATGTGTCCTTTGTCACTTGTTATACAACCACGGTTGATACAAGGAGAAATATGTCGAGCTAAAGTAAAAACAACAATAAAAGTTCCACGCAATTTAGTATAAAGAAGAATAGTAGGTTTCTTAGGAGCTTCTAAAAGTGTTTCCAAAGGATTTGTGAGCTTCCATTGCAATGTAGAACAACTTTGATCAACACTTGAAATTTTTCACGATTCTAGCAAACTTGTTTGCACTTTATCTCAATGATTCTTTATTCAATTTTAATTATGAAGTTGTGCCTTCATTTTATACTTCAAAGTCTAACATTCTTCTTGAATATCTTGAGTAGGAAAATCATGCTAGCCATTGTTCTTCTATCTTTGTGAATCTCAAACACATTTTAGTTTGAATTATTTCCTTATTTGATGCAAAGTTTGCCAAAAGTATCTGTTAAAGTGTACGTTAATAATGCCAAAACTAATGTTCCAATAGACATTTCCATGGTCTTAGAAAACAACAATACAAGTATCTAGTACATCTGTATGTCGAGTTCGTCTAGCTACTCATCAATGTTAGATTCATATCCTATGTAGCCATAACAATCAATATCTGAATCATTTTCATTACTTGAAAAAGAAAGGAATAACCCAAAGTTAGTACACAACAATACAAGCACACACGATATGATTCTACACACTTATTCTAAAATGAAATGCAAGTCAATAACTAATAATTTTGATCTTTAATTTAGGTGTGCCTAACCAATAGTGGGGCACTCACACTCTGATAACACGATGAGAGCCTGGGGTTCTCAAGTAGTAGCGACTACTCAGAGGGTTAGTAAAAAGCAATTCAAATACTTTTATCTCTCATCTTTATCAAAGTAATAGCCTCGTCTAGGATTCACAGCTGTTAAGCATCTCTACTTATCTCAATCTATAATATAATATAGTTCAATCAACATCCATAGTCATGAGATATAATATATTATTTCTCATTGATTTAGGTATATGTTACTTGCTATCATTCCCTCTATCAAACCCACCAAGCTATCATTGATGGTCTCAGTGCCTAACTACCATGCTAGTATAACCAAGTAAGGTTGTTAGGCACTGTTGCCTACAAATATGATCCGGGTTTCTTGAGATCAGCTTCAACAATGGGTCTTTGAAGCCAAAGTCTTCTAATGATATCAATATAAGATCTACACTACTCTCTACCTACCTAAATTACCCTAAAGGATTTTCTTCTTCCTCGGATTCCTCTCTCTTTTTTGAATTTTTTTGCCAGATCTCCCCCTGATTCTTCCCTGTATCTTCATTTTATAATGATCTTCATGAGTGTGGAATTGAATGCTCATTATGGGAAAGTGGGAAGTTACGGGACTTTTACCTTTCCAAAGTAATACCCTTTAATGCCTAATAGATGTTTCTTTAATAAATAGGGGATTTATTCAATAAAATAACTCTTCTAAAGATGCGACACTTTTGGACTTCTACGCTGGCGGCATTGAGGCAGCTTAAGATGTTACATAGGTAGCGTGAAGGACAGCGTTCACCCACGTTTGGATTTTATATTCTGTTCATGATCAAGGTCGTTGATATGCGACAGCGTAGATCTGAATCTAGTCGGCGTACTTCTCAATTGCATAGGCTGGCTTTTTATTTTTATGTACGCTGGCTGTGTTTGAGGTGGCCTTTATGTTTTGCATTCTATACCATAGGTGTACCGCCTTATGCCAGCGGCGTAGGCTGCCCAATTGCCGACGTAGGGCAATTCTCATGAAACGCTGGTGAAATTCAATTCAAAGCCAACTGTGTTCGTTTGTTGCTTCCGAGGCCAGTGTCTTCTCCAATCGAGGCCGGCAGTATTGCTTCCTTTCCAGCCGGTGTACATTGATTTTTTAATTCAAAACAAGTGAATTTTCTCCATTTTGCATATGCTTGATTGAATTAATCTTCTATCATCTGAATTGACAATTTAGCACAAATAAATACCTATTCCTATGTGATTTCTACAAAATCTAAAGCATATAATCATGAATAATCAAGGGAAAAGTGTATGAATTGTGACTTATCAGGCATCACTAGGACTTGAGTGTTCCACATCTAGTTGTTGTGTTCCAACTCACTTGTGGCATCTCATATTTCTTCAAGATCTACTATATTCCCACTACTTTCTTTAGAGATAAACTCTCTCTCTAAGAATGTAGCATATTGATGAATATAAACTTTATGTTCACTTCAGAAGATAAAAGTAGTATCCCTTTATTTCTTTGGGATATCAATAAATGTGCATTTAATGGATCTTGCTACAAGCTAATAAGAGAATCCACTCTTTACATAAGCATCACAACCTTAAACCTTCAAATAAGACAAATTAGGTTTCTTTCCAAACCATGGTTCATATGGTGTCTTATCTACTACATTAGTTGGAACTTTGTTTAGTGTATATGTTTGTTTCCAATGCATGACCCCAAAAGGTTAGAGGAAGACTCGTGTGACTCATCATTGACCTAACCATGTCCATTAGAGTGCGGTTTCTCCATTATGAAACATCATTCCATGTGGTGTTCCAGGAGGTGTTCAACTGTGAAATTATTCCACACTCTTTAGGTAGTCAATGAATTCTTGATGAAGATATGCTCCACCTCTATCACTTTGAAGTGTTTCTATCTTCTTGCCAAGCTGTTTTCTACTTCACTTTTAAATTCTTTGAATTTCTCAAAAGTTTTTTACTTATGCCTCATCAAGTAGATATATCCATACATATTTAAATCATCAATAAAAGTCACAAAGTAAGAAAATCCACCTCTAGCTTGAATCGATAGTGTCCTACATATATCATTGTGCATGAGTTCTAATAATTCCTTTGCCCTTTCAGTTTTCTTTGTGAAAGGTTTCTTAGTCATTTTACCTTGTAAACATGCTTCCTTATATATATATATATATATATATTCAAAATTAAATAAATCTAAATATTCTTCAGAATGAAGTTTAGCCAAGTGTTTCTTGTTTACATGGCCAAGTCTACAATGCCAAAGGTATGTTTAATTGAATCATATTTTTTGTTTCTTAGCCTCAATGCAATTAATAGGTGTAATAGTATTAAGAACATAAAGACCATTGACTAATGTTCCTTCCCCATAAAACATATCATTCAAATAAAATGTACAAGACTTGTTTTTAAACTTAAAAACAAATTCTTTAGTGTCTAAACACAACGCTAAAATTATGTTCTTGGTAAAACTTAGAACATAGTAACAATTTTCTAATACTAATATAAGTCCACTAGGTAAAGAAATATAATAAGTTCCTAAAGCTAAAGCAACAACTCGTACTCTATTAGCTACTCGTAGGTTGTTTCTCCTGGAACTTCCTGCTTTCATTTAGACCCTATGAGTCAATACATATATGAGAACCATATCCCATATCTATGACCCACGCAGAACAAATAGAAAGATTGTACTCATTCATAAAGATACATGGGGAATTACCCTCACTTGACATCCTTTTCTGTACGAATACAATTCCTCTTCCAGTGGCCCTTCTTGCCACAATGAAAACAAACTGCATCCTCTCATCAAATTAGGCTTTTGTTGCCCTTCTTTTTCTCGGTTGCTCACCTTTCTTTGCTGCTTAGCCTTGGATATTAATTCCACTAGCCTTTCTTTTCTTGCCTATCATAAAAACTTATTGAAGCGCCTTTGACTTAGACTTCATGTCCTTTTTTGTTGTCCTCAGCATTGCAAGCAGGTCTATTAAAGACCTTCCATATTGTTCATGTTCAAGTTCAAGAAAACTGGGAGAAAGATTCTGGCAAAGACAACAATATCAAATTGATGGCCAATTTTCATTTAGCTTAGAGCCCAAATTCTCAAGCCTCTTTATGTACCCTATCATCTTGAGTACATGAGGTCCAACTTGGCTTCCTTCAGCCATCTTATAGTTAAACAAGGCTCGTGATATATCATACCACTTAACCTAGCACTTTCCTAGAATAGCTCTTACAAATGAATATGTATCTCTTTTATGGACATATTTTCATGTTGCTTTTGCAATTTGGTGACATTGTAGACAACATGAGATGTTGGACATCAATACAGTCCTCAAGTATTTTTGATATTGTTTATACTGCGATGGGTGGCATCTTCACTTGGTTCCATAACCTCTTCCTCTTTTAGGACATGTAATTTTGTTTCATGTCTAAGGAATATTTTCAGCTTCCTTAGCCACTCAAAGAAATTTGGTATAACAAGGAGGTTATCTTTATCAAGTATGGATTGCAATGATAAGTTGTTATTGTTTGCCATTTTATATCTACATAAAATAAATGTAGAGTTTAGTATTTATGAATAATTTATTTAATAAAAGGTCTTTTAATTCTAACTCCCACACTATTTTTTTAATTCCAATAGCTCCTTCAATTAGATTCGAAGAACTCTGTTGGAAGATTCTCTGGTAGATCCAAAAACCTAAATAAAAACCTAACACTAGCCCATTAAATAATTAACTTTAACAATATAATTTTAAGTCAACCTAGTTAAAAATTATAAAAATTATAGTGTGTTATATGAGCCCACAACTGAGCTGTACTAACTCACATAAAACTCTAATTATTTTATAATTCATAAATGGAGGACATATTTTTTAAGGGTAAAATGCAGATACAACTCCTAAATTATAGGGGAGGCGTGGATTGATCCCTAAACTTCAAAAGTGTGGTTTTGGGTCCTCATAACTATCAAGAATCTGCAAATAAGTTCATCTCATCCTATTCCTACCCTATTCCATACAAACCCGTACAATTTTCGTACAAAATCCATATAAAAATTGTACAATCTCTACAATGAATTTTTATACTTTTTTGATCAAATTGTGCAAAATGGACTAATTTGCAAATTCTTGATACTTATGGGGCTCCAAAACTACATTTTTAAAGCTCAGTTGTGCCATCTCTATAGTTTTTGAGGTATTTTTGCATTTTTCCCATTTTTTAATATTCTAACTTAATATATATAGGGATTCAATTTATGTCTCACCAAAAATTATGGTCTATTCTAGTATACATTAAACAAAAAAAAAAAAAAAAACCGAGGATTAATTTAATATTGTGTTACGGACTTGTAATGCTAAGAAACACTATTCCTTCAAAACATATTTGCTTTCAATTCTGAAAGTTGGTCATGCTTTCAAATATATCCATAAATTAAAACACGCCCAAAATATATCCCACAAGATATTAATATTATAAATAATCATTCTATGAATCAATTCTAGGTTAATATTCATAATATTTTACACATACACAAGAAGCTTTGATACCACTATTGAGTTTTGTAATATCAGAAAATGCAACGCATTTTTTTTTAATTACAAAACCTATCTTACAGGATCCATGTGTAACGTGTAAGATAATACATATAACATAATTAATTGTTGACACGGTTTATGAATTATACTTTTCTTGCAAAAGATATACATTCTCCTAGTGATTGAGTTCACATAAGATATAAAACTAATAGAGCTTCTAACAAAATCTTCGTTTTGTTTACCACAAGGACACTAAGTGTTGTCCCTCTAGTGGTATCCATACACATAACAATAGGAACCAATTCTAATCCTTATACTGCTAGGTAACTTGGATTAGAATTTCTATATTATTTTTAGTAAAGAGAGTTTTCTTTCTTGCAGTCTTTTTCTTTTTCTCTTCTCCTATATTTATATACATGTCACATATAGATAAAAGAGAATCTTTCCCTTATGAAAAAAGATTAGATTTGGAATCAAATCTTTTAAAATGACAAGTAATATATAAGAAAGAATCTTTCCCTTATGAAAAAGATTACATTTGAAATCAAATATTTTAAAATGGCAAGTAATATATTAAAAGATATTACATAGATATTCACTTGACATAAAATACTCTTCACATTATTTGATTTATTTTAGGATAAATAAATAATCTAATTTATTCTAATTTTGAAATAAATATTGTTCTTATTAATCATGTTATTGTGTGCGACTCTCTAGGTTTCTATACACATAGGTAATGTATTTTATACATAAACCAAGGTAACTATCTAGCAATAGTTATTGGTCATCCTATGTGATAAAATGGCTGTGAACCTTAACCACTATGAACTGATTACTGCATAATTAAATCTCTTTAGCAAAGTATCCTAATTAAACCATTTCATGTAATGTCATCAATGTTTAATAATTTTACTTGGTTCTTAAGATAAATTAGACTTAATAAAACTTGCCGTAGCGAGTAGCTATGAGTCACTCTTATCTCAACCAAGTGGCCAATGAATATTATCTCCTTAATCCAAGAGAGTGATAAATTCCATCTTGACTCATTATTATACTCTCTATATTTCATATCACAACTAATAATCCTATTATTTATGATTTATATTAAGATCACCTTTAACGATATTAAAGTGCAACATTCCCTATATAAGATATATAAAAGTCTCAAGTTTAGGGATTATTTATGCTCGTTCATATAGAGGAGGGACCAATGACATTAAACATATGATATCCTCTATTTGCGAGTCGTGTCCAGTGTACCCATTTAACCTGTGGGCACCCACTTGTATTACTTGGATATCTTTCTCTTAGTCTAATGAGAATGATCTTTAGCCATACAACGTATTGGTCTAAATATCTGTCTCCTCTAGATATTTATCCGACTAAGGACAAATTTAACATAATTCCATGTCTTGGAATTCCTACTAACAATATAACTCATTACTATTCTAAACATTTTCTGATTACCTATGGAACTTTGTAAAAAAGTATATATAGGCAGAAAAGTATATAAATACAATAAACACTTACCTTTTATTAATAATATTCATAAATACATTAAAATGTGTCTTGGCATATTAGGCATAATTACAACAATATCAATGCTGTAAACATCTCTATTTTTACAATCATCATCACAGAGATGCGTTTAACATGTTGCCGTAGAAATAAAGATTCAATAAGCATGATATGCCAGGTGTAATGTGTTTAGTGAGTGATGCACAACTATTCATGAATTTTAAACAAATGGTGGAAACAGTGTATATTTTTTTATAAAATCGTCCACATGAAAAATATTTATCAATATTTATGTACCGCTAATTACATAACGTGGCCTCTAACACTCAGTAAATCTTTTCTCATCACCATTGTGATAATTGGTGTTGATTAATTTTAGAGAGAGAGAGAACAAATTATTATGTTTTGTGTGACGATTTAGTACTTGAATCAATGGAATGAGCTTTTCTTCTTCTTTTTTTTAAACCTCTTTCTTTTCCCCTAATTCTTGGTTTAGTTTATATGTTTTGAATACGTAGTCACAAGGCGTTTGACCTTTTTATGCTTCTTTCTAATTTGAAAATATGCTTTGTGAATTGTGATCTTTTGTTATAATGACAATACTCTTTTTCTTTTCTTTTCTCTTTTTTTTTTCTTTTTCCAAATAGGCTTGTTCTATCTTTTGGATTTAACATCGGAGAAGTAATTCCTACACCTATATAGTAGATTACCATGTAGAATGAGAAATCCTTTTCTATATATAATTTTGAATTTTTTTTATATATTAATTTTGTATGGTGGAGACATCTCTTTCAAAAATAAAAAGGAAAAAGAAAAGAAAAGGAAAAAAAATATTTTTTCAGTTTTCAAAATTTATCTTTTTTTTTTTTTTTTTAAGCGAGCCATTAAGTACTAGGTGTTTATGCTAATTTAAGTGAGGAAATATTTAGATTCTTATATTGATGCGATCAAACCAAGTACCTCTTCTATTGTATATCATAGGAAATATTAATGAAGAGAATTATTACATTGTCTGCAACTACTTAACTCATGGAATACTTCACTAAATTGTAATATAAATATGAAAGACTAGAGTTATTTTTATAAAAAATAGTGAAAAGATCTCATAAACTATTTTGTATAATTGCATAGCATTGAGAAGGCGATACTGAATATAAAACCAATGCTCCATCTTATAATAAATTAAATATATTGTAATTTGGAGTTGCATTTTTCGGCTCTTATATTCACGTACTTTGAAGTTTGAATATATTTGATTAAAAATTAATTAATATATATATATATATATATATTGAAAAGATAGGCTAGGTTTGTAATTACAAATTTAGATAAAAATATTGAGTATAGAAGTTATAGCTAAATATATTATAAGGTACAAACGAAGTTAGTTTTAACTTTTAAATCATCCTATGAAAAACATTAGACAGACTTGGATTATTTATTTTTTTACTCTTGATTGTCATAATTCTGAGAGAGAGAATTCAGTAAATTCTGACAAATGGACAATGTTGGACCAGTGGAACATATCTACGTACTATGCGTTGATCTTAACAAACTACCATAAAATATCTACATACACCAAACATATATCAAAAGGTCTACCCTACACCTTTTTTCTTATATCTCTTGACTCCCATTTACTCAGAAATAGTCCTTCAAGAACAATATAAAGTTCTTCAAGAACAATATTAAATCGATTTTCCAATTTTGTACCAATGACGGTAAGTTTTCTATTCCTTCTTTTTCTACATATTCTTTTTGTAGTAAAACGTCTTATGTTAACCTACTGCCACCATGCCACCAATTGGTTTTAATTGTTGTGGAGAGAGAAATTGAAAGAAAGAGAAAGAAAAAGAAAAGATCAATGACAAATTATATTAGGTTTTATTAGATGATTTAGTACTTAAATTAGAGGAATGAACTTGTTTTTCTTTTCGGCTTTTCTTTCCCCCTAAATCACGGTTTAGTTTATATGTTTTGATATTAAAAATATACTTTATAATTTTGTTTTATGACGATATGTATATATTTGTTTTGGCCAATTAGAGTCGTTTGTAGTTTTTTTTTTTTTTTTTTTTTTTTGCTTTTTGCATTTGGCACTGTAGAACTACCTCCTTGTAACAGGGAGAAAGTCAATTGGGGTTTCTGTTTTGTGAAAAATCAGACAAGACATGAGTTGGAAGTGAAGTGGATATGTTGTCTAATGAGCTTAAGGATTCTCGGGTGTTTACTAATAAGCTCAAAGGAAACGGGTTCGGGTTGGAAGCGGATTGGCTAGGCATGGGCCTTAGGAAGTCCAGTAAATAGCCAACCCATGAGTTCAAAATAAGTCCTACTAGCCAATGGAAAAATTATGCTTAATAGTTTATGATCTATGTAATAGTTCTAGAATATTTTGCCGTTAGGGTTGTAACAAACATCACATGGATTTGCTGATGTGTCACACCTTGAGTAGTGCATTTAGTTACAAATTCGAGAGGATATATTATACACATATATCATGTATGAATTACAAAAAAAATCTAAGGAAAAAAAATACAAACATTGTTACTCCCAAAAGCTGGTGTCACTTGCATTCAAGTGAACAATTTTGCATACGTAAATTGTTCTGCACCAGGTTGCATTATCCTTGTTGATTGTTATTTTATTTCCCTGTTACATTTGGTATCAAAGCCTCATCGATACCATGGAGACGAGAGAAGCCAAGAGAATTGATGAAGCTGTGCGAGTTGCTGTGAAGGAACAGACGGAGGATGCCTTAAAACTCATCAATGAAACCCTCAAGAGGATGCATGACTTCATGGATCAGTAGACCATGGCCATCATTGAGTTGAAAACTTATAGGTTTGATAAATTGGAAGCCACTAAATCGAAAGCCTCAGATTTTGGTAAGTCCTCTACAACCATAGACACAAATGAGTTAAAATTCTCCAACTGTAGCTGTTGAAAACACATTGCAATTGAGAGCTCCCAAAGTGGATTTTCCATCTTTTGATGGTAATGAGTTAAAAGATTAGGTGTATAAAGCACAACAGTATTTCGAAATTGATGTGACACCTGAAGATTAGAAAGTTAGGGTTGCTGCCATGTATTTGGGGGAAAGGCACTAAAATGGTATCATTCCTATATCCAAACGCTTGAAACATCACATAAAGTTACTTGGAATGAATTGGTTAAGGCATTACAATCTAGGTTTGGGGAAAAGGCCAATGAAGATCCTATGGCCGAACTGAAAGAATTGCACCAGGAGGGAACACTACAGGAGTATTTAGAGGAGTTTGAGCATCTCATTACACAAGTTAAATTACCAGAAAACTACCTCATAATTTGTTTCTTGAGTGGATTGTATTCCTACATTCAATACCATATCCACATTTTCAACCTACAAACACTACAAGAAGCTTGTACACTAGCCAAATTACAAGAAGCACACGTGCTATCCATTCGATAGTACCTTAAAACCTTACGACTAACCCCTAATCGACCATAATATACCCGAAACAACAACACCATCTTCAGCACCTTTAAACCATAAACATAGAGAACCACTACTAACAACACAACTAGACCAGTCATTCCATCAAACCCACAAACACGACTCACAAAAAGACTCACCCCAGAGGAATTAGAAGAAAAAAGGAGGAAGAAATAATATTTCTGGTGCGATGAACCATTTGATCCAGGTCATAGGTGCAAGAAAAGATTGAATATGTTACTAGTAGAGGCTGAGGATGCACAGGGGGGTGAAGGGGGTGATGATATATAGTCGGATGAGGTGGAGGTTGACTTCGCTAAACTTACACTCAATGCAATCAACCAAGATTAGGAGCATTTCCTAGGTAGCATGAGAGTGAGTTGATTTTTCAAAAGAAGACGATTAAATGTGCTTGTGAACACTGGAAGTTCGCTAAATTTCATTGATGAAAGACTAGCGAAAGGACTAAAATGTTCATTTATAGAAGTTCCTCCCTTGGAAGTTGTATTGGCTGATGGCACTAGCCTCTTTAGTAATTACAAAATTACTGCATTCACTTGGATAATGCAAGGATATGAGTATGCTACAAAGGTATACCTGATTAATCTATTAGGTTGTGACATGATCTTAGGAATACCATGGCTGAAATCACTAAGTACCATCCATTGGAATTTTCAGAATCTCACCATGGCTTTCGAATTGAATGGAAGAAAATGTTAGCTGACAATTGATAGGGAACAACTGAAGGTTACTAAACCTAAGGAACCATCTAAGTTATTTGGTAAGGATGTAGCACCACATTACCAATGTTGGATGGTTCGGGTTGAGGCAGTGATTGAGGTTAGGATGAAGCTACAGCAGCTACACCCATCATTATTGGATTTGTTGGAGGAGTTTCATGACCTGTTTGAAGAGCCCCATGGATTGCCACCGAAGAGGACTCATGACTATAGAATTCCACTTTAGGAAGGTTCTAAGATAGTCAATATACACCCTTATAGGTACGCATCCATGTAGAAGACTGTTTTAGAAGATATGGTGAAAGAGATGCTCATGAGTGGGGCCCCTTTGCTTCACCAGTTGTCTTGGTGAAGAAAAAAGTAACACTTGGCAGATGTGCGTGGACAATCGTGAACTAAATGAACAAATTGTTAAGGATAGATTTCCAATTCCTATCATAGAAGATCTTTTTGATGAATTAAGTGGTGCTACCTATTTTAGCAAGTTGGATTTAAGGTCGGGGTACCATCAGATGCGGATGAATTCTGAAGATGTCTATAAAACTGCTTTTAAGACACATGAAGGATACTATGAGTTCTTGGTCATGCCATTCGACTTGACTAATGCACCCTCTACCTTCTAAGGACTTATGAATAAGATTTCAAGACCCATTTGAGGAAATTTTCCTGGTTTTCTTCGATGACATACTTGTGTATAGTCGAAACTTAAAGGAAAACAGCCAGCATTTGAGGACATTTTTGTATTCTGAGGCAAGAGCAGCTATATCTTAAAAGGTCCAAATGTGTCTTTGGAGTAACCCAAATTGGATATTTGGGGCATATTATAACTAGGGAAGGAGTAGCAACTGATCCAAAGAAGATTGAATCAATTGCTGATTGGCCATCCCTAAGACACTAAGACAACTCAGGGGGTTTCTAGGCCTATCGGGGTATTATAGGCGGTTCATTAAGGGGTATAGTTTCTTGGCCCGACCACTCACATTATTGTTAAAAAAGATAATTTCAAGTGGGATGAAGAATGTTAGCTGGCCTTTGAAAGTTAAAGTCAGCTTTGATAAGTTCCCCGGTTCTGAGTTTACCAGATTACAATAAGGAGTTTGTGGTGGAAACAGACGCGAGTGGAGATGGAGTGGGAGCTGTCCTCATGCAAGAACACCATCCTATAGCTTATTACAGCAAGACACTCACACCAGCAGCAAGGACTATCAGTATATGAGAAAGAACTCTTGGCTTTGGTCTATGCTGTTGAGAAGTGGAGACATTATCTAATGGGTAGGCGTTTTGTGATCAAAACTGATCATCAGAGTTTAAAACACCTATTAGAACAGAGGTTGATCACTTCAAGCCAGCATAAATGGCTAACTAAGCTATTAGGTATGGACTATGAGATAAGATATAAGAGTGGACAGATCAATCTAGCTGATGCTTTGTCCAGAAGAGGTCAAGTCACCATGAATTCCGTCACAGTGTCCATCACTACCCCAGAATTGGTTGAAGAACTGAAGGAAAGTTGGAACCTACCTAGAGGTTACCAGCATGTGATGAAACAGCTTAAAGAAGGAAATTCCTATGGGCATTTTATCTTAACCCAAGGACTATTGAAGAGGAAGGGAAAATGTGTAGTGGGACCATCCCTGGAACTCAGAAGGAAACTCTTGAAAATGTATCATGATGGAGTATTGGGAGGACACTTAGGAGCTCATGCAACATACAAGAAGATAAATGATGTTCTATTAGCCTAAATTGGAAAGAGATGTGAGGCAGTATGTCAGGAGTGTGAAGTCTATCAACGACATAAATATGAGAACCAAGCTACCCCAGGGTTGTTGCAACCTCTTCTTGTACCTAATGCTTGTTGGGCTGAAGTAACTATGGACTTTATTGAAGGGTTACCTAAATCTAATGGCCGAGAGGTCATCATGGTGATAGTGGATCGGCTAAGTAAGTATGCTCACTTTATGTCACTTCCATACCCTTATTTTGCTCTACAGGTTGCTCAATTATATATGGATAATGTGTATAGACTACATGGAATGCTTGAAAGTCTTACTAGTGATAGGGATCCAGTGTCTATGAGCCAATTCTGGAAGGAATTCTTCAAACTCCAGGGGTTTGAGCTAAATTACTCCACGGCCTATCATCCACAAATGGATGGCCAAACAGAGAGGGTTAACAAATGCCTAGAGACTTACCTTAGATGTATGACTAGTGACAGTCTTAAAAAGTGGGGACAATTCCTATCCTTAGCCGAATTCTGGTACAACACCAACTACCATGTGAGTGCTTAGAAGACTCCATTTGAGATATTATACGGGTACCCACCACCATTGCACCTCCCTTACATTCCAGGTGACTGAGAAATGCTACTGTGGATAGCATGCTAATTGGGAGGGAAGAAGCAATTAAAACCCTAAAGTTTCATCTACGAAGGGCTCAAAATAGGATGAAACAACAGGCTAACAAGAAGCGCACAGAGAGAGTGTTTAAGATTAGGGACTAGGTTTTGTTGAAATTACAACCTTATCGACAGGAAAGTTTAAAAAAGGTAAGAATAAAAAACTTTCACCTAAATTCTACGGACCATATAAGGTATTAGACAAGATCGGAGAAGTCGCATACCGTCTCGATCTTCCACTTGATTCTGGGGTTCACCCTACCTTCCATGTATCGCAGTTGAAGCTCTTCCATGGTCCGATGAAGGATGCCTTACAGTCGCTACCTGCAATGGAAGGAGACAAGGAGTTAGAACCAGTGCAGATCTTAGAAAGGAAGCTGAGTGAAACGAGGGAACAAAGCAGATGTCATGGGACTTATCTTGTGGAGCAATCGTGCTCTCCATGAAGCTACATGGGAATTTCTGATAGATTTGAAACTAAGGTTTCCTCACTCACCCTTGTGGACAAGGGATTTGTTAGGGAGGCGATTGTAACAGGGGAAAGTCAATTAGGGTTTCTGTTTTGTGAAAAATCAGACAAGACACGAGTTGGAAGTGAAGTGGATATGTTGTCTAATGAGCTTAAGGATTCTCGGGTGTTTACTGATAAGCTCAAGGGAAACGGGTTCGGGTTGGAAGCGGATGGGCCGGGCATGGGCCTTAGGAAGTCCAGTAAATAGCCAACCCATGAGTTCAGAAATAAGGCCTACTGGCCAATGGAAAAATTATGCTTAATAGTTTATGGTCCATGTAATAGTTCTAGAATATTTTGCCGTTAGGGTTGTAACAAACATCACATGGATTTGCTGATGTGTCACACCCTGAGTAGTGCATTTAGTTACAAATTCGGGAGGATATATTATACACATATATCATGTATGAATTACAGAAAAATCTAAGAAAAAATACAAACATTGTTACTCCCAAAAGCTGGTG
Organism: Combretum micranthum; assembly: GCA_024138025.1. Lineage (NCBI taxonomy): Eukaryota > Viridiplantae > Streptophyta > Magnoliopsida > Myrtales > Combretaceae > Combretum > Combretum micranthum. Next base: position 212,318 of record JAMXBD010000510.1, read on the forward strand.
TCACTTGCATTCAAGTGAACAATTTTGCATACGAAATTGTTCTGCACCAGGTTGCATTATCCTTGTTGATTGTTACTTTATTTCCCTGTTACACTATACTCGTGCAGGATTCCTTTGGAGAATGACCAATCTTTTCTATATATTCTTGACATTCTTTAATGTGAATTTTGTATGGAAAAGACACAAACTTTTGAAGAGGAAATAAAAAAAGAAACAGAAAAAGAAAAATAAAAATAAAATACAACTTTTGTTTTATGTATTTTAATTATTTTTTACTGTACTATATCATTAAACATATTTAATATTATTTTATTAGTATTATGTATATAAAACATAAATATATTTAAAGTTGATTGTGTTATGGATGGATGAAAAAAATTAAAAGAATTAATGGAAATCCTAATTTAGTAAGAGTTTAAACGCACTAATGACTTAAGTAAAAAAGGGAAAAAAGAGAAAACAAGAAAAGACTGAGGATCTAAATTGAAAAGTTGATAAATGTTGATGACTAAAAGTGTAATGATAAAGCAAACATTGGTTATTTATGAAAAAATCACCAATCTTTACATGATAAAATGTAAAAAGATATGTTTCTTGGTATTTATAATGTCTTCTTATATTTTAAACTATTCTAACAATTTCTGGCAAAATACACACACACTAACAATTTCTTATATTTTAAATGATCAACGCAGGAACCTAGGATGTTGCTTAACGGATCCACTATGCAATCAAATAATTATGAGACTACGTATTCTGGTATGATGCACCCTGCTACCCTGATGACAAGCCTGAATTACAGTCAAGTTTCAAGTTCCCTTGCAATGGAGCCCGGAAGGATTCTCAACGTAGAAGATCAAGATCTACTTGCTAATGGTAGAAATTTTCTTTTCTTTTTTTTTTTTTAAGCACCTTGCATAACCATTATTTTCACCAATTTCATTAATACATGTCACGAAAATTCCTGACCACTTTAATAAAAGTACGATCCTTAGCCAGAAGATTAAAGTCCGCAATAAGATAGTGGTTTTTAGAATAGGGTTTGATAGATTTCTTTCTAGCAAGATAGAGGAGAAGACTAACAAGGTAAAATAAAAGCATAAAATAATATCAGTTTTGCAACACTATAAATGATAACCAAAAAGGACTCTTACCTTTTTAATATTATAAGTAGTTACAAATACTTGGACTTCTTTTAATATTGTGCAGTTTATTATTGTTTAGCCATATGAGCCATGCAATTAAATGGTGGTGTGTATAATTCTTTTTTGAAAAATATAAGTTGATATTTAATGCAAAATTTTTCTTGCAATTTAACAGGTCATTATTTGTCAAATGATATAAACCAATCGAATAATGCCAATGGTGTCCCCCTACCGGGAACTGGGGAGCAAAACCAATATGGAATTGTGCACTTCAGGGAAGGAACCAGAGAACATGATGAGGGGAAGGAGAAAAAAGGTTTTAAATGCAAAAAGACATAATGCATTAACGGATAATGGTTTATGTGCTTCTACTTAGTCCCACTTTATTAATATTTTTAGTATCTTCTTCTTAGAAAGGATGGGAAAAAAAAAATCATATCATTGGGCTCTCTATTTTTAAATGTTTAAATGTTTCTTGTCTTTTACAGTTACTGCAACTGCTTTGAAAAGGGATCATTTTGCTCAGACTCATGTGAATGTGAAAGCTGCTCCAATAGGCTTGAATCTCAAGAAAGAGTCGATAAGGCACGATCGTTGTTGGATTTAAAGGCCTATAAATCTTCACAAATTGATCAGGTGAAACCTTCGTAAAACCATGCATTCATTCTTGATAAAATTTATATTCCATGGAATTAAATTAGATAGTAAATGGGTATGCAGGGGATTGGAGTGTGGCATTGGAAAGGATGCTATTGTAAAAAATAAAAGTGCATGAAAGGATACTGTGAATGCTTCCAGGTATTCTTTTTTTTTTTTTCATTAGTTTCTTACCAAACTTGAACAAATATTCAATAGGAAGTTGTGAATATATTCTTAAAATTGTCATTTAAATGTTGATAAACACCTAGAATTGTGAAACCCACCTAACTTCTCATTTGAAAATTTACAATTATATACATCTCTTTTACTAAAGTTTATTGCTAATGATGAGCTTTTGAGCAGTAGTTTTGAGAATTTAAAAACGTTGATGATAATTTTAGAAGTTGTAATAAAGAGATGGTGACGCAACATGTACGATTGAATAATTGCAAAATAAATGAAAATTTAGAATATTTTATATTTATTACTGATAGAAAGACTTAAATCTTCAAAAAGAGATGAAAAAGAAGATATACACACACATATATAAAAACCCTAAAAAACTCTTAAAGAAAATCTTATAAGATATCAAATCCACATGAGGGAGAAGGTTATCTTAAAAGTTTAGAGGGTTAATTTGCATTAGATCAACTGCATTGAGGGTGTATCTGCAATTTTCTGTTATGTAACTTTAAGAACTAATACTACATATGGTTAAATCACTACACCTTATTTACAAATCTTGTTAATGTTGGAATTAACTTATAAATGACAGTTCTAATCAAACTGGACGTGTTAATGCATAACTTATGAGTAAAAATTTTCTATTTTCAGTATGGTGTTGGATGTGGGGAAGGATGTCAATGTGAAAATTGTGAAAATCCCTTCGGCACAAAATCAGGTTATTATATTAATCTCTTGGTCTAAATAAATTTTGCATTTCACTACATTATGCTCCTAAAAAGTTGAATATATTTTAATTTCAGAAAATAGGCAAAATTTGATCAAGGGATTAAAGATGGGGTCCAATGAAAAGTATAATACTTCATCCAATAACACATATTCTACATTTAACCAACTTCATCTATATCAAGATGCCAATCTTTAGAGAGCATTTGTGCTTCCATTTGTACACATTAGCCAGATGATGCAAGTTAAGCATCTGTGTAGATTTCCTATGCAGATATCCCAAAGGTGTTATCCTATAACATTGGAAATATCTGTTAATTCTGCCCTCAACACCATACTCATGCCCCAAGTCAACCAGATACATGCATTAAAGACATCTCTTGACAACCATGATGACAATAGACTTCAAGTTATGCACTTAGGACATCATCAACAACCCTTACATAATCTGGTGGGGGTCAATGATGAGGTGCGGATCATGGTAAAAAAAATAAGATAAATGGGATAAATCAAGACGATCTAAAGAAAGGAAGAGTGATTTAGAAGTCTCTTCAACATGTTTTTTCCCATTCTCTTTTGGAGTAGGACCTTCTTCCTCTTTTAAATCATTATTTTGTTATTGACGACATCTTTGTTCCTATTGAAACATGATTTCCTCATAATTAAGAGGATGTAATTCATTTTCTAATGATATCTTCATCCTAAACCATGTTCTAACAGACGTTTTTCCTTCACAACTTAACTTTTTTGTAACCTCTCCTACCAAGCAGAAGCATAACCCTTCAACTGGCATGCTACGAACTTCGGCCTCTTTTCCTTGGGGATCTCTATATATTCAAAGATCCGCTCAATCTTAGAAATTCAATTAATAAAATCGTCAATCCTAAGATTTCTGCTAAAATACGAAATATCTATCTTTTGGTGGAAATTATCACCATCTCTTTGATCATACCCAAAATAGCCCATCGGTATCCGCCACCTCCATCATCGCCTCTCCTTCACGATTGTCTTTCTTCACACAATTCAATTTCCTCCTTAGAATCATATTCATAATAATCATCAAAATTATGACACTTATATCTATATTAACATCTACAATTCGCAGCAATAGGTCTGACAACAGGATCATCGTACGTATACTCTACCCTTAGTCATCTCCAATAATCCTATCTGCTACTGTTGGTATTAAATGGATAGATTAAGGCTTCACGACGTGTTCCTTTCACCGGATTTTCTGACCCATGGTCTCCTTTATCGCCCTTTGTATCGGTCACCTGTAACATAAGACTTCCGTATCCCGAACACTGTTAATAATACAATCGCCTTCTAATCTGTAGTCTGTCGACATCTCTACAGGATTCAACCCACTCTAATACCACTCTGACATAGCGTGGGAAAGCATCAAGAGAAACAAGATCTACTTCACCAGGTTAGATATTCAAAATAGCAACAAGGTTAAATTCATAACTTTAAGGATAACACAGATGACACATCTCTAAAAGAGTTTTTAGTTTAATAATATCAAAAGTCATCTATCTTTGATAAAAGCCCTAAAAAGACTATTTATACTATTAGAAACCTAAAAGATAAGCTCTAAATAGGTAAATAAGAAATACAATTAAATCGTTGACTGGTAATAAAAGCTAGCGGCCTATAATTAATGTTGGCGATTTCAAAACTCAAAAGTTGAAACCATTAGTAATAAAGGTCAGCTTCAACGTTGGCACCATACTATCTAAGGTCGGTAGCTCATGGTTTATAGGTAGTGGCGTATGTCGTCAACATCAAAGTAGCTATGGTAGAACATTAGGTTCGTTTTCATATGTTGAATTCTTTATCCTCTTAATTTTAACTTTGATTATTTTATTGATGGTTTAAATTTGAATTTCAGGAAGCAGGCTAGATGTGACTTAAGTAATGGAGATGCCATCCTACCAAAATCACAATGATTCAAGCATAGGCTCAACATTTAATCAATTTCATCGATATCAGGATGCTAATCTTCAAGGATTATCCAATCTTTTCCAATTCAACACATCTGCAAGGGTTGTTCGCTAGCATTGTTAGCCTTTGATGACACAAAATGATAGTCTTACTAAGCAGCTGGCACGCGCTTAATCCTAACAACCCGATGGTATAATCTGACATTTACTGGGGTTTCCTATACTTAGATCCCAAGTAAATAATCCTCAGACATTGGAGAGATCTCATCTTATTAACAACTCCATACACCAAGTCAACCATATCGAAGAGGTTTATGGATATCATGCTGATAACACACCAATAATAATGCACAACAAGCTAACAAACATGGCAATATCCACAACCCCAACAACAAGGAGTACTGATGATGGGATTATCAAAACCGCTTTGGTGATCTACACCTGATTTTTGAATGATAATTGATATAACATGTATGAAACAAGTCATAATCATACATAGGTTTTTGGTAAGATTGGAACAAAGCTCAATTGATGTTTTTATAGCACTCAAAAATTAACTTCTAACTATATTTTTTTTTATATCTGTTAAGAACTAATTTAATAATTGGATCATGCATATCTGAAGTGAGTTATATTGCATTTGTTGCTATACCCTTGGTGACACGAAAGAGTGGTAGTGGTGGTCAGTAGTAGCTTGAAAATCTATAAATTTTTATGGCACATAGTAGCCCGAAAGTTCACAAAAACATTTTTTTTAAGACTATGGTCGTATGGGCTTAAAACCTAACTCCAAATGAAGGCATAAATCCATTCAAACATATAATTTCCGATTGATCATATGTATTTTTTGCTCATGTGGATGTTGCATTTTATATGTCTGCCTAATAACAACTTGTTTGATTGCTTCTGCGAGTTCGTTATTTTGAAAATATTCTCACGAAGCTGGATGTCGCTTACCCACCAATAGTTTGTTTTTGCTAAAAAAATTATAAAGCTAGGACTGGGATAAAAACTTAGTGTAGAGCATATCAAAGATTAAGTCAAGATAATTAGAGGATTAGGATGTCAGTGGACTAAACTTAGTTGAGACAAAAGACATAAACTTGATTTATTTCTCTTTCTTAGTTTCCTTACCTTACTGTTTAATAATTTCTTTGTAGTTAAAAGATAGAATTAAAGTTTATCTTATCATATCTTTGTAGGGTATCTAATTGTCTACGATCATGGTTTGTGAAAATATCGGTATTCATAATTATTTTTCTAAATATATATATATATATATATAACATATAAAGAGAATAAGTAATTAGAATCTTACAATCTCTGACTTACAAGGTGGTTATCATGTCATAAGATATTGACTTTTGACTCTTTAGCATGTGCAAGTCAAACCGCATCATCTTACTCTAAAATGTAAATAAGCACTACTAAAATAGAGACCAAGCTCTGATACTAACTGAAAAGCATTAGATTGTACTCAAGAGGAGGATAAATTAAATATAATAACTAAATTTTTCAATATTGAGAGATATTAATTCAAATAAGCAAGTTGAGCAATGATAACAAATAATAACAACAATGATAAAGTGTTGGATATAAAAGAGATATGGTTAAGAAATTTGCTCATGGATATAACATAGAGTCAAATTGCTCCTTGCTCTCCATGGACTTAACTTGTCTCAAATCAAGAACTTCACACCACTTTATTGATCACACAATTTTTTACTCAATTAGAGTTAGACATAAGAGTAATACTCTTTAAACAAATAGCAAAATAATAACACAAGAGTATTACTTATGTTTCTTAGGTAAATGCAATTTTATGAGTAAGAGACAATAAGTTTAATTTACAAGATTACGTGGGTGTTTAATAGCAATATGCACGCTCAACTAATTTTCTTCAATTGCTCTAAGTCTTCTATTCATATGCTTCTTAAAATTTTTGCAATTGGACTTCTTTCCACAAAAATTCGACCAAGCATTAAATGCTCCAATGGCTAGTTTCTTGGAATTAGCGTTGGATGACACTTAGTATTCTAGTATCCACACTTTAGCACCTAAAAAGGAAACATTTGACAAGGCTGATGCACGAATACTACTTAAACTTCCATCACAAGCTATGCCTTGGCATCTGGATGCTATTTCGAAAATGGTATAAGCTTGCTAACGTCTGCATGCTAAGCCATGTTTCAATGCTAGGTGTGACACTAGCTACATTTGTAGCACACACATCATAAAACGAGAGCTGATCATTAATTTAACTTAAAAGTTAAAGAAAGTTTTGTTCTCATCAAAACATGTGTGAACTTATGTGGTTCAATAGCCTTCCATAAGCTTGGAAAAGCATTAAAGAGAGAGCTTGGTGACTCATGGTAGGACTTAGGTTAGGACTTTACACTGGGAAGAGTAGAGAGTATTGATGGATTCATCAAGAATCTTTAAGTCCTCAAATACCATCTACCATTGATTTGCCTTCTTGAATTCATTAGGGCTCTTCAAAATCCTGAAGAATTTTGAGCATTTATCTACACTTTCGACAAAAACCTTCTTAAAGTAATCTTTGCACTTCTTTCACGAGGGGGGGTTGCATCTCAACCATGCTTTAATCTTCTTGTGGTTGGCTTCAATCCCATGTTAAGATATTATATAACTAAGGAATTTCCCAAGGTGACCCTAAAGATACTCTTCTATTGATTAACTTTCATGTTATAAAACCAGAGTCCATCAAAGCTTTTTAAGAGATCATGGAGGTTGTATTGCTCTTCTTTGCTCTTTACAATCATGTAATCAAATAGATCTCCATTCTTCTACTGATCTGGAGCTTAAAAACCTCTATCACCAACTTTTGTGAGGTTGCCTCTACATTCATCAAACCAACTTTGTAACAGTAAGTGCTGTAGATGGTGACAAAAGAAGTATGCACATCATCATAGGGATCAATCTTTAATTAATTGTTGCTCGAAAAGGCATTCATAAAACTTAACAATGCATATCCTGAGATGTTGGCGATGAGTTGGTCTCTATAGAGTAAAGGAAAGTAGTCTTTCGGGCAAGCTTTATTCAGATCTATGTAATTTGCACACATGTGTCACTTGCCATTGAATTTCTTGATCAGTTTTAAGTTTAGGTTCGAGTACCTTATATGGTCTATCGGCCGGGTTTTGGGTTTATGGATAAAAATCTTATGAGTTTGGGACGGGTTTTGGGAACCTAAAGGGTATTAGGTTATGGTTTTATAAAACCACCCCAAACCCATTCTAGTTACATCCCTATTATATATTGCATTGTGTTATATTGACGAAACAAGTCGAACTTTCTATGTATATAGCTTTCTTAAAGGAAAAAAAAAGAAAAGAAAAATAGGCTCAAGAAGTACGTGTTAACTAAATAGATGAGTTGATTTTTCTTTTTAATCTAGTCATCTATCAACTAAGTGAAAATAGCGGGATTTACATATCTATCAAAGGGTAGAAGCATTTAGTTATTATTGTTATTTTTTATAAATTTGGTATCTCTTTCTAATACTAGAATTTATATGTGGTGTCTTTATAATTTATCAAGGGGAATAAATGTTGAATTTTTCATATTTGGGTTGTCTTTTTAATAACTAACATTTACAATGTGTCTTAGCTATTTTTGTAAGTGTTGGAATTTTTTTATATATAATTTGATGTGTTTTTATAATATTTAAAGTTTATAGAGAGTGCTTTTACATTTAACTCAAAAGAGTATTTCGTATTTGAACGTGTAGATATAGATATGACTAGACATTAGCATGGGATGAATATGAATCGGAACCCATCCTGAACCGTTCCTGCCGGTTTCGAATCGTGGAACCTGACCGTAGGGGATAGGTATGATTTACCAATGAATCCGCTGGTTATGACAGGTCTAAGCGGTTCACTAAACTGAACCCGACATGTTGGTCGGGTCTGAAACTGCCTCGAACAAACCGCGACCCGGCGGTTCCAACCCGAATCCACCAATATATTAAAAGAAAAAAAAGCAAAACACGCATGAGAAACCCAGAATCGGAAATTGGAAAACAAAAAGAAAAAATGAGGAAGATGCAATACTGTTGCCCAGATTCGGAAATTGGAGACGGAAAAAAAAAAAAAGACAAAGAAGCGATAGTGTTCCCACTTCCCAGATTTAAAATTGGAAAAAAAAAAAAGACAAAACACAAAGTAGGAACTACTTGTGAAAAAAAAACACAATTATTTGTAAATTGTAAAAAAAAAAAGTGTTAACCATTATTTCTTATTGAAATAATTGTGAATATATATATTTATAATAATTGTTAGAAAAATGGTAACTTCAAAATAAGAAAGTATTTCTAAATTTGTAAAATTAGAAAAAAAAATTTATGGTTCCTAGTTCTCGTGGGACCGAAATTGGAACCGCCAGAACCAGCGATTTTATGAAACCGTGAATAGCCCGGTCTTGGCGATTCTCGTGGAACCGTGATCCTATTGTTCTGGTTCGGATCTAGAACCAACCAGAACCGTGCCGACCCCTAGATATGACTTTGAGATAAGAAGCAAATATATAGATAAGATTTTTTTAAAAGAAACATCACCATAGATTTTTTTTCCTTTTATAAGATATGGTAAAGTACATATAGTTAAACTAAAATATCAATTAAAATAGTTTGAATAGAGTCGTTCCATGATTTTTACTTAATTATGACTTCAAGAGCAGTATCCAATCTTCTGATTCTGATGGTAAGTGTTTGCCTTCTTTTTGATATACTTTTCCGTGGGGAAAATGGCCTCCGAAGCAATGGCGCCACAAAAAAAGGATTCAAACACCTTGATATGTCACGTGTTCAAGTGACTGGCAGATATATATTAATATGTTTGAAACAAATAATAACAACAATACATAATTTTTAAAAATTGTTATATTTAAAAAATTTATATATCACGTTTAATCAATTTCTCTCTATCCAAGGCTTATTTCTTGCCCCATCCAGAGGTTTTTAATTGGTTTTTTATTCGTTAAGCTGAATGTATGATGAGATAAAATAATAAAAAAGAGAAGTAGAATAGTTGGATTCATCGAATACTATTTCTTACGCTTTCTTATTTGTGAGCCAATTTCCTAATCTATTTGTTTTGTCTAATTTCTTGAAATCTTGAATCAGAATGTGATGGTTTTCTCAAAACATTAGAGAGACTTGGATATATATTGTGGTTTGGAGTTGCATTTTTCGGCTCTTATATTTACGTACTTTGAAGATATATTATTAAAATTTAATATGTATATTGAAAAGATAAGTTTGTATATACAAATTTAGATAAAAATATTGAGTGTACAAGTTATAGATAAATATATTATAAGGTACAAAGGAAGTTAGTTTTAACTTTTAAACCATCCTATGAAAAACATTAGATAGACTTGGATATATATTGTGATTTGGAGTTGCATTTTTCGGCTCTTATATTTACGTACTTTGAAGATATATTATTAAAATTTAATATGTATATTGAAAAGATAGGTTTGTATATACAAATTTAGATAAAAATATTGAGTGTACAAGTTATAGATAAATATATTATAAGGTACAAAGGAAGTTAGTTTTAACTTTTAAACCATCCCATGAAAAACATTAGATAGACTTGGATATATATTGTGATTTGGAGTTGCATTTTTCGGCTCTTATATTTACGTACTTTGAAGATATATTATTAAAATTTAATATGTATATTGAAAAGATAGGTTTGTATATACAAATTTAGATAAAAATATTGAGTGTACAAGTTATAGATAAATATATTATAAGGTACAAAGGAAGTTAGTTTTAACTTTTAAACCATCCATGAAAAACATTAGATAGACTTGGATAAATATTGTGGTTTGGAGTTGCATTTTTCGGCTCTTATATTTACGTACTTTGAAGATATATTATTAAAATTTAATATGTATATTGAAAAGATAAGTTTGTATATACAAATTTAGATAAAAATATTGAGTGTACAAGTTATAGATAAATATATTATAAGGTACAAAGGAAGTTAGTTTTAACTTTTAAACCATCCTATGAAAAACATTAGACAGACTTGGATTATTTATTTTTTCACTCTTGATTGTCATAATTTTAAGAGAGAAAATTCAGTAGATTCTGATAAATGGATAATGTTGGACCAATGGAATATATGAAGGCACTACGCGTTGATCTTAACAAACTACTATTAAATATCTCCATACACCAAATATTATATATATATCAAAAAGTCTACCACCTTTTTTCTTATATCCTCTTGACTCCCATTTACTCATAAATAGTCCTTCAAGAACAATATTAAATCGATTTTCCCATTTTGCACCAATGACGGTAAGTTTTCTATGCCTTCTAATTTTTTCTACATTCCTTTTGTAGTAAAATACATTATGTTAACCTACTGCCACCATGCCACCAATTGGTGTTAATTGTTGTAGAGAGAGAAATTGAAAGAAAGAGGAAAAAAAAAAAAAAAGAAAAGATCAATGACAAATCATATTAGGTTTTATTAGATGATTTAGTACTTAAATTAGAGGAATGAACTTGTTTTTCTTTTTCTTTTTTTTTTCTCTTTTTCCTTTTTTTCCCCTAAATCACGGTTTAGTTTATATGTTTTGATATTAAAAAAATGTTTTATAATTTTTTTATGACAATATGTTTATATATTTGTTTTGGCCAATTAGAGTCGTTTGTAGTTTTTTTTTTTTTTTTTTTTTTGAATTTTACACTTGACACTAGAACTACCCCCTACAACCATTTAGGATTCCCTTGGAGAATGAGCAATCTTTTATACAAATAATCTTGACATTCTTTGTGTGAAATTTGTATGGAAAAGACACAAACTTTTGAAGAGGAAATAAAAAAAAAAAACAGAAAAAGAAAATACAACTTTTGTTTTATGTATTTTAATTATTTTTTGTTATACTATATCGTTAAGCATATTTAATATTATTTTATTAGTATTATGTATATAAAATATAAATATATTTAGGGTTGAATGTGTTTTGGATGGATGAAAAAAATTAAAAGAATTAATGGAAATCCTAATTTAATAAGAGTTTAAACGCACTAATGACTTAAGTAAAAAAAGGAAAAAAGAGAAAAAAAAAGAAAAGATTGAAAAGTTGATAAATATTAATGATTAAAAGTTTAGTGATAAAGCAAAAATTGGTTATTTATGAAAAAATCTCCAATCCTTATATGATAAAATGTAAAAAGATACGTTTCTTGGTATTTCTAATGTCATCTTCTTATATTTTAAACTATCCTAACAATTTCTTATAGTTTGAATCATCAACGCAGGAACCAAGGATGTTGCTTAACGGATCCATTATGCAATCAAATAATTATGAGACTACGTATCCTAGTATGATCCACCCTGCCACCCTGATGAGAAACCTGAATTACAGTCAAGTTTCAAGTTCCGTTGCAATGGAGCCCCGAAAGATTCTCAACATAGAAGATCACGATCTACATGCTAATGGTATATATACCTTTACTGTTTCTCTTTGCACTTTATATAGGCTTTTCCAAAGGTAGAAATTTTCTTTTCTTTTCTTTTTTTTTAAGCACCTTACATAACCATTATTTTCACCAAATACATTAATACATGTCACAAAAATTCCTGACCACTTTAATAGTATGATCTTTAGACAAAAGATTGAAGTCCACATTAAGATAGTGATTTTAGAATAGGGTTTGATAGAAGACTAATAAGGTAAATTAAAAGCATAAAATAATATCAGTTTTGCAACACTATAAATGATAACAAAAAAGGACTCTTACCTTTTTAATATAATAAGTAGATACAAATACTTGAACTTCTTTTAATATTCTCCAATTTATTCTTGTTTGGTTATATGAGCCATGTAATTATTCTGATTGTAGGATCCAAAGTAGTATTGATTCAAATGTAAAACCTAATAATATAAATCCAAAAGAATTAGATAGCAATATGCGCATATAATTTTCAAGTTTAAATGGTGGTGTGTATAATTCTTTTTTAAAAAATACAAGTTGATTTAATGCAAAATTTTTCTTGCAATTTAACAGGTCATTATTTGTCAAATGATATAAACCAATCCAATAATGCCAATGGTATCCCCCTACTTGGAATTAGGGAGCAAAGCCAATATGGAATTGTGCACGTCAGGGAAGGAGACAGAGCATGATGAGGGGAAGGAGAAAAAAGGTTGTAAATGCAAAAAGACAGAATGCATTAATGGGTAATGGTTTATGAGCTTCCAGTTAGTCCCACTTTATTAATAGTTTAAGTATCTTCTTCTTAGAAAGGATGGGGGAAAAATCATATCATTAGGCTCTCTATTTCTAAATGTTTAAATGTTTTCTTGTCATTTACAGTTACTGCAACTGCTTTAAAAAGGGATCATTTTGCTCAGACTCATGTGAATGCGAAAGCTGCTCCAATAGGCTTGAATCTCGAGAAAGAGTAAATAAGGCACGATCATTGTTGGATTTAAAGGCCTATAAATCTTCACAAATGTATCAGGTAAACCTTCGTAAAACCATGCATTCCTTCTTGGTAAAATTTATATTCCATGGATTAAATTAGATAATAAATCGGTATGCAGGAGATTGGAGTGAGGCATTGGAAAGGATGCAATTGTAAAAAATCAAAGTGCATGAAAGGATACTGTGAATGCTTTCAGGTATTTTTTTTTTCATTAGTTTCTTACCAAACTTGAACAAATATTCAATAGCAAGTTGTGAATATAATCTTAAAATTGTTATTTAAATGATAATAAACACCTAGAATTGTGAAGCCTACCTAACTTCTCATTTGAAAATGTACCATTACATACATCTCTTTTACTGAAGTTTGTTGCTAACCATGAGCTTTTTAAGCAACGGTTTTAAGATTTTAGAAACGTTGGTGATGATTTTAGAAGTTATAATAAAGAGATAGTGACACAACATGCATGGTTGAATAATTGCTAAATAATTGAAATTTTAGAATATTTTATATTTATTATTGATAGAAAGAATTAAATCTTCAAAAAGAGATGAAAAGGAAGATATATATACACATGTATATAAAAACCCTAAAAGACTCTTTGCATTAGATACCAAATCCAGGTTATTTTCAAAGTTTAGAGGGTTAATTTGAATTAGATCAGGTGCATTGAGGGTGTATTTGCAATTTTCTGTTATGTAATTTTAAGAACTAATACTACAGGTGGTTAAATCACTACACCTTATTTACAAATCTTGTTAATGTTGGATTCAACTTATAAATGATAGTTCTAATCAAACTAGACGTGTTAATGCATAACTTATGAGTGAAATTTTCTATTTTCAGTATGGTGTTGGATGTTGGGAAGGATGTCGATGTGACAATTGTGAAAATCCCTTCGGCACAAAATCAGGTTATTATATTAAACTCTTGGTCTAACTAAATTTTATATTTCACTACATTATGCTCCTAAAAAGTTGAATATATTTTAATTTCAGAAAATGGGCAAAATTTGATCAAGGAATTAAAGATGGGGTCTAATGAAAAGCCTAATACTTCATCCAGCAACTCATATTCTGCATTTAACCAACTTCATCCATATCAAGATGCCAATCTTCAGAGAGCATTTATGCTTCCATTTCTAGACACTAGCCAAATGGGACAAGTTGAGCATCTGGATAGATTTCCTATGCAGATACACCAAGTGTGTTATCCTACAACATTGGAAATATCTACTAATTCTATCCTCAACACCATACTTGTGCCCCAAGTAAACCAGATACATGCATTAGAGACATCTTGTGACAACCATGATGACAATAGACTTCAAGTTGTGCACTTAGGACATCATCAGCAACCCCTACAAACAACTCATACATCAATAGGTCTATTGACCATCATATCAATGGTACACCAATTGAGATTGAACATCAAGATATGCAAACAGGGTTTTGTCAGATGGCTACAACAGAGAGGTCTATCAATCATCTTATCAACATTGTACCACTTGATGTTACACATGAAGATGTGCAAATGGAGAATTATTGGACTACACAAGAAGCTCTAGTTCAATCTTTCAAGCCAGGAGATGCCTTTAATGGATCCATTGGAAATGCAGAAGACAAAAATCTAGATTTTAACCATGATGACATGGATTTCAACCTTGAGGACATTACACATGAAGATGTGCAAATGGAGAATTATTGGACTACACAAGAAGCTCTAATTCAATCTTTCAAGCCAGGAGATGCCTTTAATGGATCCATTGGAAATGCAGAAGACAAAAATCTAGATTTTAACCATGATGACATGGATTTCAACCTTGAAGACATACTTATTTTCTAGATTAGCCTGTATGAGTACATAACACTTCAACTTTGTATGTCAGAACACCCGAAAGGAAAAAAAACAAAAAGAAAGAGAAAGAGAGGGAGATGACTGTTATGTGAATGACATTTATATCTTATTCCATATTTGATTAATATTGAAAGTAAAAACATAAATAAGTGAATAGATTATTTATGATGGTTTATATTATAAATATTTTTTATTTATATCATTACCATAATTGTCATGTTATCAAGTGTATTTAATTTATTTCTTGTTTTAACTTTAGAGTAACTTCTAACTATATGCTTTAAAGAATGGCTTCTTTTTTTTCCTATTGATTTTAAGATCATACAAATGGCTTATTCTTCTAGCATTTGGTTGTATTATTAGGCTAATTTAAGATTCTCTTAAGCAAAGTTTATATGTCTAAATCAATAACTTTTCTCATTTTGACATAACAAGTTTCGAAACTACTTGTATATGTCAATTAAAAAAAAAAAAAAGATCTAATTATGCATTTCCTTTTTCATGGCAAACTCCACTATGGTTGTAATCTAAATAGCCAACTATTTAATTTGTGATATACTAGAATACGACATTGAGTATATAACAAACCATCTGTACCCCAATGTGTAGAATTGCTAAACTATTATTAAAGCATTTTCAATCTATATGTAAAATCATCACCATATGATTGGGAAAATTTACGAGATTATGAAGGAAAAGGAATAATTTAATATACGCAATATATAATACTCAATAATTTTTTTTTATTTTTTTTCCTAACGTTAAGTTTTCAAAGAAGGATCTATGACAACTCACACCTAACATCCCACGGTAAGAGATACAACACCATTATGCTTGCCTTTCACAATACTCCTTTAAAACTTCTTGATAGACCATTTATTTGGTAGTATATCTAATGATTAAATATCAATTATATTTTATATGATGAAGTGCTATTGGATAGTTCCTAAAATCTTCCAGGCAGGTTTTGTATATATCATAAATATTAAAATTTATTTATACGTATCTGCGGGTAAGGTTTATTTTTCACTTTTTATTAGTCAAATAGATGCAGAGGAAAAAAAAAAAAAATTAGATCGAATTAGGAAATTTCCAATTTGCAAGATATGTGTGTAAATAACTTTTGATGTTTAGATTTTATAATATTTTACAATAATGTCAATAACTTAAATATATTTTATTGAGTACTAATATGCTTAGGAAGAATTAATCTTACAACATTAACTTGTACTATTAAAATAAGACTTTCGTTTAGTATAAATTTATCAAATAAAATGTTGAATTATAGAAATTTATAAACCAACATTTTGTGTCAATTGTTGCTTTATTCATTGTAGAAATATTGTATGATAAGTTTTGGATACTAATTTTAAATCCATTATACTCGTGGGAATCTCTCTCTCTCTCTCTCTCTCTCTGAGTTTTTATGAGAAACCCTAGTGTAGAGGGGGTGGATATGTGGCCAGCTCTCTCTTTTATATCTCTTTGTATTGTTTACCGCAGATTTATCACTACCAATCTAAAGAGTTGCAGATTCCTTACTATTGATTGGAGGGCTGTGGAGCCACTACCTCTAACATTATATTAAAGTTGTATTATATTATTTTTACCATCATGGATAATCCGAGCAGTTTAAAGAGTGTGAAAACCAAGAAAATATTATTTTATCGATAGCTTTTCGAATAAGAGGATTTTTTATGTATTTTTTATTTGTGTTTTTTACTTTGTTTTCATTCCTTATATGAGATTTTATTATTCCTTTTATGGGATCTAATCTAATCGCCAATCGATTTAATTTTATTCTCTTAGGAGAATTTCTATCCCTTATATAGGATACTTTGATAGTAGAAGAGATTTGTCTGCTTATACAGTTGTTTAATTGTACCTCCAATTCTTCGTTTCTCATTTTTTTTGTATCAATCATTGTAATGGATGTTATTTCATCTAGTGAATGAAATTCATTTTTTGGATAAAAAGAATATATTGGCTCTCCCTTATATTTGTTTAATCTTGTTGTACCAAAGATAATAATTAATATATATGTATATATATATATTTTTAATTAGATTATTAATAATAACATTATTAATAATCTTACTGTTACTAATATAAGAGAAAATTGTTTATTGGTCTTTAAAGAAGATTCTTTTTTGTACATACATTTTTTAAACCAAATAAATACAACTTAAATGTACAAAATACAAATATGACTTTATGTACATGGAAAAATGCTTTTGTGCATCTACATGCATGTACGTTACTATAATTTTCTAAAATACTATGATGTGAAATACATAAATATGGGCTATATTCAAATTCTTTGTTTATATTTACAAATAGTTAGTAACCTATATACATATATATACATTATGTCTATATATAGACTAATATACTTTTGTATATAACATTTAAAATAATATTATATTTATGTATTTGAAATACTAGCTACACACATCAAATTAGAAATATGATTAACTATTATGTATTTATAGATTCGTTTATACTTAGATTTTTACATATATTTACTATCAAACGGTGCATAAAAAATAATAATACTTATATGTGTACATGTACTTATATCTATGTTAAATATGTACTTCAAAAACATGCATCCTATTGGTAGGCACATATATCTTTTTCACTAGGTATAATTCCTTGAAAATACATCGGTATAGAATTAAAGGTATAGACAATATATATATATATATATATAGGTTTAATGCAAAAAATGGTACTTGAACTTTCGCAAAAAGTTCATTAGGTACATGAAGTTTTGTTTTAAAAATTTAGTACATGAAGCAAGTTTTTAGTTCAATCATGGTAGATGTCGAATCTAACAAATATATAATCTTACTTTTAAAATATATATAACTTGTATATAGCAATGATCAGGTTGATCCACAAAGATTAGTAAAATCTATTTCTATTTAGAGATTAGATGAAGAAGAGACGAAAAGGGAGATTGTGTGAAATCAAAGAAAACTAATTATATCTAAAGCAAACAAACACAATTCAAGAGTTAATTCAATATTAAAGAATTCCTAACTAAAGGTATTATCACGAATCAGTTCACAGAATTGATCATTGATGCAAAATTCTCTGTTTTTCATCTTGGATAAATCAATTATGGCTATTAACAAGCTCTAACAATCTATCTTTCCTTGCTTTTTCGATAACCAAAACAAGCTCTTTGATTATTTCTGTTTTTGACTAAACAATCCTAAACGAGCTCTTAGGGTTTAATTTATCAAAAGCATAAAAAACAAGATAGACAATCAATTCTAACCAACAAATCAAACTCTTGACCTATTTAGATATGATTATATATCCTCATAACATAAATCGATTGCCTATCTCATAATCATTCATGTTATTGTATCACAAATATTATAACAATCAAACAATTATGGGTTAAATATTCTAATTGACAAATTATCACCTTGTTAATTGAACAAACGATCCTAATTTGCATCAATCAAACAAGATAACAAGAACAAAAAGATCAGAGGATATACAAATACCCAAAACAAGCACAGAAACAAAACAAATCAATTAGATCTCACAATTCTTGAAGAACTAAGTCTTATAACAATCCTTTAGTTAGAAATAATACTTTACCCACTCATTCTCACATGAAACTCTCTCTTTTCTAGGGTTGTCGAAATGTTTTTAGGATGATACAAATCAGTTCTGGTTGCAACATCTTATAGAACAAAACTTGGAATTTTAATAGCCACAACGCATATCGGCAGTTACCAAATGTATACTGGCAGTGTACCATACCGGTGTTCAATATAATTCAAATTGATAAAGAAACACCGTCGGCTTTCTTTGTTTGAGCTGCCAGCTTTGCGTCTATGTTGGTGCCTATGCATTCATTTAATTGGAATTAATTTCTAGCATTCATTGATTTTGAATTAATTTCCGAGAGCTTTACACTGGCGATGTAGGGGACGGCTTAGGAGATAGCCTTAAACTTTTGGATATTGTGCATGGTTTGCATCGGCCAAATGCCGAAGGCATAACTCATCCATATACCAGTATAGGTTGTAGATCATCAAATGCTAGTACTAATCTTTGATGAAGGCCGATGGTATTGTTGACAGTATTAATGTTTTGTATTCTGTTCAGCTCTTACGCCAGCCATACACCGACAGCATAAAGCTCCCAGGAGATGGCGTATAGGTTTGTTTCAAGGCTAATGTTCTTTGTTTTTGCATCGACTGTGTTGATTCCATTTTAGCCCGTTTTGAAGCTTAA
Source organism: Combretum micranthum (assembly GCA_024138025.1). Taxonomy (NCBI): domain Eukaryota; kingdom Viridiplantae; phylum Streptophyta; class Magnoliopsida; order Myrtales; family Combretaceae; genus Combretum; species Combretum micranthum. The sequence continues at coordinate 231,548 of JAMXBD010000510.1, forward strand.
GCCAACAATATTGGATTTGTTTTTGCTAATGTGCAATGTTCCACCTTTCTAAACTTGCATGAAACTTTTCCAAACTTGTTCTATTTGCATTATATTTCATTCAAGACCTAAAATGACACATTTAGGCCTAATTAAGTACCAATTCATCATGATTTCTATAAAATCCATAACAATTAAGCATGATTTGTTCATGAAAGATAAGTATAATTTGTCTTTATCAAATCACATATGAAAAATATACATAAAAACTTACTTCAGTACCAAATTATTCAAAACCAAACTTCACATACATGATTGAACTTTTTATGAAATTTCATGTGTCATTTTTTACATTAACCCTATATATATATATATATATATATAATGACTAATATTGTAAATTACTTAGCCATATTAAGTTAACCTAATTATAAAATCGTTATAGTGAATTAGCATTATCAACGTTCTCATGCTAGTACATATAATTGAAAATAAAATATTTTTTTTAAAGTAGTCATTCTACGTTAATGGTATTTTGGTGATTATTGCTTCTTCTTAGAAGGACTTTGATGTAACCAGTGCCGTTAAACCTAAGTTGACTCACTTGGTTCAACCTGATTAAACTTGACTCGATCATGAGAACTGTTTGGTTTAACCATTATTCAATCCCTAATTCAACCCAATTTTACCCATTGACCTTTGACTCTTTAGCATGACTGAGTCGAACCCCATGATCTTACTCTAAAATGCGAATAAGAACTACTAAAATAGAGACTAAGCTCTAATACCAACTGAAAATGCAGTAGGTTAAATCAAGAGGATAAATTGAGTATAATTCAAATAAGTAAATTAAGCAATGATAACAATAATAATAACAATAATGATGAAAAAAGAACCAAATTTTGGGTTTGGTTCGGTCTAGTCTGGTTCAGTTCACGATTCGATCATTTTTTTGCACATCCATATTATCTGTATCTTATTTGTTTGATCTATTTATGAGTAAAAATGTTTGTTTTTTTATCTATATTCATTTCTTGATAAATATTTATTTTAAAATGATAAAAATAAAATATTAAAATAAGTAGAAAAAGATGAAACAATAAAAACCTAAATTGTTGGTTATAACTAAAATACTAATCTATAGCAATTAAGTTTTACTTGATGATTTAGCAATTGGATTAGTGGAATAGGCTTTTATTCTTCTTTCCTACTTTTCCCTTAGATCAATGTTTAGTTTGCATGTTTTGGACTTAATTGTAACAACACTATATCATTTTTAGATGTTTTATTTAAGTTAGAAATATTTATTTTTAAAATTTTTTATTCCATTATCGTAATACGTACTCTCTCTTGCTCCCCTTTTTTTCCTCCCTCCAATTACTGTTATTGGCTTATTTAAAGTTTATTTAGAGATGATATTTCTAAGAATGTGGTGGTGGTAACATGATGTTATCATTGTACAATGGAAAAAGTTATAAAACAATTTAACCTTATATCATCAATACAGCAGAATATATTCAATATGCAATCAAGCAACAAAGTAAGCTATCCCAGTATGATCCCATTGGACATCCTAAGAAACTTTGACAATCTTGTTTCAACTAACCCTGAAAGGATTCTTAGATATCAACTTAATGTATGTCCTTTTGCTCTCTATACCTTATGGGTTTATTCTCAATTCATATTAATTGTTGGCTTTGACTTGACTAATAATATAAACCTGAAAAACAAAATCAAAAGAATAATCAACATTATGTTCATTCCTACACCCCCCACCCTCGGCCCAACCCAAAAAAAAAAAAAAAAGACTGGGAAAGTAACAAATTTTTTTTTTTTTTATAATTCGACAGGTTATATGTCATATTATATCATAAATCAAGTGGAGATGGAAAGGAAGAGGTTAGTTCATCTTTGTATAATTAGTTGTAACATAATAGTTACTTTCAAACATATGTGGATGCTAATACGACAATGATATTTGAATTGAATTCTCGCACTTTAAGGAAGGAGCCGAAGAGCATAGTGAGGAAAGGAGCATAAAGGTTGCAAATGCAAAAGTTAAATGCGTTAGTAGGTAATGGCTTATGTCTTTGCCTAGTAATGGTCATAAGGTCTTTGCTTGGCTTTCAACACATGTTGTATTACATGTGTTTATTAATAAAACTTGCTTGCTTTTATTTAATGTGTGTTATGATTTGGTTATTTTACTAAGTTGTGGTTTGTTCACTCCCTAATAGATTTGACAGGTTCCAAGATTTACCTTGGTTTGTCACGACGGGGGATCTATGTAATCACTCTAATTTTACATAAAGCGATTATAATAATTATTAAAAATATAATATATAATTATAAAGAACTATAATAAAAAATCACAAAAATCACTCCTAATTTTTTGCAAATTAAAAAATATTAAAGTATGAACAAATAATGATCACTGATAAAGCAATCGTTACTGTAAAATTTAAATTAGTTTCCTTAAACTCAAAATTTAGAAAAATAAGATCTTAATAGTGATATAATGATTATTAAATTACCTTTAATATTTTAAGACTAGAAAATAGCACTAGAAAATTTACTATTAATAGAATAAATAATTCCTAAATAATAAAATATAATATTCTGCGATAATAATCAATAATTCAACAAATAATTGCAACTAATCATAAATTTCAAAATACAATAGAAGACAAGTAATTTCTAAAACCTATTGGTTATATAAAGATAGTTTAAAAATAAATCATTAGAATTATAAAAACATGCAAAAATATAAAAAAAAAACTAATCAATACTCAAGAATTTAAACTCTAATTAAATATTTGAATTACATCAAAACTTTAGATAGAATATTTTGAGAATAAAATTCCAATTTAATTAGTGTAACCTGTGTATCTTTATAACTAATAAAATAAATAGAATAGTAAATGTAAAATAGATATTAAACATAAGACCAAATAAAAACCCTAGAATAAACCTATGAGTAGTAATAAACTCATTTATAACTTAAACACCATGAATATAAAATTCTTTGACCGTAACTAAATACAAAAGACAAGATTTCAAATCTTGAGTAAATAACTCTGTTGATTCTCTAAATATCTAAAGTTTTGATGATAACAAAATACTCAATGAACTAACTACTCTATTAGTGTGCAGAATTATATTCAGAATTTTATATAGAATATTGGTAAAGTTGTTGAACAAATATATTAGATTGAATGATATTAAGTCTTGGACATAAACAAGTTTTTTTAAGTGAGACAAGAGTTGTTATACGATATGAAGATTTTGGATGATGTTTCGAAAAGAAAAAGGTACACAGAATGTTTTTCAGAAGGATACTTAAAGTATAAAACAATCCCAGAAACACAGAACCTTTCACAGAACCTTTGGAGAAACTCAAGCAACCATTATGAATTGAAGTTAGTCTCCACAAACACAGAACTTTTTACAGAACTTTTTCAAGAAACTTCAGCAGTATTTCTGATTTAAAGATGATTACTGTTTATCTTCTCAAACAAGATCTATGAAAAAGATAAATAGTTTTGAAGACCTAGCTCCGAGATAATAAGTATATTCGGACAGTTTACTTATATTCCACTAAAGTTGGATTATCCTAGGGGATTAAATAAATTATCGAATTGATTATTTTTTTATCAAAGAAGTTTTTCTGGAAATAAAGAACAAAAGCTACAGTTGATTAACGATGGAACGATTTGAAGTTAGAACAGTTAAGTTTTCTGATTTTTCTCAAGATAGAAACAAATTCAACTTGGATAATTTTAAGAAAATCAAAATAAGAACAATGTTATCCTTAAGTAGATAACACATGAAGATCACGCTGAAGACTGTGATATCAGCAATCAGCAACAGTTCTCCAGATTTATCTTCAAGATCAACTTTATCAGAAGTTTTCAAACAGAAAACAAGTGGATTATTTCAAATCACGAAACTCAAGCTAATCTTATCATATCAAGAATTCAAATTCAAATCTGGATCCGAAGAAAACAAGAAGAACGAGATTATCTCTCGAAGAATATCAGTAGCGATTGATAAATCAAATTAAGGATAAGAAGGTACAGATTTTCATCCGAGATTTTTGGGATATCTATCTTATCTCAAACACAATAAATTCTGAACGTTAAAAGGACACGAGACGGGAACAGAGTTAAAAAGAAGAAGAAGACGCCGAACTTAAATACAATTCAAGAAAAACAAAAATCCAAGAGCAGCTTGACTCAATCATTGACCGAGAAATATTAAGAATTGAAAAAGCACACTTTCTTTTCTTCCCACGTGCAGAATTGTAGCAAATTTCATTGCAATCTTTATATTTTATTCTTTTACAAACGAAGCAACTTGTTGTTGACTTCAAGTGAGTTAGTTCAATTACTAGTTTAGACTCTGTAGATCGATTGACGCTAGAGAATAGCTGTGAGAATCGAGCAGAGAGAATTGTACAAGCTTGTAATTGATTTTATTGGATATAGTGGAACAAAACCCGTAGGATAACGGGGTTCCCGGCTCGGAGCTGGAAGAGTGGACTGACGCACAAGGCGGAACCACTATAAATATCTACCTGACCTTCTAATTCCTTCTATATTTATATTTCCACAGTTTATTTTATTGCTGTTTAATTGTTCATATTGTTCTCTTAACTTAAAATCAAAGGGGATTGTTTTTAAAAGGCAAAATTTTAATTTTCTGAAATAATCAATTCAACCCCCCTTCTTGATTATTTTCGGGACCAACAATCAAGATATAATTAAAAGTAGCTCTATATTTCAAAACCAATAAAAGATAACTCCCTTATAGAATTCATTGATTATACAATAATAACTAAAATATAAACCGCTAGTATTGTAAATACACAATAAAAATAAAAACAGATTTATAACTAATAATCTAGACTCAAAAAAAAATTAGATCGCATCATTATTTTAGTTAGAAAATTCTAAGCCTATAGAAACTAAAATCCTAATTTATCTTATCGAGCCCATAAAATCTTAATCACGTAGACTATAAACTTAAATTTGAACTCAAAGACAACCTAGAAAATTTGTAGAAACTTTAAATAATTTTTTGAAAATAGAACTCCTAAATAATTGACCTATTTATACATGATTAACCTAATAAATTACCCTGAAACTAAAATAATTAATTAACTAAATAATATTATATTATTATTTGCTCAAAAATTTGGTGGGAAAAGGATTTATTGTGGCTGGGAACTTCTCCAAATTGCTCACTACAACAAATCCTATTATATAACACAAAAATGATTGTCGGATTATAACACAATATTTTTCGGATTAGATCTTGTCCGAAAAATCCTTTTCTCGCTAGCTTTCCTCGCTTTATGCTATTCTAATAAATTCTTAATCGACAAAATATTTTCTCGCTTGAAACTGCCGAGAACGTGTTCTCAGATTAAAGTCGTCTGCTAAAATCCCTCGTGATTTCCTCGACTCAAGTCTAATCCAACAACATGTTGAAGGACGTGTGCCATGCATTAACTCTAGGTATATAAATTCATACAAAAAAATTTATTAAAAATAAATAAATATTAATTAATGGTCAAATACAATTATAATAATGGAATTAACATTAAACATCAAGTTTGAATTACAAAGATGAATCCAACAAATTTTGTACAATAAATATCGTCATTAATAATAAAAATCCACAAAGACAAATAATTTAAATCTAAAATCGCCTAATTTGAAGTTGAATGTCTTGTCCTCTTTTGACTCGATTTGTTGGCTGCTAGTGTTGTACGTCGCAGTATAAATGGCTATTGTTGGGTTTATCGCACAACTGGCTTTTCTTGATCATCTATGGTATTAGGCTGTTATATATTTCTATCAATCCTGGAAGGCTGTTATATATTCATATGAGTCCTGGATAGATCCCATGTATAATGCACTGGAGGTTGAGATGATTGATGCGCAAGCTCAAATAACCTATTAAGTCTTTGAGGTCTCACTAATGGAGATGTTGATGCATTTTGAATAGGAAAATGATCATATTGTAACATACCCCTAGAAGACCCACTAAGTCTTCGAGCTCCTTGTGGTGGAGGTGTCGATACATGTCGTACAAGAGATTGAAAAGATTGTTGAAAAGGCTGAAGTGACTCATCTAATCTAATTCCTTGTAATCAAGGTGTGGATAACTGTGGTGATGAAATTTGTGGCGAGGATTCACGTGCTTGTGAAGGTGATGCATTTGATGGAGATGTCGGCACTAATTGATCCCCTCCTAGTAATTGTATAAACTGTGTGACCAAGTCCTTCAACCCATTAAAGTCCTGTTGCAATTTCTGAAAATCCTGAAGTGGTACAGTTGGTCCAGAAAGAAAAGATGCCCGATAATGAGGTGGTCGTATTGGTGATGGTTTAGGCCCACCATATCCTAATCCACGACTGTAACCAGATTTGCGCCCCAATACTTCAGTCATAACCTGTACTTCTATTGGTGAAGTAGAACCATTTCGTTCAGCAATTTGCGATAAGTGTTTATGTTTTTTCACCATTTCATCCTGCATGAGAAAATCATAAATATAAAATTAAGCTTGTCACTTCAATATTTCTACCATTTTTTGTTTTTTTAACCATTGACAGTATACATGCCAAAAGAAAAAAAAAATATTAATAGTTCAATTTTTCAAATGGAAGATGAGATCATCCTTTCTATAGAAGGAAACATGAGAAATACAATAAAAAGTACTTTAATTAAAAAATAAAAAATTTGTACTAGAATAGATATGAGGGAAGGAAAATTAGACAATTTCATTCTTGAATTAATAAACAAGCATATGCATAGTGGTATTTCATTGCCATAGAAGACATTAAAAGTTCCTCTTATCAACTCCAAGCCCCATCCAATTTAATTAAGCTAGATCAATTCCATATGTACCAAAATCACCATCTACATAACAATAAAGAAATGTATCCTACAATAAATTAACTTCAATCAACATTGAAAGCATGACAACTTCTATGTAGTGGTACAACCAAAGGTCTTAACTATAATCTTCCAAGGTGCACTAATTGAAAATTTCCAACATACTTAAACATCTAGCTCCACAATAAGCTATCATTGAAAAAAAAAAGTGCAAACCACCCCGAATTGCAGCTTTCACTAACAACCTACCACAAAATTACACTTTGCTAAAACACAAAATAGGACACAACAATAAATATGAAACTAAAGCTCAATACTACCAATGCACCAAACTTGATCCCTAACAAGCTAAGAAAAAACAAAGAAATGTAAATGTATGTGATTCCTTCTTTTTTTCCACAATTCAAACATTCTAATAATTACGATATATTTGCATCGACTAATCACACAGCGTTTTCACCATAAATCATCTCAATAAGACATCTGTAAAAGAAAAAAAGGATATTAATGAAACTCAAAAAAGGGAAGAAAATAAATGAATTCAACACAAAAACAAAAGTAATAAACACATTTTTTTTGTCGGTTTCGACCAACAATTTTTATGTGCATACAATTTAGTAAATTATATTAAGATCGTTATATCTAAAGCAATGAAGAATAAGTCGTACATAATGCACTCTAATCATATCCAATATAAGACCCTTCCAACTGCTATAAACAACTTCTCCATCCAATTAAAAAAAGCAAAAACAAAAAAAAAAGGATGGAGGAAAAGAAAAACAGAGACTATTTGAAAAATAGTCTATCTAATACTTACTATTTTTTGTTGCACGATCTCATTGTACCACCTTCCATTTTTCTCATGTGCAGCTCGAAATGTCTCAATCTCTCCTAATCTCTAAATAAATATCACTGTTAGCTGTAAATAAAAGAAATTAAATTTCAATTAAAAAAGTAGATACCTTCTCATGTTTTAAGCTGACATAAGACTTAGGTCCCATTATATGTTTGTATGGAAGAGCCTTGCGATTTTTCCTATTGATCGCACTCCTTTTCTAAAACAATAAGGAAAAGAAGTTACTCAATAGCCTATCAAGTCATATTATAGCACCTGCTTATTTCATGAAAACAAATAAATCACATAATCAAGTAGTAATTTTCGTGAAATTTAAAAATTAAATAGATAACACTACTATTACTTGACTATACTCGAAATCAAAGAAGTCACATAGACTAACCTAATCATGTGGTCGGGAATTAGGCCCTTTGGAATGACTTTGCGTGCACGCCTTCCCTTTCCATATAATTCATAATGAAGACGAAGATTGTGGCGCAGCTCACTATAGGATTTAGCTGCCACTTCATGTAGTATAACCTTCCACCGTGGATCATTCCAATCAGCCTCAAATTTTTCCTATACTTAAAAAAGATTAATCACTAATTTAACAATTATAAAACACCATAATTTGTTATAACAACATTTTCAAATTAAATAAAGCATCAATGTCTAGGTTTTAGTCTTTATAGTGAAGTTGTTCTCTATTTCCAGCTCTGTTGCACTAGCAATTTATAGCTCAAGTTTGATTACTTTATTAGAGGAGGAATTTCACAACTCAAATGATACTTAGTTAGATTAAATATATTGGAGCTCTTTTATGAAGTACATTAACCATCATTGTGTATGATCTTCTCTCCCTTCTTCTCTATTGTAAAACTATATCACAGAAGCATTCAAACTCCCTTGATTTTTAGCATCTGTTGGTCTGTAGTATGAAACCTTGCATCAATGTCAACAGTCAAATTGACAATTCTATGTTATTTAACATTTAACCCATTACTGAAATGGAGACTTGAGTTTTTCCCTCTTACTCAGAGCATGGAATATTTGAACTGGAATTCTAAATCTGCATATATTCTTCTTCTTTTTTTTTTTTTTTTTATTTTGGCTGTCATGCACTTACATTAGACCTTAGAGCATGCAAACTTTAGTCTCGTGGTCTATGGAAGAATCTAGTGGAAATTCCCCATGCAATAGGGTTTTAACTAACACCAATCTTCTTTAGTTGCTTAGTTCAATCATAAGGTACTTGACCTAAATATATTATCGTATGAATTATTATTTTATTTTATCTTTTAATTCCTACAAGATCAGAGACATGCTTATTCATCTTGCCTCTTCAAGTGATCATCTAGAAAATCAATTGACAATCTCTAAGATTCCAATAATGTTTTTAGTTTAATGTTGGTATATCTGGTCTTTTACACAACTAGGGTACAAACACAATTACATGCACTCACAAATATGACAAACTATAAAGCATAGAACTATTTTCAACTTTCATCAACTTCCTCAACAAAATAGCCCATGGCAGCATACTAGACAATAAAGACAACTGAAAAAAAAAAAAAAAGATGAAAGAAACAAATATGATAAACTATGTAATATGCTCTGAAAGAAAAGAGAAAAATAAGATTTGAGGTAAAGTTTACTTACTACTACATTCGCCATGATAGACTCTCTTAAATCAAGTGGTACCCCACTCCAAGCCTTACCATTCTCCGTAAACAAGGGTGTCTTCCAACGATGCATTGCTAAGAATTCTTCTGAGAGCAATCTTGAATTCGGCCCTATGGGACGGTTTGCACCTGGTGGGAGTGGTAAATCTGGTCCCTTATTAGTCCTCCTAATTATATCCTCTACTACCTTACCACTATATGGACCTCTATGTTTCCTTTTCAATTTTCCAACACCATTCCCATTCCCTTTCTCATTCTCATTCTCGGTCTCGGTCTCATTTTCATTGTCATTCTCTTCCTCATTCCCATTCTCATTACCACTCTCATTCTCATAATCATTTGTACAATCTCTAGATTGATCCTTCTCATGGTTATTGATTTGATTACCTTCATCTTCATCTGAATAATGCTCCTCGACTTGTCTATTTATCCCATCATAATCATAGTTAGAGGGATTGACAACATGTTGATAAGATCCATTAGAGTAATGATATGAAGCCAATGTATGGATTGGATCATCACCAAACCAATCTGTAGGACCAACATCATGTACAAAGAGTTAAATAAAAAGTCATTAGAAACTATATATTAAGCACTTAAGCTATCACTAGAAAGAATTGGTCATTTTACCCATTTGTCTATCTAAAGATGATGATGGTGCATGGAAAAGATTTCCATGAAGGCTTCCTTGTCGATCATGAGCCATACTGCAAAGGGGTTAAGCAAAACATTTGTTATCCCAAAATAAGCAGAACACATATACAAACAAGCAAATGATCAATATAAACACTTCAAATAAAACAATTCAATCAATTTAAACTTTTTTATTTTAGAAAGGAAAATGACAAACAATAATAATGAATAGAAAATTCTATTCAAGTTTCCATTATGTTTATTTTTTTATTAAGCCTAAAAATAAAACTAATAAAGAATTACAAAATTGACTAAAAATAAATAAATTCTCACTCTAGCCATATTCATCTTTGTCGGAGTTCCCACTATCACTGTTCACATCTATCCCAACTACATGACTTGTTGAGGCTACATTAGTTGAGGTTTCTCTTTGTGTCCCTATCCACTTTAGTGGACCAAGATCTACAAAAATGTCTTTGATAGTAGCATGTCAGAGCATGCTTGTTGTAGCGCTTCTTCAGAAGCATCTTCATCATATTCTTCACTAATAGGAATTGCAGGATTGAATAATTTGCAATGGAATATATGACGATGGTGAACCTTTTGGACCACTTTCCACTCCCCAAAACGCCTTTTAGGATCCTTCATGTAAATCACTTGTGTTGCTTGATGGGCTAGTATCAATGGATCATCATTGTACCAAGTTCTCCTCGTATTCATGCATATCATGTCATTATCAATAAATTCCGGTTTGCTTCGCTCCAAATCATACCATTTACATTTGAAGAGAAACACACGACGTCCATGAACATAGTTTAATTGGATGATATCTGTCAAAATACCATAAAATATCATAGGTTGTCCCTTATGTGAGCTTGCCACTTTAATACCACTATTTTGTGACTTGCGTTTTTTGTCCCATTCCTCTATAAAAAATCTCACACCATTTATTATACAAGCTTGAAATGATTTCACATTTCTTTGTGGCCCCCATGAAAGGGCATCCAAGTCATCAGACACTCTCTTGGAACTAACACTTTTATTTCGAACAATCTACAAAATGTAAAAATAGATTAAGTTTAACTACACATTTGTAAAGTAACCACTTTGATAAAGTTAGTGAAACTAACTTTGTCTTGGAACCATTGTGGGAAGTGCCTTCTCATGTCATTCTCAACATTTTGTGAATTATTCGCATAAGATATCTTCAAACTCCCTACAAAACGTAACATCACCATTGAGAATGATATTCATATAAAAAATGATAATTAGAGCTTATAACCCTTACTGCATGTAAGGTTGAGCTTCCTTGCAATTATTCAGTACATACCAGTGTAACTTATACAAGTTGAGTTCAATACCAATATCCTTACAACCTCCAAAATTATGCACTCGTTGTGAAAATACTTGAAAAGCACCACTAGGCATGTCTTGTGGCTCCTATTGTCGTGGAAGCCGATTAAACCTTGTCTCAACATCTTCTAGGTAAAGCGCACAAAATGTAGAACTTTCTTTTGCAATGTATGCTTTTGTTATACAACCTTCAGAACGTGCTCTATTTTTCACCATTGCTTTTAATCCATTTAGGTATCTTTCTATCGATACATCCATCTATACTGTACTGGTCCACATAAATGAGCTTCTCTCGGTAAATGCACCGCTAGGTGGACCATTATATCAAAAAATGCAGGTGGAAAAATCTTCTCTAACTTACAAAGTGTTAAGACAATATTCTTTTCTAGTATTTCCAGCAAACTAAACTTCAATTCTTTAGAACACAGTTCTCGAAAAAAAACTGATAATTCAACGATTGCACCATATACCTCATCATCTAAAAGTCCACATAAACCAACTGGAAGAATCCTTTGTAGCAATACATGACAGTCATGACTCTTTAACCCCTTAAGAGATGCTTGTGCTTGGCCTTTAAGAGATGCATGTGTCTATTGGAAGCGATTTGATATATTAGATGAATAGCCATCGGGAAATTTAACATTTTTAATAAAATCACAAAAAAGTTTAACCTTATTTTTGGTTCAAATTATATCTTGCCAAAGGCTTTATTAACGGGTCACCCATGCGAATCAAGTCTTCACTACCCCGAATATTCATTTCTTCAAAGGTCATCCTTGCCTTGTCAGTGTTTTTGGTTTTACCCTTTATGTTCAAAAGAGTTCCAATAACACTATCACATATATTTTTCTCAATGTGCATTACATCGAGATTATGTCTCAAAACCAACTTATCCCAATATGGCAACTCATACAATATACTTTTCTTACACCAGTTAGTTTCATCTAAATTTCTCTTTTTACTTCTATGGCCAGTAGCTTTTCCCATTGTGACATTTTTATGAAGACTAAGTTGCATCAATATATCTTGACCATTGAAATTTCTTGGGGGTGGTCGATTTTCTATTGTACCATCAAAACTTCTACTACTTCGCCATTTGTGGTTACTAGGTAAGAAACATCTATGGCCCATGTAATGTAATTTGCTTTGTGAGTGCACACAACTTCCATCCACATTACATACTGGCCAAGCTTTATAGCCTTTAGTGGTCCAACCAGATATATCACCATATGCAGGAAAATCATGAATTGTCCACAAAAGAGCTGCATGCATACGAAATGATTGGCCTAATACCACATCGAATGTTTTCAATCTTACCATCCATAGCTCTTTCAACTCATCAACTAAGGGCTGCAAAAAAACGTCGATCTCTTTTCCAGGTGACTTTGGACCGGGTATTAAAAGGGACAAAAACATATATGGATCCTTCATGCACTTCCATGGAGGTACATTATATAGGAAAACTATTACTGGCCACAAACTATATGTTGTACTCAAGTTCCCAAAAGGATTGAAGCCGTCGGTAGCAAGTCCCAATCGCACATTACGTACATCAGATGCAAAATGAGGAAACTGTCGATCTAAGGTTTTCCACGCTTCAGAATCAGAAGGATGTCTTAGCACATTTTCATCATTGACATGGTTCTGCTTATGCCATCTCATCTCAGATGACGTTTTTTTAGACATAAATAGTCTTTGAAGACGTGGTTTCAAAGGAAAATATCTTAAAACTTTTAGGGGTACCTTTTTTTTATGTTCGAGATTATCAATCTTCCACCTTGACTCATGACATGTCGAACATTGATCTAAGCTTTGAAACTCCTTCCAATACAGAACGCACTCATTCCTACAAGCATGAATAGATTGTGCATCCATTCCCAACCCACGCAACATCTTCCTTGCTTCATAATATGATGATGGAAGCTTCTCACCCTTTGGTAATAGGCTTTTAACAAATTCCAACCACATATTAAAACTCTTAATTGATTGTCGACCATCCACTTTTAAGTGCATCATCTTAATCAGCTGATAGCACTGAAAACTTATTACATCCTGGATACACCTCACATTTAGCATCATTTAATAAGCTATTGAACTTATCTAATTCAATTTCATCGCTTATTGCATCATTGAAATCATCACTATCAGAACCACTAACCATACCTACCATGTCCTCTAAAATTTGTTGGTCGACTTGATCCTCAAACTCCTGTCCTTCAATATGAGCAGCCTCATCAACTCTGTCTGCTTCATTCCTGTCACGCCCCGAGGGATACCCTAAACGTGGCAGTCTGCCGTACACAATACTAAAGCCTATGAATGACTACCTTAGTCACGCAAAGGCTTCCATATCATGAACAAGGCCTATATCACAACCAAGGGAACGCATCAAAGTAGCGCAATTTATATTGATAATAAATAAGTAACAAGGCAAAGAGAATATAAAACATAAACATATCACATTTCAATTCTTAAGGGCATATTCTTCTATTATCTTCAAATAAATGTACGTCACTAATCATATAGGTTAGCACATGTAAAGAACCTTACAAAATTTCTTCATCGTATGATTCCATATCCTTAATCATCCGTTCATGACTTCCTTAATGTCATGATCCTCAAATTTAATCCATGAGTATACCTGTTTCAATCAAATCTATAGGGTATAAGTTACAACTTAACTTAGCGACATATTCCTTTTCATTCGCACCATATTTTCAAACAAGTTTATTTATATTTTCATTCATATGCTATGCAAACAATGCATCAATCACATGATTACACAAATATATATAGTTATTCGGAAACCATATATAGAACGGATTTACCCCTCCGTATCAAAGGTTAAGGAATCGGGGTTGAAGGTCCTCGACCTTCTACTGCTAGTCCCTAGGTCCTCACCCATAGCGTTCGGTTGGCTCGGCTCCGAACCTAGAGTCGCTTTCCCCGAGCGATTTGGATTCTCCAGGAAGGAACATGACCGTAGCACTGCATGATCACAGCCAATCCAACACTACGCGTAGGAGTAGCAGCCTTCCGAAATAGATGTGACTCGATGGATGCTATGCGTGAAAGTTTTAGTTTTCTTAAGCCAACCCTTGTTTAAGGTTTATTAGGGGCGATCAATCAATTTAGCAAACCATAAACAACCATTCAAGTAAGTAAACAAAATTATTTAAACAAGCAGTTCGAAGTTGCGATATTCTTAGTTCTCATTTCACGCATAAACATAGAATCATATATATACACAAAATCCCGAAATCCCCAAAAATATTCGCTTTTATCTTTTCTTAGTATACTAATGCTACTACTTTACAAGCACAACCAAGGTAATGAAATTAGAAGGAATAACTCACTCGTCCATTTCGCTATCTTCTTAGTCGTAATAATCCTCGGGTAGGGTATTCTCGTATCCTTCGTCACCTAGACAAAAGAAATACTCGGGATAAGTTTTTCAAGAATTTCTATTCTTGGAGATTCTAAACTTTTCTTAAAATCGTGGTAAAATCGTATAAGAGGAAATTCCAACTTAAAATGGCCATAACTTGCTCATTTTAACTCGGAATTTCGCATATAATATACCTTTTTCTACCTATTCAAAAAGATCTATCCATTTCTAAGGTTATCTTGGTCATAAAAGGTCATTTGGGTTCCGAAAACGTCAGGTACAGATTTAAAACGAATTTTCTAAACTTTTGCAAAAATCCATTTTCTAGCTCAGCTCCATTTTAAAGAAAATCCTTTTGTAACAATATATATATATAATTATATATTTGATAAACACTTTGAATATATAAGTAAGCTCACTTTATATGCAAAAATCCTAATGGTAGTGTCTCAACAATTTATTTCATAAAACAATTCTTTTTATCTTGATAAATTCCTTTTTGAGTATTTGGAAGAAACTTTTCATTATAATGGAATACATTCTTATTCTATTTTCTTCATTCCTTTTTCCAAAACAAGTTAAATTTTTCCTTAATCCTTTAGTCTTGCATTACATTTTTCTTCTAGTGATTAAAGTTCAAATTTATCAAAAGTATATTAAGTTGATGAAAACCTTTTCATAATTTTGTATTTATGATGGTTTTTAGAAAAAAAATGAATCTTGTCTTCTTATATTTATTTCTAAAATATAAGTTTTTGCTTTCTAAAACTTGTTCTTTTCATTTCTTTTGAAAAGAATAATCTTTTATTGATAAAATCCATTCTTGTTAATCTTACTTTATTTATATTCTTTTGAAAATAAGTTCTTTCTCTTAGAAATTTAAAAATCATTACTTTTCCTAAATGGGTTCATAACTTTATGAGTTGATTTTTATATTAACTTTGAAAACTAGTTTGTTTCTTAATTTAGAAAAGAGTTTAATTCTTAAACTTTTAATATTAACGATTTATTTTTCCTAAAACTTAGATTACCATAAAATACAAAGAAAATATTTATTTCTTACGTTTTCTTGATAAAACTATTTTTGTTATGTGAGAAAACTTGAGAAAACTTGTATTATTCTATTTCTAGGTTGTTGATAATAACTTCATATTTTTGTGGTAAATCATATAATTGAAAACTTAGCTTTGAGTTCATTAAGTAAAGTAATATTCTATTGTTAGATTTAGTTGAGACATTAGCATTATGCAAATGCAAGTATCATGAGCATATAAAGAAATAAGAACACAAGAAAATACTAGAAATAAATAATAAGCAAGAAAAATAAAATATCAAGTATTGGGAACCTTAGCTTCATCAAGGAATCCCGATCAAGTATTGGAGCCTCAGCTTCATCAAGGCATCCCGAGACTAAGAATGGACTAGTCCTGAAAGATTAAAGAAAATAAAATATTGTTTTGACTTGATATGGACAAGTCTAAGACTAGAAAGACTAGTCTTAATAATAACATGAAATAAATAAATTGCATACTTGAAAGTAAATAAATAACAAATGAGCTTATATGCTCTAAATATATAATATACATTTATATATATATATATATATTTATAAGCAAGTTATACTAAAAGATCAAAATATAAACAAGTAATAAATGACAAAGTATATATATGCATGAAAGTAGTTCCATGAACAAGAACCAAACATGATCTTAATGTGGTTTTCTTTAGTTTTTCAACCTAAGAAACAACATCAAAACCATATAAGGTTACTTGACATGAAAAGAATAGAATATGAGTTCTTCCTTACCTAAATGTGTAAGAAGAAAAGAAGGATTGCTTGAAGGCTTTTGGTAGTCGTAAGTAGTGAGGCTTTGAAAAGAAACTTTCTTTAGTAATGGAAGAAGAGTGTTTTCCTTTACAAGAAGTGAGTTCTTGTAAGACTATAGAGAGGAGTTTAGCATAGTTTCTTTGCTTTTAAATGGTGTGAAGAAATGAGAAGGGAAGAGGTGGTTTTTATAGAATTTTGTGGAGGGAATTAAGAGGTAATTAAATAAAAGAAAAATAAATTAAAGAGGGGGGGGGGGGGGGGGGGGGGGGGGGGGGGGGGGGGGGGGGGGGGGGGGGGGGGGGGGGGGGGGGGGGGGGGGGGGGGGGGGGGGTGGGGGTGGGTAATAAAGAAGTAATGTGTAAGTTTGATGTGATTAAAGTTGTGTTGGAAATGAAAAAAAGTAAGAAATAGATATGTAGGTGTAAGAAAAAGTAGAGATAGGTGAATAGTAATGAATAGTAGAAAAGGACTATGAATAGTAGACTAGACAAATAAAGTACCGGTAGTAATAAAAATACGCGTAATAATGCGATATCTGTAATTTTTAACTATCAAAAAATTCTAAAACTGATATTTTTGGAATCCTTATATTTTTACGAGTCTGTTGGTATAAATGGAATATTTTTAATATTCCGATCTCCGGGACACGATTTTCGAGAACTGGTCCCGTTTGAGTCCGAAGGACACTCGAAATTCGCGAATCTGATATTTTTATGTTACTCTATATTATTACAAATTATTTTAAGCTATTGGCTTAATTTCGTTTTCTAGGCATTGAAAACGCAGGATTGCCGGATCTTAAACACTAGGATTCGTTATAGGCTTTGTTGGCTTTAGGGTTCCGGTTTGACTTTCGTTTTCGTCGAGATATTCGTAAGATCGTCTAATTTTCGAGTCTTGATCGTTTTATATATTTTTAGTTCCACATCTATGTTTCATCTTTTTTTTTTATTATTTAATAGTTTTTAGTTCTCGGGATCATTTAACTGAGTCTAGGGTTATGAGTTAACTCAGTTTGACTTTTGACAAAAATTGAAATTTTTTATTCCGAAATTATCGAGGGTTTTAGGATTTTGTTGTTGATCGTCATTTGGATATAT
Organism: Combretum micranthum; assembly: GCA_024138025.1. Taxonomy (NCBI): domain Eukaryota; kingdom Viridiplantae; phylum Streptophyta; class Magnoliopsida; order Myrtales; family Combretaceae; genus Combretum; species Combretum micranthum. The sequence continues at coordinate 249,249 of JAMXBD010000510.1, forward strand.
TGTCTTGATTTCGTGTTAGGAAACGGTTAGGTGATTTGATTGATGTACGAATGTTGTTTCAACCGATAGTTGGATTTTTCTATTTTTGTTTTTGAGGGTTTTCTATTTCTCAAATTAAGAAAACTCGTTTTTTATCTTTATTTAGAATTAGGTCTTAATTTGGTTCTCGTTTTAGGGTTTCGTTTCTAGCGCTTGTCTTGATTTAGAATTTAGTTTTAACTTGAGTCGATTTTTTGGGATTTCAATTTTAAACTTTTAGAATTATTTTCTGTGAATCATGAAAATTTTTGGGGGTTTACAATTCCTATTAGGTTCATTGCAATCTGACTCATCTGATGCCACTCTTGACACTATCTTATGAAATATATCCACATGAGATGTCTCGCCATGACACATCCAAGTTTGATAAAACCATGCCATTCCTCTATTCATTAAATGGTGCTCAATTGCTTCTATAGAATGCCAATTCTTATTCAGACAATCGTGACATGGACACAATATCAAGCCATCCGTAATTCGCTTATGTTTTACCGCTATCCTAAGAAAACTTTGGATACCATTTACATACTCTTGTGAACAACGATTAGATGTTTGAATCCAACTTCTATCAGATATCTTACTAACAGTAGAATCGTTTGGAGATTCAAAATTTATCGTTAATAATCTTCAATAGTTGAGAAATCAACCTTATGTCTTCTATGGTTGTGAATTGACCTTATGTCTTCCACAAACTACAAACAAATTGATAATTGTAAGCATTTATTACTAATTTCCAGCCAGCATACAAACCATAATTCAACATTAAAATTTGATTATTATTTAAACTCTACATAAATTCTTTTAGTATTATTATTACTAAAATATGTCATTTAATCTTTTCAAGTTATACGAAATCACATTTAATAATTCTGCTGAGCACATTCAATTACAATAGTAAAAAAATAATTGGTAACAGGTATGGCGATGGGTAGATTAGGAAATATATGATAGAAATAGATGACAAAATTCATTAGTTTTATATGTCTACCTTCATTGTGTCGTTTCATGCTAGTAGTTTTCCTTTTTGTTACATGAGGAAAAATCAAAATATATGATGAAGCACAACATTGAATTAATCCTCATAAAATCGAATTATATAGATTTTTATTAGATTTTTAACACATTTATTTCGTGAAAGTAGGACAAAAAAAGGATATCCTTAAAAGATAGGATTTTTATTTTAGTTAACAAATAATATAACGATAATTTCTTTCATTTTACTTTCTCATAAAGGGCAATAAAAATATGGGATATGACTAGAATTTAGTGAATATCTTTCTTTTATAAAGTGACAATTCTTTACATTATCATCACATCTTCCATCAGCAAAAAAGTAAAAAAAAAAAAAAAGTGAATTAAACTTTTGACATTTGCAAACATTTACATTTAGGACAATAGAGCTGGAGAAGTAAGAACTATAGTGTAGCAACAAAAAAAAAAAAGCAGGCTAAGAAGTTATTAGAAAGTACATAACAAAAAGGTAGCAACAACATATATACCTTAAGTTAACAGAGTCCATACATTTGGATAATCTATTGTCATTAGAAAAATCATATAGCATAAAGAAATACAATTCTCATCAATCACAACATTTTTATTCTCCTTTTCTATAAAAAAATAATTGTAAAACAAGAGAAAAGAAAGAACCTGAAAAGGAAGGTCATTCAATTTGAACAAATAAGTGACTGATTGATAATTAAATTGTGGATATCCAACCTAGGAAAAAGGGGAAGAAAAAACAAAGGAAAAAAAATAATTTTCTTATTATATATGAAATATCATTCTAATTTACTAAAACAAGAGAGCTAGAACAACTAATTTTTATATTTTTTTTCTTTGTTTAAAGATGATTTGACATTAAATTCTACTCTTAATTTCTTTAACATTAATAAGTTTTATTCAACCTAAGAAAACAATATCACATTAAAGATATTTTCCATCGAAAGAAAAATTTAAAATCATCAAAAATCTTACCATAATCCCATTTCCAAGGAGTGTCCCAACATTTTGTACTATCAAGCTTTCCTTTTTTTGCTACTTTGAGAATATGTATGAGTTTAGAGAATAATCTACTAGACTAAGCTGGTCACTCGAGTTTGGAAAACAATCCACTTCACACTATATTCATTTAAAAATAATAATAATATTGAATCAAGCAATAATTTATTATAATCATCAATATGTGAGTTGTTCCCTCGAGTGTTAATTGATATCAATATATTATTGACATGCTAGTGACTACTTGAGTTTACCACACATCACTGATGTTTTTTTCTCTATTTTTTTAAATTTGAACATGATAAGATAATAGGAAGCCTTCAAGGCAGTATCTAGTAAATACAATATGGCAACATCAATTGCGAAATCATTTGCTTAGCAAATAAGAAGGAAACCAGAGACTGCTATATAAAACCAAAAACAATAATAACAACAATAAAAATTACAGTAATAATGATGATGATGATGATGATGATAACACTTGATCTAATTCAACACATCAAGGCCAATAAATTTACAAAGCTATTTCAGGATTATTCTCTCGAGTCTTGGTCCTTTTATTATCTTTATTGCATCAATTTATAGTACATTAAAAAATTTCTATGATGCACTATCTAGCAATAACTCGAATTAACCACCAATATAGTATTTATCGAATGATAATACAACCTTTAAACATAGATAAAAAAAAAAAATTCCCATACATCAATAAATACATATATTTTTATACTAGAGAATATGAGTGGATATATTATACATACTATATATGTATATATGAAAATCTTGGAGCAATCCTAACCAAAAGTGGAGGAAAGGGAAGGGTAAACATATGCATTTCTTATTTCTGATACCTCCAGTCCTTCTCACAACTTATTTGGTGTCTATATATGAATGCAAACATGTGGCTCAATCACTCTGTCAACTAGTTTATCAATTATTAGAGGATGAAGCAATTCCATTCTATATCATAGTGTCCTTGGCATTCTAAGAGTCCTTAATGGTGCTAGCTATGGAGATAGCATGTGCCTCACATACCAATAAAATGTACATTGAATGTCAGCATTTAGAGTTGAAGTTGGATTACAAAATATCAACTATGATACCAACACAAAAACAAAATAATAATTTTTCTAAAAGTTAATAAAAAATTACATTACTAATTAATTTCCACAGTAGCATTTCCTTCTTATTTAAAAGGAATTAAGGAGCTTTTGAAAAGAAATACTAAAATTCTAACAAAATCTCATGAAAAAACACCATTAAAGTAAAAAATGATACAAAATAATACAGATATAACTCATGTTCTTAAACATCATAAAAAAGTGAAAATGAGTACAAGAATACTTTGTTGTGTAAAGAGTATAAATAAATACAAGTTGCCACTTACCTTATGCAATATGCAAAAGACCTCTTTTCGCAATTTTAGAATAATGTGTCCAACCCAACTTTAGCTTCTATATCTACAACCAAATAATTACAACAAAAAGTTAATGTTTCTTTTTCATTTTTAACTTACTTTCATAGCATATAACCATTAATAGTTCTTTGGAACTTGCCACTTTCAAGCCCTTTTATCCATCCCAAATGCTTCAATTTATTTGTTATGCATCGATTTCAAATTGAGTGTTCATTAAATTTGTTTAAGCAATATGAGTTAAATAAAAAATGAGAACTCACGCGGATCCAGTAGAAAATTAGAATATAGCCTATAATTTCAGTTAATATAACTAATTTTAAGACATTACACTATGAGAAATGTGATGGATTTTTTTTCCCTATTGATTAAAATATCAATAAACAAGACATCTATTTTAATATAAGAAAATGTTTTATACCTACATTTTCACCCATTATGGGACACCTTTATAAAAGGAAGTTCAAGCCCTTTTATCCACTTCAAATGCTTCTTTCTTTTTTATTTACAAACCCATTTTGAAATTGCATGTTTATACCAAATTTATAAGTAAAATGATTAGATAGATATATAAAAAAAAGGTTAAGAAAACTAATGTGGGTAATTTTAAGATATGATTCTATATAGAGAAAAATGAAACTCCTTTGTAATATGAATTTCCATAGATAAAAAAATCATAAAAGACCTTTTGTTTTGATGTAAAACTCATCTTAATTACTCTTTTTGCACCTACGATAAAGACAGTTCTGTAATACAAAAATTGGCTCTTTTTCAATCTGCCATCCATTAGCTGTGAAGATAATTAGTGCGTTAAACCAGCTTAAAGGACTTAAATTGAAATGGGTTGTAGAATACAATCATATTTAAAAACGAAAGCAAAATATAAATTGGAAAATAATACAGTAATCTTTCAGAGTTCTCTATCTTTTTTCTTCTTTCAACTGAAAAATCTAAGTGATTTTTCTGACTTGATTCATTGCTCTCTAAGCATGAAATCACTATGGGTGTCTTTTTCTTTTAGTCTTAGGTATTCCAATAAACTTGAAATTAATAGTGTTATAATCACAGTGGGTGTCTTCAATACGATATATCATGTGAACCTATCATATTTCATGAAACAAAATCATTAAAAACACTAAACCCTAAAATTGAGCAAAGCTAATTGACTAAAAAGAAGAGAAATCGAAATAGCATTACCTGAAATCGCCGATTGTAATTAGTTATCAAGATGGAGAGAATGCTGGTGATAAATTTTTGCTAACAAGGAAAAGATGAAGATGAAAAATATTCGTTATTCATGAAACAAAATCAGTAAAGTTAAAATACTAAACCCTAAATTGAGCAAACTCAATTAACTAAAAAGAAAAGAAAACAAAAAAGCATCACCTGAAATCGCCAATCGTAATTTGAGATGGAGGGATACAAGTGATAAATTTGTGTTGGCGGGGAAAGATGAAGAGGATGAAAAATCTACTGCTATGCACTGGTGAGAGAGAGAGAAAGTGGTGGTAAAAAGGGAGACGTTAAGATTAGGATAGAGATTGTGGCCAAAAAAAGATAGGATAGAGACAAACAAATGAATGCTTTATTTAAAATATTTTTTTTCCTTCTCAGATATTTCATAATGTAAATATTAGTAGTATATGAACAGTTGAGGGAGAGATGGAGCGCGGACTTCTAAAAATTAAATGAAATGCACCGGATTTATTGTACAGTTTTTAACTGAGGAGAAATTGTGGTCACGTCCACCACTTTGACTTGTAATGCGCAAAAAAAATGGAAAAACAAACTAGGGAAATACTTTTCGATTTTTCTCTAAAACGAGGAAATGATAGTTTCTCGGCTTAAACAAATCCGAGAATTTAAATTTTGTCGGATATAAATTGTCGTATTAGCAAAAAATTGTTGTAGTGGCTGCAGCCAAAAAATTGAAACAAGGAGTGAAAAAAGCAACAAAAGGTCAAGGAAAAATAATGAAAAAACCAATTAAGATTAGCCAACTCAGACCCTTTATTAGTATACAAATTCATGCAACTTGAAGTTACATTTTAGTGGAAGAAAGCTCCCCTCCTTGGCCGTAAATGATGAAATGCTGCCCCTTCCTCTATATATATATATATATATATGTATGTATGTATGTACGTATATAACAAAAACTCATGACATGCACCAAAACAAGACATCAAAACACACCAAATGAAGCAAAATTTTGTCCTTCGTTTACATCATAAAACACACACAAACCAATCCATTAAAAGCAACTCCAACAAGACACTAAACAAGCTTAAAGATATAAGGATTAAGGTAAGTGCAAAAATTCATTTTAAGTTAAGTTTATAAAACCCTAGCATAAACAATGTTCTATAAACTTAGGATTCGTGTCAAGCTTGGAGAAAGATCTACCAACATCATAACAACTCAAACAAGGTAAATCTAATTTTGAAACTCCATGTATGTATTATGATACGTAGAAGTTAGGAAATCATAAAGTATGATGATTATAAAGTGTTATATGTATTGATATATGATGTATGATACATGTAAAGCATGGAAAAACACTTAGAAGAAGTTTAAACATAAGTATAGTATATAAATAAATTAAGAAAGTAAGTTCGAAACAGAGGAAAAACGAGGAAGATGATGAGCAGTGATAATACTGGCCCTACGTCGACCGTGTATGTGCTCAACGCAGGCGGTGTAAAGGGATAAGCCAGATGTATTGCGGCAGCGTTCTCTGGAACAGAAGCTATGTGATTTTTAAAAATACGTAAAATTCAACAAATGCCGCCAGCGTAAAACATCTACACCGGCAACATATGTATAAACACTAGCAGCTTTGAGCCAGTGTAATCTAATTCAAAAGTTACATATAATTTTACATGTACACCAGCCATTTTAAGATCAACGCCGGTGGTGTAGGAAGCCAGTGTACATGCAAAATCTCTCCTGGAACGAATCTAATAATAATAATAATAATAATAATATAAAGTAAAAATATTATAAATAAATAAATATAAATAATTTTAAGACTAACAAGCTTAAATATTTGTAAGTGGTATTTTAATTAAAAAGACACTTTAGCTAAATTAAACAAAATAATTAGATTATAGTAATTATCTAGTAAATATTTTGTATAGATAAATATATAAGAATAGAAAATTAGAAATAATGTGATTTCCATAAATGACAAATGATAACTTGAAATAGAATCAAGAGAAACACGATGAAACTAAAAATTAGAAAATAAATATTAGTTACCGTAAAATAACCAAACTAACAAATGATATAAAAATAATAGTGATGATACTTAACTATTAAACATACACTCTATAATTACTCGATGAAATAAAATGTAAATTTAGTAAATACTCAATGTATATATTCAAGCTTTAAGAAAACTACAAATATGTTAGAAAAATAATTAAGGAAATAAAAACTAAAAGTAACTATATAAATAATAGAAGTTTCAAGACAGTTAAGGTTAACAAATGAAGAAATAATTAATAAGAATTCGCTATCAATATGAACACTAACGAAAGAAGAAACTTAAGTAAACTTAGAATAAAGAAAACGCGTTTAATTAAATATAGATGTCAATTAAAATCAAGAAAAGCAAAATGAAAATAAATAATAGATAACAAATATCAATTATCTTAAGGTAACTATACTAAAAAGAACATATAAATAGAAAAAACTTAATAACATAATTATCAATTACAACTTAAAATATTTTATAAATTTAGAAAGATTTCTCTTATATAAAAAAAATAAATTTTATAATTTTACTAAATGAATATAATTAATAAAGATCCTGACTAAATAATTGAAAATATATTAGAATTGATAACCAGGATCCGAAAGGACACCGTCAATATCGTTATATAAACAGTATCTGTTATCTCATTTCATAGGAAACCTAGATCAATTCTTGGACTTCCAATAGCCTATTACGACAATTAAGCGAGGACAACAGGTAAGTAACTTTGACTTTATCACATTGCTTGTGCTTGTAGTATAATTGCATTTGTAATAATATATAATCAATTGATATGCATGCGGGATTGGGTATAATGCATGATGATTGGTTTATGTTTGAATGCCAAATTATCATAATATATGTGATAATTCTGTTGTACGATAAATATTAAATAAAGCATGTTGATAAATATCTGTGAATTGTATAATCACCTTAAACTTGACTAAAAATACTGATACCATAAATGAAAATGAATATGCATTGCATTATATGCATATATTGCATTTTAAAAAGGAGTGATGACCCTGCTCGTATTAGTATTTCAACTCTCAGATGACACGCCTGGTTTTTCTAGATGATATTTTCATAGTTCTTTCAGAAGCACCTTTGTTCTATTTTATTCTATTCCACGGGAACTAACTGGTATCAAAGGAGCACTACTCATGGTATCAACATAAAATGGCTAATACTTAATGGTGTTTCTTTGTTCTAAGGATAAGAGTGAAATGTTTTAAAGTAATTTATGAGAGTTTATGATATTCATTCTTCCTTGGTACTTTGATTCTCCTAGGCACGGTATATCGCTCTTCATGGCTTCCTTCCAACCCCAATGGGAGGGTGTAAATCTTCATCCTGTTTGGATTTCGATTATCCAACTTGTACTTGCACATATGATTGATTGTTGAATGGCATATGTTTATTAATCAACCTTGTTCGTTTTGTTTGATGTGTAGTCTGGTCAAGTAATCTCACTGAACCTGTGGTTCACTCACCCTCCAACAGTTTTTGGGAAAGATTAATACTAGCTGCAATTAGGCTAGGAATATGTGAAGAGAGCTTCTCCAATAGACCTTATTGAAGATAGAAATGTAGGTCATGATAAACTTAGAATGTAAATTAGATAAAATGTATAATAATTGAAATTTGTAGGTTGTACGTTTGAAACCCCATTTTTACTATTTGGTAGAGGATACCAATTCTCTGCGATCTTAGTAGAAAGTGGAAATCGGATTCCAAAGTTGAAATCTAGTAATATAATATATCATTTAGATGATAGACATTAATAAATAGATAGAGTCTTGTACACTCTAACTTACAAGATGATTCTTATATTACAGGTGCATACGTGGTATGATAACTTTAGATTAATTCTATTAGGTCCCCTTTTGAGGCGTGATAATCTAAATCTAATATGAGTCAACAGTTAGCAAGATATAGGCATGGTGAGGGAGAAAATATGTGAAAATGTGAACTATGAGGATTGTTAGTGGATTGTATACCTTTTGTAACTTGTAATGTAAAATTTTAAGGACTCTGTATAATTAAATAAGTAACGTATGATGAATGTTTATATGATTTGTATGTACATATTATTTCTTGTTCTAAACAACCTCTCAATCATACTTGTTACAGTCTCCTTGATGGAGTATTTTAGTTGCATGATGCCCATGTGTCTCTTTGGAAACCTCTTAGTAACCATTAGAGTAATTAGCGATTCCAGTTTATCACATGGTGTCTTAACACTACTAGGGTATCCTTAGGGGCATAATAGACATATAATAAAATTTTGACTCACTGCATTAATCAAATAAAAAGTATTTAAAAGAAAACTCAAAGATAAGTTAAAATATTAAACTCAAAACATGTCAATTCTCATAATTGATAAATTTATGAGTTGGCAATTGGTATAATTAGTCATTTGCCAACTTAGTAAAAATAATGGAACTCACATTTTTATTAAGCCTATAACTGTTTTTAAATGTGTGATGTCTAAGTTATATTTAAAGATTTCATAGGGTTAATAATTAGCCTTTGATTTTTTTTCCTAATGCTTAAGTTGTTTTTTTTTTATTCTATTTATATATTAGGATTGCAATTGGGCGGGTTCTTATAAGATACCTGACCCATCCAACCCAATAAATACCCTATAGGTTTGGGATGGATTTTAGGACAATATACGAAACCCTACAAGGTTTTGGGTCAGGTTTGGAGATAAATATAAAACCTGTTGAGAATCCAAACCTATTGAGAAAAATATATTAAATTTATTTCAATTAATAAAATTAAAAATCATATTAGTTTTACGTTTATGTATTTTAGGTATTTGTTTAATTTAATGAATGATATATGCATTATTAAATATGCAGTACAATTTAGTAAAGAGATATATGCATTTTTAAAATTATAAAGCATTCACTTTTTATAATATTTCATTTTAGTTTATCATAGTGACTCAATTGAAATGTTAAGCTAATGGAAAATAAATTTGGAAGGATTTATTTTATACTCAAATATTAATGAAAATAAAATTTTCCATGAGTAGACAAGAAGAAAATTATCAGTGTGTATGTTATGAGAAAAATATATTTTTTTAGATAACTTGAAGCATAAATAATTAACGTTGAAATATTGATAGGCTTATTGGGTTTGAGTTCAGGTTCGAGTACCTTATAAGGTCTATTAGGCAGATTTTGGGTTTATGGACAAAAACTCTATAGGTTTGGGGAAGTCTAAAGGGTATCGGGTTCTGGTTTTATAAAATCCTTCTCAAACTTGTCCTAGCTACATCCCTATTATATATTGCATTGTATTATATTGATGAAATAAGTCAAAGTTTCTATTTATACTGCTTTCTTAAAGGAAAAAAAGAAAAAAGAAAAATGGGCTCAAGAAGTACATGTTAGCTAACTAGATGAGTTGATTTTGTCTCTTTTTAATCTAGTCATCTATCAACTAAGTGAAAATAGCAGGATTTACATATCTATCAAGGGATAGAAGCATTTAATTATTACTGTTATCTTTTAAAAATTTGGTATCCCTTTCTAATACTAGAATTTATATGTGGTGTCTTTATAATTTATCAACGGGAATAAATGTTGAATTTTTCATATTTGGGCTGTCTTTTTAATATCTAATATTTACAAAGGTGTCTCGGTAATTTTTTTAAGGGTTGGAATTTTTATATATATATAATTCGATGTGTTTTTATAATATTTAAAGTTTATAGAAAGTGCTTTTATATTTAACTCAAAAGAATATTTCGCATGGAAACTTGTAGATATAGATATGATTTTGAGATGACGACCAAATATATAGATAAGATTTTTTCTAAAGAAATATCACGATAGATATTTTTTTTCCTATTATAAGATATGGCAAAGTATATATAGTTAAACTAAAATATCAATGAAAATAGTTTGAATAGAGTCGTTCCATGATTTTTACTTAATCATGACTTCAAGAGCAGTATCCAGTCTTCTGATTCTGATGGTAAGTGTTTGCCTTCTTTTTATGTACTTTTCCGCGGCAAAACATATTTTATGAAGTGTAGAAGTTCTTCTTATTACATGTATAACACCATATAAAGAGATAACCGGCGATCAAAATCGCCTTTGAAAGGCCAAAAATGGCCTCCTAAGCAATGGCGCCACGAAAAAAAGATTCAAACACCATTATATGTCACGTTTCGAGTGACTGGCAGAGATATATTAATATTTTTTAAAATAAATAATAGCAACAATACATAGATTTAAAAGGTGTTCATATTTAAAGAATTTATATATCATGCCCAATCAATCTTTTCTCCGTCCGCGGCTTATTTCTTGTCCTAGACAGAGATTGGTTTTTGTGATATTTGCCCTCTTATGTTGCTGAGCAATACTTAATTTATAAAGCTGAATGTATGATAAGATAAAATAAAAAAAAAGAAAAGAAGTAGAATAGTTGGATTCATCGAATATTTTTCTTATGCTTTCTTATTTGGGAGCCGATTTGCTATTCTATTTGTTTTTTCTAATTTCTTGAAATCTTGAATCAGAATGTGGTAGTTTTCTAAAAGTATGTTAAATACCTATATGCATGTACGAACTATGCTTTTTTCAAACGCTTCATGTGATAACTATTAAAATTATTATTGCAACCAAATTTCTAAAATGATATTTCTTGAAAAAGGTTAATAACCATAAGATTGTCGCGACGTACTAACGAGTCAAACTTTCATATCAATATAAAAATACAATTATTTTGAAAGGCTGACAAATATTAGATCAACTTAGAATATCTAAATCAGCTGATAAATCGCCCTCAAGAAATGATTAGGGTTATAATGAAAAAAATGAAAGAAAGTTGATTCTGTACCATAGTTGAGAAATTCTATTTAATTACATCTCATCTTCTGTGCTCTTGTATTATGTTTTTGTTTTGGTTTAAGAATCATCTTTAGATATTTCTCGTGTCTAGAGTTTTTAATTTAGCATGGTAAATTATGAATATTTAATAATTAAAAAATTAAAAACGAAAAACTAAACTACTTAATAAAAATTGTAAAGCTGAAGCCTGGTTGGTGTTAATAAATATAAATCAATCGTATTTGTTGTTCATTCTCTTTTGAATTGTTTGATTTTCATTTGTATCTTATTTGTTTTCGATCTACATCTATATCTTATTTATATCTGATTTATTTTTATGAGTAAAAATGTTTATTTTCATCTCATCTGTTTCTTGACAAACTTTGTTTGAAAATAATAAAATTAAGATATCAAAACGACAAAAAAAAAATGAAACAAAAAAGCCTAAATTGTTGGTTATAACTAAAATACTAATCTATCACAATATTTTGAATAATTGATCATTAAGTTTTACTTGATGATTTAGCAATTGGACTTGTGGAATAAGCTTTTATTATTCTTTCCTATCCTTCGCCTTAAATCTTTGTTTAGTTTGCATGTTTTGGAATTAATTGTATCAACACTATATCATTTTAGATGTTTTGTTTAAGTTAAAAATATATTTTTTAATTTTTTATTCTTATAATCATAATACTTACTCTCTCTTCCTCGCGTTTTCTTTTCGTTTTTTTTTTTTTTTTGGCCTCTTCCAAATAGAGTTATTGGTTTATTTAAACTTTATTTAGAGATGATATTTCTAAGAATGTGGTGGTGGTACCATGATGTTATTTCAATGTCCAATGGAAAAAATTATAAAACAATTTAACCTTATATCATCAATACAGGAGAATATATTTCCTATGCAATCGAGCAACGAAGCAAGCTATCCTGGTATGATCCCCTTAGACAGCCTAAGGAACTTTGACAATCATGTTTCAAATAACCCTGGAAAGATTCCTAGATATCAACTTAATGGTATATCCTTTTGCACTCTGTACCTTATGGGTTTATTCTCAATTCATTTTAATTGTTGGCTGACTTGACTAATAATATAAACCTAAAAAAGGAAAAATCAAAAGAACAATCAACATTATGTTCATTCCTTAAAAAAAAAAGGAAAAATAAGAGTTGGAAAGTAACATAATTTTTCTTATAATTCAATAGGTTATATGTCATATTATGTCATAAGCCAAGCGGACATGAAAGGAAGAGGTTAGTTCATCTTCATATACGCAGGCGTAATATAATAATTATTTTCAAACATATGTGGATGCTAATACGACAATGATGTTTTAATTGAATTTTTCACTTTAGGGAAGGAGCCATAGAGCATGGTGGGGAAAAGGAGATAAAGGTTGCAAATGCACAAAGTCAAAATGCGTTACTGGGTAATGGTTTATGTCTTTGCCTAGTTGATCTGTTTAACATTATAAATTTTTAATGTTTCTGGATTCTTAGTTGTTTACTTTTATTGATAGTTACTGCAGTTGCTTTAAAATTGGAGAAGCTTGCTTAGAATCTTGTGGGTGCAAAGGCTGTTCCAATAGTCTCGAATATCAAGAAGAAATAAAAAAGAGACGAATGTTGGTGATCCATTAATCTATCAATCTTTTCAAATTTTTATGGTAAACCTCTTTTATAAAAAAAACTACATAGTCGTTCATCAAATTTTACTACTCGAAATTAACTATGATATTAAATGGGTATACAGGAAGATAGGTTGAGGTACAAGAAGGATGCCATTGCAAAAAGTCCAAGTGTATGAAAGGCTATTGTGAGTGCTTTCGGGTATGCTTTTGAAATTTGAGGTTTTTACATTTTTTAATTATGAACCTTTTAAAGTGGTGGTTTTGGAAATTTCAAGCTGTGTATAATTTTGGAAATTATGAAGATGAGAAATCAGTCTATGGGATCTTCCTTTCACTTAGGCTGGCATTGGATGTGGGGATGAATGTCATTGTGAAGGTTGCGAAAATAGCTATGGCAGAAAACCATGTTCGTATGTTGAACTCTTTATCCTCTTCATTTTAAACTTTGATTATTGTATTGATCGTTTAAATTTGAATTTTAGGAAACAAGCAAGATTTGACTGAACTCATGAAGATGCCGTCCTATCAAAATCACAATGATTCAAGCATAAACCCAACATTTAATCGGTTTCATCAATATCAAGGTGCCAATCTTCAAGGATTATCCAATCTTCTTCGAGTCAACACATCTGCAAGTGTTGCTCACCAGCATTGTCAGCCTTTGACGAAACAAAATGATAGTCTTGCTAGCATCTGGCACGCGCCTATTCCTAAAACCCGATGGTACAAGCTGAGCATCTACCGGGGTTTCCTATGCCTAGATCCCGAGTACATAATCCTTGGACATTGGAAATATCTGCTAATTCTCATCTTGTTAACAACTCCATACACCAAGTCAACCACGCGCCTATTCCTAGCAACCCGATGGTACAAGCTGAGCATCTACTGGGGTTTCCTCTGCCTAAATCCCAAGTAGATAATCCTCGGACATTGGAAATGTCTGCTAATTCTCATCTTGTTTACAACTCCAACAAGTCAGCGACATCGAAGAGGTTTGTGGACAATCATGCTGATAATGCACATCAAGCTATACAAACAAGGCAATATCCGCAACCCCAACGAGGAGTACTGATGATGGAATTAGAGACACCACTTTGGCGATCTACACCTGATTTTTCAAATGATAATTGGTATAACATGTATGAAACAAGTCATAACCATGCATAGGTTTTCGATAAGATCGGAACAAAGCTCTATTATTGTTTCTGGAGCAACTCAAAGATTGACTTCTAACTATATATTTTTTTTATTTCAAGGGATGCTTTTCGTATATTGGTTTTTTTTTTTTTTAATATTGATGTAAGCATCATGTGATCTGCTAATTCTTCTAGTGTTTGCTCTTATCATCTGATTTATTTCAAAGTTCCCTAATGTGAATTATATAACTGAAGTGTATATATGGGAGTGATGGTTTTTAAAGCAGGCTATCTTGTCCATCTTTTGTTTTCTAATGTCGTGTACTTATAACCTTTCTAATCTTCACTCATTGGATCGGTTGAATTGTTTAAGTAGCGGGAAAAAAAATTCAACGGTAATAATATAAATAGCAGCAAGCAATAATAATAATAATAATAATAATAATAATAATAATAGACACAAAGTAGCATTTGACTGTGAGAACTAAACATGACAAAAAAGACTGGATGATACAGTACAAAAAGTATTGGACATTATAATTCTTTTATACCATTTTTAATATACACGATATGGTCATCACTGAACAAAATTCTTATGAAGATATTTCATTTTTGTCTAGTTCTAATGTTTTTGTCCCATAAAATATAAATGATAAAAATTTTAAGTTCTATCTAGTCTCATAGATAGAGTTTTATCTAGTCCCACATACATTTATAAGCCAAACATTATATAGTGATATCTATTTAGTATAATATTATGAAAAATTATACAATCAAACGATGCCTAATACCTACATATATATATATATATTATTGGACAACGAAAGAACGCAATCACCATAAGAAATATACAAAGAACATTACATAATTTGAAGTTTTTTCCTATGTTTCTAAAGCATAAATCTAACCCCATCGAAACGTCTCTTTTTAATATGAATAACACAAAGGGATGCGTATGCATGATATAAAAGGTTTTATGTCATGGTTCCCAATAGAAAGGAATGAAATCAAGAACGAGATCCATTCTATTTTTGGCAACAACAATGAAATTCACTACCTCATTCCATTAATTTTTTTGGTTTAAGCATATTTGTTATAGAATGAAATGAATATAAACTGACATTTTATTTCACTCTGCATTTGAAAATGTATATATGCATATGATAAATATATATATATATTTAGTATGAAAAAAAAAAAACATAATGCCTATATTTTTTATTTTAGTACAAATACACCTTTCGAACTTTTAATTGTTGTAAATCTCCTCCTAAACTTTGATAAATTAAGCAAAAGAACCCCAAAAGTTAAAAAATGCTCTCAAAAACTTTGTTTTCAATGCGAAAACACCTTTAAACTTATCATTATGCAGTTTAATATTCCTAGAATTTGGTACAATTGAGATTTTATTAAACTAAAAAATAAAATATCATTTACATTGCGGATTTATCAAAATTTTATGATGGTGTTTGCAATATTTGTCAGTTCAAGGAGTATATGCATATCTATGTCTAGGTCAAAGTTTAAAGGAGTTATTGGGAATTTTCCCAAAACTTTCTATTATCAATGTACTATTACTAATTGCACTAATCCAATAAAAAGCAATTAAAAGAGAAAAACAAAAAGGGAAAAAAAAAAAAACTCAAGCATAGTGTGAAATATCAAACTCAAAACTTGTTATTTTAAATTGCTGAAATTGACAATTTTTTTACATCAATCCATATGAGTCTCAAAAAATGAACACGTAAGGATTTCCAGTTTTACCAACATTTTCTTATTTTGATTGACTGTGCACCACGGATTTTGGACTTCTGACATCACCATGTGAAATTCTTACTCTTTGAAGAGAAATGTCTGTTATGGTGTCACCAGAAAATCCTGGAGAAGAATCAGCAGATTTGGATCTCAAAATATTCGGAAAGGTAGATATTTCATTTTTCACCAAGATCCACCATTTTGATAAAAAAAAAAAATAAAAAAAAAAAAAGGATTGATGGTCCATTTGACAACACTCACCGTTAATAGTATGCCAAATAATATTACAGAATCACTTTAATATGGCACATCATTGATGAAGAGTATTGCCAAAAATAGAGGTCTAGAAACCACCCATCACTTTTCAAAATCAAAGATCATTGATTTTGATCTTTCAATATTACCCTTCAAATTTCTATTCTTTAATGGAAATGGCCGTTTCTAAAATATATCTTTTAGTTTTTGCCAGAATTCACTAACTTTTACATACTTTTTTATCACAATTTTGAACTCCCAAATTCACTTTGTGAAATTCATATTTTCCAAGTGGTTATGTATTGTTATCTGATGATTCTGAAGTAACAGATAAACAAGTTCTATAACAGGGGAGCAAATCCATTACCAACCACGGAAATAAGCAATAGAGAATTGATTCTCGAAAGAGGAGCCAGATACATGGGTATTCAAACCTTTATTTAATAAAGAATACCAAAATTTAACAAATAAATTTAAGCAAAAACTACTACACATTGATACTACAAAATGAAAGGGAGAAATAGCATCCCCAGATTTCATTAAAACATACACAAAGAAAAAGAAAGAAAGAAAGAACACCCAATTAAGTATACCATATACCCCCAATTTCACTAGTACATATGCATCTCCTTTTATTTTGCCAATTCTCTTTATTGTGTTGTCCTTCACTCTCTCTAACTCGAGCCCAAAACTATATTCTCTCATTCCATCACTAGCGCGAAGCTTCAAGGCCCAGCTTTGTGGCTAACCAGTTGCAAACATCATTCATCTCCCTAGGGACTGTATAGTGCCCAATCCTGAACATTGAATGCTAATGTTAATAATGCCATGCTAGTCCGGTTTGGGGGGGGGGGGGGGGGGGGGGGGTGGGGGGTGTGGGTGGGGGTGGGGGGGAGGAGAGAATACATAGAATTTAAGCCAAATTAGTTACACAACTATTGCATACCCATCATAGGTTTGGAATGAAACATGCCGAAAGCCTGCAGAGCTCAGGTAGCGCGATGACCTCTCTCCGTAGTTACAGGGGACTACATCATCAGCTGTAACAGTTCATATATTTTGTTAGATGGGTCGTTGCAAAGGATCAGGCTCAAAGGGGTGAAGACTAGAAGAGAACATATTGTACTGAAAGGTATGCTCACATGTCCCATGGCAAAGAAAAATTGGCAAAGACGCAGCTCTCCTTGCAGCATCATTAGATCCTTCTATCTTGTTCCTCAAACTCCTGCAAGGATATAATTGGTAAGAAATGTTGAGCAAACTACTGCCAGATTGAGAACCCTCAGTATATACTCTGTGCCTCGGGGGTAGACTTTACTAAACCTTAGTTTTATATGATTTGACATGTCTCTATCACATTCCAAGTCAACAATTTTAAATAAGTATTTTACCAGAAAAAATTTTCTCATATCGTTCTTTTAAAGAAGCAAAGCATGCAAATTAGTGCATATATTCCTGTAAAAGAGTTCGGTCCAGTTACCTTGAACCCGGGAGCCAACCACTTAAACCAACAACTGCCCTTATATTGACAGGGTATGGATTCCCATTTCCATATCTACCAAGAGCAAAGCAAGTTGCAGAGTAGAGGGCTGTTGCAGCACCCATACTGAAGCCTCCAATGCCAACCTTAACTGCAAAGTGGATAGAAATGACATGAGAAAGATCAGCAACTGATTCTTTCATAAGCAAACAAAAAAATGGAGTTTCAAAAAGTTAGCAGACTTGAAATGCTTAAGTACCATCAGCTGGTTCTGTTGATAACAAGTTTGCAACATGTGCTGCTGATGCATCCAGACCTTCCAAGTCATGTGGGTTATCTTCCGAAATCTCCGCAACATCAAACCCTGGAATAAGGTGACATTCATTAAGATAATCTTATTAAGGCATAGAAATCTAGTAATTTTAGCAAAATGAAAGGGAAGAAAAGGCTAAAACATCATACATGCTGTGCAAGGAAACCCGCCTAATAATGCCACAGGGCGTGTAGGAGCCGTTGGGCATATCCATTTGATCTGCACCAGAAATGATTTATGAAAAGATTTAAAATTTAGGGGGTGAAAACAAGAATGATATTAGTGATAATGGTAGGATATATATCTAATGAGAACAAACTGAAGCTCAAAATCAATGGATGGTATATGTGCTTACATTTGGAAGCGGAAGAGATTCCAACAGCTGGGACAAGCTGCCAAACAAGCAGAAGCAAATGTGAGATTATTCAAATCATGAAGGTTATGATCATCGATACACTGGAAGTTATCGAAACAGATAACAAATGCTATTGGTGACTGTCCTGTCTGTGATGCCCTTCAAACAAATTGCATTGCATGCCAGAGGTTCACTATCTCCTAAAGAGCTCTTGATCATGAAGAATAAAGGCAGAAGCTGAATGGTTTCATAAGTCTACAGGATGGGATAATATACTATGAAGTTTTAAAGTTGTTGAACTGTGGATATTCTCTTTCAAAAGTTTACGTTTTAATATTTCAGCCATGGGGAACTAGTGGTCCCTCGTCTATGAAATTGGAATATACTAAACCATTGATGATGTCCTGAGCAAAACTCATACTTCACATAAGACAAAAAAAACAAGAAGAACAACCAAACTGTTTCCCCACCACCAAGATCAAAGAAAAGATCAAACTAGAATTATTAAAAGAAAATTACTGTTACAGCAAAAGGTCTCACATCATGTGGACCAGGACCACCTGAGCCCCCAAAGCATATAAGCGGCCAAGATTAAGACAAACAAATTTTTAAAAAAAAAAAATTTCCCCTTCTTCTTCTTCTTACAATGCAAATAAGAAGTCTATTTCTATAAAAGTTACATGATAAAAAAAGGAGTAAATACTAATTTGAATTCATTTTGGTAGAAACAGAATATAAACGGAGAATGGACAAACTGTAGCCACGGGCAAATGATTAGTGTGCAATATTTGAAAATATATTTGAAAAGTTACATCTTCAATGAGTCACTGTGAAAGATAGCTCCAAGCAGTCTTACTTAGAGACAGGTTTGTTGCGACTGATCAACGACATTAACAATCAAAATTAACCCAACTTCTGGAGGGTGAGATGAAAGTACCTAGAGCCATTGTCACCAAGTCCGTGCAGCCAAACGATAGTGGCTTGATGCCTCCCTCTTGGCCTTACCACATAGGTTCTACCGAACTCAACTGACCTTCTAGCAGCTCGATAACCTGAGATCAGTGACAACAATAGTGCATCTACAAGGTTACCAACTTCATAAAAACAACAGTGAACAACAAAGTTAAGGCATAAGACAGAGAAGGACTAACAACATAGCAAATCTAGACAAAGTGCCCTACTCCCATCAAGACCACATTTTAGGCTACAGAAACAAGACAAACTAGACTTGAATCATGCACGAGTTTTGTAAACAGATTACAGTTAAATGGGGCAATTAACCTTGTGGGGGTGGTTTTAAAACAATTTAAACAAAATGTAAATCCTAATAAAACACAAACCCCCCAAGCCCCCACCCTCCCAAGTTGAAGTTGAAGAAAACAAACCAGAGCTTGTAGAATGGTGCTGGTGGCTCATTGTTGAGGTTCTTCAAAGCTAGCAAAAACCAGAACCCACAAGACACTTCACTTGAGGAGGAGACAAAATGCTGAAATGAGAAGCTGAAATGAGAAGCTGCAATGACCAAAAACAAAGGATCATGGTCTATATTTATACCAAATTTTGATATAAATGTAAAAGGAATACTAACAAAAGATTTATTAATAAGCAAATCACTATAAATGTCTAGCGTCTACATTACCAAGACTTTCCACTAAGCACGAGCCTAGTTTCTCAGAAAGTGAAAGAAGCATCCATTAAAAGAGGAAAGCAAATGTAAAAATGAAAAAAGCAAAGTATCTTTTTCCGAGAATAGAGAATCAAACCAAGACAGCAAAGCACAAACAAACGTCCAGCTGCTAATTTGAGAGAGAAAGCAAGAATCTATGCTTCTTGGCACACCCAATATATATATTATAATTAAAAAAAAGTGAACCCAAGAAACAACAAACCGAGAATATTACTGAATACTTGAACAAAACAACATTAAACATGCAAAAGAAGTAAAAATTATTGCTTTATTTTATGAATCATTAAATTTATGAACTTGGAGGATTCCCATATGAGAGAAAGTAATAAATTTTTAATCTTTCATGTAAAGTTTGCATCTTTATGAACTTTTAGCAAGGAAAAGCAAAGAAACCAGACCAATACAATAGCTATTAACCCCTGGGGTTTATGTTTATGTGGTCTTCGCTTTCTTTGCTTCCTCTATGTGCGTTTCATATGTTGATGTTATTTATTTATTTATTTATTTTTCATTGTCACCATTTACCGCATATATATTTTATGGAGGAAATCAAGCCTGTCTCATGAAGCAAAACTTTTTTTTATATATGGGTTTTTTTTTTTGCCGGAATATTATATGGGTTATATATTCTTATTTTTTTCCCTGTTTTCAGTTGATAATTTTTAGTTGTATTTTATTTAAGCAAACCCACTTTGTCACATTAAAAAAAAAAATTCTATCCATATACTTTTGTGAAGAAATGGAAAAGACTAAAGAGAGAACTTTTTTTTTCCCCCCTTTCACACAGAGATACAACTCTTACCATCAACTTTTTTTCAATTAAACTTCTGGGTAGTTCTTCTTCTACTTCTTTTTTTTTTTTTTTTTTTTTTTTTTTTCCTGGGTGTGACACTGTAGATTGTGGTTTTGGAAACACAAAAGTAAAGGGCTGTGTGAAAAAGTTCACGGTAAATTCCAAAACTTTGGGCTTTAAGACAAACATCTCCTGATAAATTAATATACCTTATTCTTATTCTTTATTTAATAGACCCTTTTTTATGCTTTTGCTGTTGTTGCATGTAACTTTTTTTAATGTCCAATAAAAATTATTGTAAATAGTAAATACCTTGCTTCATATGCATTTAATCTTTAGCCATTAACATTGTTTGTATAAATCCTAAATCTTTAAAGAGGCACTTTAAGATTTTTATGCCATCATATTTTTCCTAGTAAAAACATTTGGAAGAGTCATAAGAAATCCAAAAAAATCCATGATGTATGATTAAAATAAAAAAGAAATTGAAAATTACCCACTTTAACTTTTATATAAATGCAGATTCACTTCCTGCACTTTTAAAATGTGTTTTTTTTTTTAAGTTCCAGACTTTCAAAAGTTGGCATAGACAGTCAATATATTTGTTTAAAAAAAGAACAAAATTGTAAATTACTCTCTTGAAATTTTGTATTTGTGTGAATTTACTTTCTAAACTTTTATAAATGTAACTTTAAAAATACAATTATTTTTCAATGTAAAATGTTACTTATCATTAATCTTGTCAATTGTTTTAAGTTCAGGAGGTTTAAAAGTATACTTTAAAAGTTTAGAGAGTATACTTTTAAAGTGTGTTTCTTGATATTCTAAACTTTCAACAATAGGCATAGATGGTCAATATTTTCTGGTAAAAGAAAAGGGGAAAAAATTGCAAATTACCATCTTGGACTTTTATATATATGTGAATTTACCTTCTAAATTTTCGCCAATGTATGGATCAATCCTTAACTTTAAAAATATAATTATTTTTAACTTAACTTTAAAATACAATTATTTTTTAACATAAAATGTTACTTATCTTTAATCTCGTCAATTGTTTTAAGTTAAGGAAGTTCAAAAATATATTTTAAAAGTTTAGAGAGTATACTTTTAAAGTGTGTTTCTTGACGTTATAAACTTTCAACAATTGGCATAGTCAGTCAATATGTTTTGTTAAAAAAAAAAAGAAAAGAAAAATTTGCAAATTGTCCTATTAAACTTTTTCATATATGTAAATTTACCTTCTAAACTTTCACTTATGTATGGATTAACCCTTAACTTTAAAAATATAATTATGTTTTAATAAAAAATGTTTCTTATCCTTATTCTTGTCAATTGTTTTAAGTTCACGAAGTTCAAAAGTATAGTTTGCAATTTAAAAATAAAATAAAATGAAAATATCATGTGTTATAAACATTCAATTTTGAACATGGTTTTTTTTTTTAATATTTTTAACATATAATTTGATATTCATTGTCACTATTACTGTTAAATACTATGGGAGTGATGATCAAAGGTTGTTTTGTTTTTAGTAGTCAGAAGCACTAAATGATGATAACAACAAAGGTCCATTATAATTGCTGAAAAATGACATAAAACCTAGTATGTGCAGTTATCAAATGATGGCAATTGTGACCCTGAAAAGTGGCAAAAAAAAAGTTGGAGGTTCAATGGAACGATTTTGGGACATTTAAATTGCCAATTGAAAATCACAACTGTGTACTATAATGGGTTTACACTCATCGACCACCATTTTCAAATTGAGGTTGAGATATGATAGTCAAATACACTATTACTTAACCGTACACACCCGTCCAAATCCAAAAATTTTTAAATTTATTTATTGAGCATCACGAATTAGGACGCTAATGATGATTATTTGGAAGATGATACCAATTAAACCTAACTTGAAAGCCGTGCTTGATATGATCCAAATTTAAAAGAAACTATTTTGTTTGTAGAAAGAAAATGAAAAACAAGATTAAGATTCTATGTACTTTGTTTAATGTCAGTGTTTTCTGAAAAACAAAAATAATAAGTATCTATTATTTACTTCTGAGCATGTTTCAATTTTAGTTAAAAAATAAGAAAAATAAAAATTCTATTTAAATTTCTGTGTTTTGTGTGTAGTATTTAATCATAAAGATTGTGTAAATATATAAGAACACAAAAGCCTTTTTAGCATACAATATAATATTTGGAGTCTTTTAAAATCTTCACAAAAATAGTTGGCATCTAAATAAATAATTATTTCCTGACTTCCTGTATACTCGATTTTATACATTGTTGATAAGCACAAATATAAACAAAAAGAAAAAAAAATAATAAAACCCTATCGAGGTGGACCGGTGAACTGACAGTGGTTATATTCTTTACACTCACATGCCATTCACTGTATTATTTTAGTATTCCTGTATTTCTTCTTACTCATTACAAAGGTAGGGACGATTCGATTTTAAACTAAAAACTGCCATCGATGATTCTAAAACCAAGACTGAACCGATTAGATGATTTCGGGATTAGTTAAGAAACCGTTAATTTCATGATTTCTAGGTGGTTTTTTGATTAAAAAAAATCTTATGAAACTGGAGTTCTAACCAGTTCTAAAAAAAAAAGAGAAAAATAATATTAAATATATAATTATTAATATTTAAACTATATGATAAATAGTAAAATTTATTATCTATTTACAATATTTTTTTGCCAATATTCATAATATTTAATGTGTTAATATTAACAACACAAACAAATATAATTTTAAAACATATATAATCAGTTTATAAAAACTTCTCCTAAAATAAAAATTTATTTTCCTAATAATGTGAGATTATTTTTTATATTGTAATTTCCCTTTTAACCTTTAGAATATTTTGCAATCTCATATTACCAACTAAAATTTACATTAGATTCAACTGCATATAAATAAATGCGCGCCCTAAATTTCTTTTTAATTTTGGATAAATAATTAATACTTTTACAATAAATTATTATTTTGAGTTAAAAATTTGTTTTATTAAAAACTAAAATTTATTTATTCATTCGTTATTTTTATTTTAAAAAAATTTAGTGGTTTTGCGGTTTTAAAACCGATCATACCGGGACCGCCGATTCCATAAAATCAGACCAGGACTTGGAAGACGGTTCTAGTTCATCAACTTTAAGACATAGATCTAGCGATTCCAATTTTGTTTAGTTCAGCTCCAAACCGTGCTTATGTCTATATTAATAATGAAAAACTAATCGAATGAAAAGGAAAAGTAAATTTCAAACTTATCACCTAAATTTTGTATGAAAATTCAATTTGATACATAAAATTTAATTTTAAAGTGTTCATTTTAATGCCCTTTGACCAAAAAAAAAAAAAAAAAGATTGATTCCCAACTTAATTTTTCATAACTACTTTTACCACAATACTAGCATTATTGGCTACGTTTACTAATGTGAAAAGAAAAACAAAAACTATTTTTGAATTTTTACTACCTTATTTTAGCCATCTAGTACTAGAGAAAGGCTTAGTAATACATGTTAATGTAATATATACATAATGAGTAATTATCAATTATTATTTACTATATAAATGTATTATTAAATCACAAATGATAATTATTTTAAAAACTATTTATTATCTCTTTTTCCACGTATCAAAGTGTAATCAGTGATTACTACCATGTGTACATACACATGGTATATATTATTTATTGAATATTTTTTCTTCTAGTAGTAATAAGTTATTTTCTTCATACCGATGAAAATATTAGTTGATTATTGAATTAGCTATTTTAAAACCCATATATGGAATTGAATTTTTTATTAAAAGTTTAGTAAGAAAGATATTTTCCTATATTTAAATTCAACTATCCAAAAGAAATAAAGGAATAAAAGATATAATTTTTTTGATGGAGGTGGAGTCCACGTGCACGTACCCTTTGGGTTCACGTGATTTAATTCTAAGGACATCAGACATATTGTACCACGTTATTCCGGTTATGCAGGTTTTAGTTTACTTGCATCCTATGCTGTGCTATATGCTTATATGCTGCAAAGAAATTCAAATATGCATGAATCTCGCCAAATGTCCTGTCTCACTTATAAGTAGGATGATATGGGTCATGTCTAACTTGGAAAAATATTTGGTGTCTCGGATTGCTGTCTCTATTGTTTTATGAATAACCATATAATACGTGTTAAGAAATATTTTCTTTTTTAAATTTTATATTTTTTTTAATTTATTGACACGTATTAATATTTATTGATGAAAATATGATAGAAATAATATGATGGAGTCAGCAATCACAATTTTTGTCAACTGATATTGTAGGTGCAGGATACCACTTAATATTCCTTTTTAAGATTTTATGTGGATTGAGCTTTCCGTTTTTATAATTATTATTGTGGGGGGTTTCAATTTTCATGTTAGTAGATGCTGGATATAATTCATCCTTTATACGATAAATTTCACAGCCATTCCTTTAAAATTTCAAAATTATTCCAACTATTCTTCCAATTTTTCCAATGGGACGTTGATATCCCCCATGAATTGCAGCCTTGGCCACTCATTTTAAAAACCACTAATGTTCTTTAAACAAAATTTTAAGTGGCTTGAACCTTGATCACCACCTTAAAAAGCAGAATACTACATTCTTTCGTTTTTTCAAAAGATACTCGACTTTAGCACACCACACTCTTCTATGGGTGGAACATGACCATCTACCAATAAGATAAGGTACTAACGTTGACAATAGAATTGAACCTTGCTTTCTCAAATCAAGACTCGTCCTTACTAAATCAGTTTAGCATCATTGAAAAAAAGGAAAAAAAAAATAAAACTAATCGAAAAATGGTTAAAACTATCAATGAGAATAATTATTTTTGGAGGACTAATATATTAATATAAGTTTGTAGTGATCCTAAATTTATATTGGAAGTACTTTATTTATGTACCAAAAGTTACATAAATCTTTTGTCCTTTATGAAGTCCTTTATACGTTTGATAATCCCATAATAAAAAAGCACTTACAACGGTAACAAATTAGAATATTGATATGGTGTCAATTCAAATTTTTAACTCTTGATAATCTTTTTCATACTGATAATTTTTTTTTCCATGCATTGTCATCATTCCAGGTTAAAGTCAAGCAGCCATAGGAGGTTTTTTTTTATTATCATTTAAATTCGTAAAGGAATAGGGTGACGAACATTAGAACTTAAATAATTCACCAGAGATACATAAACAATTCCACAGATAATGGTATCAAATTTAATAATAAATTAAATTAATTTGATTATCAATTAAATTAATTTAAAAAATATATATGGAATTTTGATTAATTTAATTATGAAGTCACCACAATAAATTAATGTGACCTAGCAATTAGCGTTTGGTTAATGAGACAATGGGGAGAATAATCATGCTAATAGGTGAATATGTGGTGGGGGAATCTATCCCTCCTTTCTGGGAAAAAAGTCAAAGTAACTTTCTAATTGTCAACTACTTTTGTCATTTGTCCACAATCAAAGAAGAATAATGGGTGATGTAGGGAAAAAAAATAATTAAACAATTAGCTACATCATTAATTTACAGAAAGACAAACATATGCTCATAGCACTACACTGGCTAATGAAGAATTGAGATTTTATATATTCCTAATGTGGGTTATACAGGGAAATCTATTACTTGTATTAATAAAGTCCATAGAAAAATTTAGAAGGAATATATACATATTTGGTATTAATGGTATAGCAAATTAGCATATACTAAAGCAGAGCAGACATGCAAAACTAAAATATCATTATCCTTCCCTGAACTCAAGTTCACTTTTACAATTTAAATTCAGATATATGGTTAATTTAGCAATATATATATATATATATATATGGTTAATGGGATTTTAATGTTAGAATAAAAATTTTTAATCAGGACACATTTACGTTCCAAAGTAATTAGTTGCTAGAAAAAAAAATTTATCTCCATACTAAATACATTTACGTTCCAAAGTAATTAATTGGTGTAATTTAGAATGAGTTACTATACAAATGTTGAAACTTTTTCCAAAATTTATCTTCCCTATCATTGGTGTGATTACAGACATATCTGCGGTTTGCTTACATGTACTTGTTTCTTTTTTTTTTTTTTTTCTTTCTTTCCTTGTCATTTGGTGAGACTAAATTTTTTAAAATACAAGCAAAATAGTACTAATAAAATAAATCGACACAAATAAAATAGAATTAAAGATTTAATAAAAACAGAAACACATATCTTACATAAAAATTAGCAACAATTCATAAAAACCTCATGCAAAATTGTAAGATGAACTGAGATTCAACAGATGAATTATAGGCATTATGGCAATAGCACTTCCAAATAGAATAGACATCTTTTTGGATCAACTTAAACTAGACCCAATTTATTCTAGCTACATTGGGTCTTTCCATGGATTCAACTAGAGAACCTGTCATGGTCTGCAAGTCCAAATCGAATCTATTTGTTGGACTTGTGAACCTAGTGAGTCATAAAAGTCCATCAATAAAAAAGAATAAAAAGATAACAGTAAAAGTTGAATGGTGCCCCTTGGATTTACAAGGGTTGGAAAAAGTTGAACAAAACAACCATAGCACTTCCAAATAAATAACAATAAAAGTTGAATATTGCCCCTTAGATGAAGAGTTTGACATCTTAGCAATAGTACTTCCAAATAGCATAGATATCTCCTTGGATTGGTTTAAATTGGGACCCGATCTATCCTAGTCATATTGGGTCTTTTTATGGATTCAACTAAAAGACCTATCGTGGTCCGCGAGGACTTAATAGGTCATTAAGAGTCCCTCAATAAAAACAAATAAATAAATAACAATAAAAGTTGAAAATTGTCCCTTGGATTTACAAGGCTTGGAACATTATTATTATTATTATTTCCTCTTTGTAGTACTAAAAATGAGTGTTATTTCATCAAGATCTTAATGAGAGGGATGGATTAGTGACATTTAACTATTAATAAAATTATGATATCTGAATAATTTTACAAAAATTATGTGTTGTTGCTATCGTTTATTAAAAAGATACTAGTATGTAGCTATCACCTATCTGAATATGTATGGCTCATTCATTTCACAATATAAGAAAAAGGGAATAATTGAATTTTAATTCATTAATAAAGTTGTAATGACTAGGGATGTAAACGGGTCGGGTTCGGGTTCGGGTCATTCTATCCCAAACCTGACCCGATTATAAATTGGGTGTCCCCAGAACCCGACCCGATCCGAGTTTTTTAGAAACTCGAACCCGACCCGTTTAATCTATTACATAATTAAATGCATCATTTTATTATTTCATTAAATTATTATCATAGTGAGGAATGTTTAGGAGGGCAAAAATTTCAATGGAGTTGATAAAGATCCTAATTTTTATTCAAAAAAAATTAGAAAATGTTAAAGACAAGTAAAAAATTATTAAACGTGAAAACTGAATATATAAGGTGAAGTCAGTAACTCAAGACATGTCATTGCTTAAAATTACTAGAAGACTTACATATATCTAAATATATAAATATATATATATAATACATTCAACTCAAATAATAATAATAATAATAATAATAAAATGATGACACTACACGACGATCTATATTCTTGATTTATTTGTCATTACATATATATATAATATCTTTTTTATTTTGAGAAAATTAATTTTTATACTTTGTTGTATTGCATGGGAAAGAAATGAATTTTGAAAAAGCAGGGAAGGTTGCACATGGAAATCGATTTTCTCTGGATAATTGGTCAGTGATTATTAATTGTAAATATAATTTATATCATATCATGTGACTCAATACATGAATAACAAAAATGATTATATGAAAAGCATCATTCAACTAATGAATAAGTAAATTCCTTAAACTAAAATTTTTAATTTTTTTAATTAAATCGGGTCGAGTTTTCCTAACAGGTTATGAGTACAACCCAAAACCCGACCCTAAACCCTATAGGGTCTGACCCTATAAGGTTTTTAGCGGGACGGGCAGGCGGGTACCTTATAACGATCCGCCCCGATTGCATCCCTAGTAATGACTATTACATCTCTATTATAATATTTACTTGGCAAAAAAAATAATTAATTATTATAATAAAAGTAAAATATTATAATATCCTTTTTTTATTATAGAAATATAATTATAGGTGATATTTTCAAGAAATGATGTTTATGATAAAATAAATAAATTAAATTATCGAATGACAATTTATACATATGGTGATAAGGGACCTATAATTTTTTATAATAATAATTTATTATGGATTGTTATTTTCCATCAGCTAAATCATATATTAGTGGTTTTAAGTAAAACATTGATAAAATAAATAATTATATTTCTCGTGTGAACGAGTCAGAAGTATTTTAGTGCTGCTGAATCCTTTTTTATTTACGGCTAAGATATGCAACGTGTGAGAGAGCGTGTGGACAGGATAATGAAGATAAGGCTTAAATAATGGTGGATTCACATGCTAACGAGCAACGCGCATTGATCTTTGAGATCGTCAAAAATTAACAAACCCTAAAAGCAAAAGAGCATTGCTTTGACGCAATACGAAAAAGGGCCAAGAATAGAAAAAGCATTATTGATAATAATCAACAATGGGAATGATAATGAAGTATCTATCACCCATAAAGATTGACGCCAAGCCGCCAAGGTGTCAATTCTTTTGAAATATATAGCAATACACAATTAAAAAGAACAAAAGCAATAAAGTTTTTCTTCTTTCTTTTTTTTTTTTTTTTTTTTTTTGCCCCTTTCTTTTTAACAATGAATGTAGTCATAAAGTAATTAGACACATGTATCATGCAAATACATACCACAAAAGATTTTACATTTTTAACTGCTTATTTACTTTATTGAATAAATACAATTATAATAAAATTACTATTATTAGAAATAAAATAAAACTATATTAATTTCTCATTTAAATGAGAGTATTTTGAGAGAGGATAAAGCCTAACAGTGAATTAATATTCATAATTTTAAGTAAAGAATAGTTACTTAATATATTTATCATAGAGATTATCATATAATTACTATTATAATGAAGTAGGTATCGTAATAACTCTTAATAAAAAATTACCGTTACAATTAAATGAAGGAGGGTAATACAACCCCCAATGGTTCCGCACTCCTTGAAAATCCCAGAAGTCACCCCCCTTTTACGGCTCTAATAACTCTCCCAGCTGTTGGGTAGTTTTACAATGATGCATTGAGAATAAGTTTTATCTATCCATTCCATCCTATTCTAGTTTTTTGTTTGTTGAAAAAATAAATATAGTTATTAAAATAATTATCACTTGTGATTTGAAAATATTATATATATCAAATATTTTATTTTTATCTACATGCCATACGTATATGATACGTAACATATAATATCCAATAAATCGTTATCGTATTGATTTACAGCATTTTCTTTTGTCCTTTACAGCCGAAATTTTGTAGGCTTTAGCAAGAATTATATGTTATAGCGGAAGTGTTCTATTATAACTATTAAAGACCCTTTGGTTTATGTTCTGCCACATGGTCTATAGACCTGTTCTAAAAAGTTACTTCTCAAATTAGATCAATTGTAGGCTACTTTATGTTTTTTATATGGTGAGTCACATTTAATAAAAATTCACACATGTCTCATTTCCTAGAAATTCCAAATACCGCAAAAGTACCTAAAACTGTAATATTTTCTATTTTCTCGATTGCTCTTCACATGCATGTGAGTACATAGGAAACTTCTCTCCATATCATAACTATTTTGTGGCAAGCATTGAAAAAGTGCAAATGGATGGAGACCATCTTTAGTAAGAGCTTATTAACTCCCGTTCATTTCATTACCTTCCATATCTCTTCCACCTGCAAGGGTCTCTTTCAACCCATATTTCTCTTCAAATAACCTCAATATAGTTCTCTATAGTTGTGGATGGTTTATATGATATAAAGAGTGCACAAAAAGTGATTTATAGTATAGCATTTTAGTCGATTTAGCACATTAATCTAATTTCCAATTATGCCTCAAAGTGCAACAATTCTTCTCTTAAGTACAGCCATGTGGTAGAATATCATATTTGCTTTGCCATCATTTATCCATTTTACTTGAGCCTTCATTGTCCATAATAACTCTTCCCTATTTTATACTTCATGTAGATCTTTTCTTAATTTACACTAAGTGTACTAGGAAGGAATTTCAGTTTAGGGACGCCCAGTTAGGATCTTCTTTTCTCCTTTTGTAAGATCCCAAAACCAAGGGCACTCCATTCTCATGCTTTGACTGTAAAGCCCTTAGCAACAAACATATAATCCTTACTTTTGTTTTTCCATGAATCTAGAACTACCTTTGTAAAGGAAAGGTGTGCTATCCACATAGGTTGGAATTTGGAAGGCTTATTTGGAGAGAAAGAAGTGAGCTCCACGTGTGTTTTAAGTACTGTAATTATCATATTCGGTACTCAATCTAGACTTACATTTGCAATTAACTATATAGGGTTTAAAAGTATCAATTCGATAGAGTGAAAAACATGTCTACCAATTTTAAGAAAAAAATTACCAAATTAACATTGTTGTATTGCATATAGGATATGTGATATCAAGATTTGCACAGGTATCACACGTCCAATATGGGATACAGTAATGTACTCTGATTATGTATTGTATGTTGTTCATGCGATACATATTTGAATGTGTACAGCATTTCAAAAATATGATGCACAGTAACTACACGTGAAAAGTGCAACACACAGTAAAAAATCTAAATCGCATGTTGAACTTACGATACAGCGATGGTAATTATGTAATTTTTTTATCTAAGTTGTATTTTGTAATTTTTTTAAAAAGATGGCCAAACAAGAAATAATCTCCAATTTGATACTTAAGCTTTTCCTATTTTTTCAATTAACTATCTAAAACTTTGTTAAATTTTACAATTAGCTATTTGAATTTTGCCTATTTTTGCAACCATCTTACTTGGGTATTACAATTAGATATTTTTAAACTTAGATAGTTAATTGCACAAATTATAATGTTTGTAGAGGGTCATTTTGGCAATTGGGCTTTTAGCCCAATATAATGCTACAAGTCAGTCTTCTAGGCTAGTGATAGAGCTTGAAAGATCAAGTCTAATAAGGGATGTCGTAGAGAGATTTGACTTGATAGGCTCAGATTAGGGATCGTCAAACCAATTCGTCCTGTTCTTGACCTAATTCAATTTTTTTATGCTTGAAAAGTAGACTTCAAAAATTATAATGGTATGTATCAAAACCATTATAATTTTGATTGTTTCTATCATGTTTAGAAGATCCTGATTTGGAAATTAGTTTTACATGAAGATTTGTTTTTGTAAAATCTAAGAATTTCTAACAATTGGTATTAGAGCGGGTATGGAAAACCTATTCAATTTAATTTTCTGAAATGTTCCTACATTTGCATTAACGAATTATTGCTTTTCATGTTTTTCGTTTCGGAATTTACCAGGTTATCATGTAATGTTCATGTTTTCCATTTTAGAAAACAATAATTTTTCATAAAACATGAAGGAAGGAACATATGTTTCCGTAATATAAATATTCCATGAAATATTCCTGATTTCCGAAAATAAAATATAGACAACGGGATTTAACATGACATGATTTTGAATGCTGGAATTGGATTTGACTGGAATTGGAAGTGTACGAGTACAAACATTTAACGGAACGTTGAATTATGTGTTCCTATTTCCAAACATAGTTTGGTCAGTGTATGCTTCACGAACATGGAAAATAAAAACAAATATCTGCAAATATATATGTGTGCTATATTTCTGATATTTTCCGCATTAACGATAGCTTATTGATATTTGTTAATTTGAATGATCTTAATGATTGAAAAGTTTGATGTTTGTTGAGATTATGTTAGTGTAAATCAAATGTCAAAAGCTTGTTAGTCACCAAAGTGGCCTAGCTTGGAAGAATTTAAATATTTAATTGTGAATTTCAATTGTTCATCTTCTTTAGATGCTAATAAAATGATATAAAAGTTTGAAATGAACAATTGTAATCATTAATCATAAGGCTAGGAGATCATCCAAAGATGGATCATTGCTTATAATTAATGATACTAAAAGAGATTCATTGATATACTGGGTGAATATGGCTGTATATCCAAAGATAACATACATATTGACTTAAGTATGATTGATTGATCTATCAAAGTATATTTATCTAAGCATCATTATTGATTAAAGTTATGCATTAAGGTATCACCCAAAGGTGACCTTAAATACATAGTTAAAGTTTATCATTTGTTTGAATCCATTTAAGTTTACTCAAAGCATTAATATGTATATTTGGATTACATTTACAGCTTCTAGTAATTTGTTCGCTTTGGGCAATGGAATGATCAAGTTCAATGGGCTAAACTATGCGGAATGGTCTAACAGATCCAATTTCAACTGGGCATTTTGGATTTGGACCTAGCAATTATTTCTGATGAAAAGCCTGCAGCCATTACTGAGACTAGTACTGAGTCAGACAAGTCTCTTTATGAGACTTGGGAACGGTCTAATAGGCTGAGTTTGAACTTGATGCGAATGACGATAGCTGAAAATGTCAAGCCATCGATGCCTAAGACGGAAAATGCAAGGGAATTTATAATGAGAATTAAGGAATACTCTCAATCAGATATAGCTGACAAATATTGTAGGGAGCCTAATGAGTGAGCTAACGACCAAGAAATTTGATTGGTCACAGCCCATTCATGATCATGTGACATGCATGGCTAATCTAGCAGCAAAACTGAAGTTAATGGGTATGGATGTGAGTGAATCTTTTTTGGTTCAATTCATCATCAATTCGCTTCCTCCTGAGTTTGGTCAGTTCCAGGTGAATTACAACACCATTAAGGAAAAATGGAACCTTCAGGAAATAAAGGCCATGTTGGTTCAGGAAGAAGGGAGATTAAAGAAGATGAAGGATCACTCTGTTCATCTCACTGTTCATAATGATGCTGGTAGCAGTAAGTCTAAACCAGGCAAGAAGGGTAAGAAGAAGGACAAAGCCTCTATGAAAGTTGGTGGAGGTCAAATCCATAAGGATCAGAAGTGTTTTTTCTGCAAGAAAACGGGTCACTTCAAGAAAGATTGTCTAAAAAGAAAGGCTTGGTTCGAAAAGAAAGGTATGTACTGTATATCAGTATGTTTTGAATCAAATGTAATTGAAGTGCCTAATAATACTTGGTGGTTAGACTCTGGGGCTACTATTCATGTGTCACATATTATGCAGGGATTCCTTTCAATCCAGCCCATAAGAGGAACTGAACAGTTTCTTTATATGGGAAACAGAATGAAGGCACGAATAGAAGGAATTGGGACGTACAGATTGATTTTGGATACTGGGTGTCGCCTGGATCTAGAAAAGTGTCTCTATGTTCCTGAATGTGCTAGAAATTTAGTTTCTGTTGCAAAGTTGGATGAAGTAGGTTTTAACTTTAAGATTGGAAACGGTGTATTTTCATTGTATAGACATTCGTACTATTATGGATCTGGTACTTTAGTTGATAATTTATATCGTTTTAATCTTGATGTTATGTATGCTGAATCTCTGTTTCTTGTTGAGCATAGTATAGGTAACAAACGTAATGCACACAATGATTGTTCTGCTTTCTTATGGCATCAAAGATTAGGTCATATATCCAAAGAAAGGGTAATGAGGTTGGTGAAAGGTGAAATCTTGCCTCAATTGGATTTTACTGACTGGGATATATGTGTTGATTGCATAAAAGGTAAGCAAACTAGACATATATCAAAGAATCCAGCCACAAGAAGTAATGAACTCCTTGAATTGATACACACTGATATTTGTGGTCCTTTTGACATTCCAACATGGGGTGGTGAAAAGTATTTCATCACATTTATTGATGACTACTGATATTGTTACTTATATCTACTGCATGAAAAGTCACAATCAGTTGACATCCTAGAGGTGTTTGTTAATGAAGTTGAAAGGCAGTTAGATAGAAAGGTGAAAGTAGTGAGATCAGACAGAGGTGGTGAATATTATGGTAAATTCAATGAAAGTGGACAATGTCCTGGTCCATTTGCAAAATTCCTTGAAAGTCGAGGCATATGTGCACAGTATACAATGCCTGGTACACCACAACAAAATGGTGTGGCTGAAAGGGAATCGTACACTTATGGATATGGTTAGGAGTATGTTAAGTTACAGCACTGTACCTTTATCCTTATGGATGCATGCATTAAAAACTGCTGCATATCTGAACAGGGTTCTAGTAAGGCAGTCTCTAAGACTCCTTATGAATTATGGACAGGTAGGAAACCCAGTTTAAGGCACCTTCATGTTTGGGGCTGTCCAGCGGAAATAAGGATATATAATCCACATGAAAGAAAGCTTGATGCAAGAACCATTAGTGGTTATTTCATTGGCTATCCTGAAAAATCAAAAGGGTACAGATTTTATTGTCCTAACCACAGTACAAGAATAGTTGAGTCTGGTATTGCTCGGTTCATTGAAAATGGTCAATTTAGTGGGAGTGGGGAATCACGAAAGGTGGATATTAGAGAATTTCAAGAAGAGACCCCTACACCCAGTGTTTCTACTCAGGTTGTTGTTCCTTTTGTTGCATCACAGTCAAGCAACAAGCTGAAACGACAAGTTGATGTTCAAAACACACAAAGTGAACATATTAGAGGTGAACCAAGCAACAATGTGCAAGTCACAAATGAGCAAGGGACACCACAAGAAATGGCATTACGGAGGTCTATGAGACAGAAAAGACCAGCTATATCGAATGACTATGTGGTTTACTCACTTGAACACGAATCTGACTTAAGCATTGATAAAGATCCAGTCTCATTTAGACAAGCCATGGAATGTAGTGATTCTGAAAAGTGGTTCAATGCCATGAAGGAAGAGATGAAATCAATGGATGTAAATAAAGTCTGGGAGCTAGTAGAGTTGCCTGAAGGATCAAAACGAGTTGGCTGTAAATGGGTCTTTAAGACTAAGCGAGACTCAAACGGCAACATCGAAAGATACAAGGCCAGACTTGTTGCTAAAGGTTACACTCAGAAAGATGGCATTGACTATAAAGAGACCTTCTCTCCAGTTTCTAAGAAGGACTCCTTAAGAATTATTATGGCTTTTGGCTCATTATGATTTAGAGCTTCACCAAATGGATGTAAAAACCGCCTTTTTGAATGGTGACTTAGAAGAGGAAGTTTATATGGACCAACCTGAAGGTTTCATAACCACAGGACAAGAAAATTTGGTGTGTAAGTTAAAGAAGTCGATATATGGATTAAAACAAGCTTCCCGACAATGGTATATTAAGTTCAATAATACCATTACATCATACGGTTTTGTAGAGAACACCGTTGATCGGTGTATCTATATGAAGGTCAGTGGGAGCAAGTTTATTATATTGGTCTTATATGTCGATGATATCCTTTTGGCTACTAATGACATGGGTTTGTTACATGATGTAAAGAAATTTCTCTCTGA
Organism: Combretum micranthum; assembly: GCA_024138025.1. Taxonomy (NCBI): domain Eukaryota; kingdom Viridiplantae; phylum Streptophyta; class Magnoliopsida; order Myrtales; family Combretaceae; genus Combretum; species Combretum micranthum. The sequence continues at coordinate 285,719 of JAMXBD010000510.1, forward strand.
AACTTTTGAAATGAAAGATATGGGCGAGGCATCCTATGTGATAGGAATAGAGATATTTCGCAATAGATCACAAGGATTGTTAGGATTGTCTCAGAAAAGCTATATCAATAAAGTATTAGAGAGATTTAGAATGGAAAATTGCTCTGCAGGAATAGTTCCAATTCAGAAAGGGGACAAGTTCAGTGAATTGCAATGTCCAAAGAATGATTTGGAACGAAAATCAATGGAATCCATTCCCTATGCATCACTGGTTGGAAGCTTGATGTATGCTCAGACATGCACTCGGCCAGATATTAGTTTCGCTGTAGGAATGTTAGGCCGATATCAAAGTAATCCTGGAATAGATCATTGGAAAGCTGCAAAGAAAGTACTTAGGTACTTACAAGGCACCAAGGATTATATGCTTACTTATAAAAGGTCAAGTCATCTTGAAGTAGTGGGCTATTCGGATTCAGATTATGCTGGATGTGTAGACTCGAGGAAATCTACATTTGGTTACATGTTTCTGTTGGCTGGAGGAGCAGTTTCATGGAAGAGTGGGAAGCAGTCTGTCATTGCTACTTCCACTATGGAGGCTGAATTTGTGGCATGCTTTGAGGCCACTATTCATGCATTGTGGTTGCGGAATTTTATCTTAAGGCTTGATTTAGTCGACAGTATAGATAAGCCGTTAAGAATTTATTGTGATAATTCTGCAGCTGTTTTCTTCTCTAAGAATGATAGGTATTCTAAGGGTGCGAAACACATGGATTTGAAATACTTATCTGTTAAGGAAGAAGTGCAAAACCAAAGAGTGTCAATTGAGCATATTAGTACTGAACTGATGATAGCGGACCCGTTAACTAAAGGTTTGCCACCGAAAACGTTTACTGGACATGTTGAACGGATGGGCATTTTAGACAGGTCCTCACAGATTTGATGGTTAATGTATAAATATATATACATATGGTTGTACTGCTCGTATTATTATGACACTTATGAATTCAGTTAAAGTTATGGTTTTGCTTGCTCTTTGTTATCTACATCAGGTTGTATACAGTTATTGTTTATGAGATAACTAGTAGCATATTTGGAAATGACAATTTAAAGTTTTAATGTTCCTCGGTTAAGTTATTATGAATTATAATGATCATGTGATACATGGAAGGAATCATGTCATTAAAAGATGTGTGACCGCCATGATCCAACCATTTTAATTCAATTGAGAATTCTGATTTGATGAACTCTAAATATGGTGCACTCTTATTGGTTATTGATTCATCATGTCGTAACATGGGCCAAGTGGGAGATTGTTAAATTATTTTAACATTAATGGCCCATGTGACTTATGGTATGACTCTAATATGAAAGGTTCAATATGATGGTCATTTGGGCATAATGGTAATTTTGAGTCATAGGGTTTCAAATCCCTCCACTCTCCTTATTTATATATGACAGTTAAAAGAAAAGTATCATGACTTTTCATTACAGAATAATTTTTCATTCTCCACCATCAAAAGAGAAATAGAAAAGAGAAAGGTAGAGTGAGAGAAAATCACCAAGACAAAATCGAAACAAATTTTCTTCTCTTGATTGGAATTCAAAATCATGAACAACGGTATGTATCAAAATCATTATAATTTTGATTGTTTCTATCATGTTTAGAAGATCCTGATTTGAAATTAGTTTTACATGAAGATTGTTTTGTAAAATGTAAGAATTTCTAACATTATATATCAAATATTTTATTTTTATCTACATATCATACGTATATGATACGTAACATATAATATCCAATAAACCGTTATTGTATTGATTTACAGCATTTTATTTTGTCCTTTACAGCCGAAAATTTGTAGGTTTTCGCATGAATTATATGTTACAGCGGAAGTGTTCTATTATAACTATTAAAGACCCTTTGGTTCATGTTCTGCCACATGGTCTATAGCCCTGTTCTAAAAAGTTACTTCTCAAATTAGATCAATTTTAGGCTACTTTATGTTTTTTATATGGTGAGTCACATTTAATAAAAATTCACATATGTCTCATTTCCTAAAAAATTCCAAATACCGCAAAAGTACCTAAAACTGTAATATTTTCTATTTTCTCGATTGTTCTTGACATGCATGTGAGTACATAGGAAACTTCTCTCCATATCATAACTATTTTGTGGCAAGCAATGAAAAAGTGCAAATGGATGGAGACCATCTTTAGTAAGAGCTTATTAACTCCCATTCATTTCATTACCTTCCATATCTTTTCCACTTGCAAGGGTCTCTTTCAACCCCTATTTCTCTTCAAATAACCTTAATATAGTTCTCTATAGTTGTGGATGGCTTATATGATATAAAGAGTGCACAAAAAGTGATTTATAGTATAGCATTTTAGTTGATTTGGCACATTGATCTAATTTCCAATTATGTCTCAAAGTGCAACAATTCTTCTTTTAAGTACAGCCATGTGGTAGAATATCATATGTGCTTTGCCATCATTTATCCATTTTACTTGAGCCTTCATTGTCCATAATAACTCTTCCCTATTTTATACTTCATGTAGATCTTTTCTTAATTTCCGCTAAGTGTGCTAGGAAGGAATTTCGGTTTGAAGATAGTCCCCAAAATATCGCTCAGCTAAGATCTTCTTTTCTCCTTTTGTAAGATCCCAAACCCAAAGGCATACTCGTTCCATTCTCATGCTTTGGCTGTAAAGCCCTTAGCAACAAACATATAATCCTTACCTTTGTTTTTCCATGAATCTAGAACCACCTTTGTAACGGAGGCGCATGCTCACCACGTAGGTTGAAATTTAGAAGGCTTATTTGGAAAGAAAGAAGTGACCTCCACATATGTTTTAAGTACCTTAATTATTATATTTAGTACTCAATCTTTACTTACATTTGGAATTAACTATTTAAAGTTAAAAAATGTCAATTCAATAGAGTGAAAAACATATCTATTAATTTTAAGAAAAAAATTACAAAAATACAAATTAAAGAAATGAATTACCAAATTACCATTGTTGTAGCACATGTAAGATATGCAATACCAAGATTTGCATATTGGACAGTGATACCTCAAATATGCACTCTGCTTATATATTGTATGTTGGTCATATAATACATGTTTGAAAATGTTTCACACTTTGGAAATGGAATACACAACAACTACATATGTAAAGTGCAACATACATTAAAGATCTAAATCGTATGTTAAACTTACGATATAGCGATGATAATTATGTAATTATTTTTATTAAAGTTATATATATGTAATTTTTTTACAAGGATGGCCAAACAAACAAATAATCTCTAATTTGATACTTAAGTTTTTCCTAATTTTTCAATTAACTACCTAAAACTTTCTTAAATTTTACAATTAGCTAGTTGATCTTTGCCTATTTTTACAACTATCTTACTTGGGTATTATAAATTACTTTGAAAGGTATTTAAGTATTCTACTAATATTTGTAAACTTATTTAATTGGACAAATTATAAACTTCATATAAACATTTTATCCGTTTAAGTGCAAGTAGACAATAAATAGGCACATGCTAAAGTGATTCTCATGCGCTATTAATTTGGGTGCATTCCATCTATTTTTAGTTTGCACTAGTTTGCTAGGTTGAGTAAGTGAACCTCAGCCTGCCGATTAATCTACGATTTGACTTACGTCTTGCATATTCATACACTTGATTTCTATTAATTGGTCTTCCTCCCCTTCCCCCCTTCCCTCTTCACATTTTTCAGATTGTTTAGTAATTCCATTAAATTCTTTGATAATGAACCATGGTCGTTTATCAATATCATTAGCATATTAACATAATGAATAATATAATTTGATTATAATATTTAAGATATCAATATTTTAAGTTATTAAAAAGAAAAATCAATATTTTAACAAAGTGAGTTAAATAATGAGGTATTCATTTAAAAAAAGTTAAGAAAAATTAATTAAAAACTATGCAAATGTTCATAACTTAAATGAGTATGAAATGCTGATTTTGTGAAGTGTGTTTATTTTGGTTATTAAATGTAACTTGTATTTCCTTAAGTTATGTCACAACCCAAATAGGATTTAGCGCGCAACAATTCTATCACATATAATGTTTATGCATTATACGTAAAGACTACCAATAATTAAGTGAGTTTCCAGCAAATTTTATAAAAAAAAAAACCTTATTTGAGTTTTGTAAATAACAGTACCTAATAAAATTATGAAACCAAATCATTAGAATTAATCTCCCATAATTACGTAGGAAACCTCACAATATAAACATTATACACTTCGAAAATAACAATACAATATCCAAACGTACCTAAATGTCCAATTTGTGTAGTCTTGCACCAATGCCCAACTCATAAACCATGTAATCATAGCATCCAGATCAAATCATCATCATAACCTGAAAAAGAAAAGAATAAGTCAAACCCCAATACGACAACAACATAAACACATATGGTATGATCACACGTACTTATTTTAATGCAAATGTAATAACAAACAATTTAAATATTTAATTTTGGTGTAGTAAGACAACAATGGAGTTTTCGCACTCTAGCAATTGTCTTAAAAATAGATGTCTTTTACATCCAACTAGAGAAATTAATGACTTTTTTAAATTTTTCATGGCAGTTCCAAAAAAACGTACTTCTATATCAAAAAAACGTATTCGTAAAAATATTTGGAAAAAGAAGGCATATTGGGCGGCGTTGAAAGCTTTTTCGTTAGCGAAGTCTCTTTCGACCGGGAATTCAAAAAGTTTTTTTTTTTTTGTGCGACAAATAACTAATCAAACGCTAGATTAAATTATCTTAGTCTGAAAATGGTCTACAAGGTTTCATTTTTTTTTTCAATATATGTTTTATCGTTTCTGGGTGGGGATTCTTAATTTTCCCCATCGGTCTATTTGTCACAATATTCAAATAAATAACTAGAAAATAAGAAAAAAAAACTTTGATTTTTTTTATACTCTATTTAGCCTATATGAAAAAAATATATATAAGATTTTTAAGAAAAATTAAAAGGTTGTTGAAATTAATTGATTAAATTGAATTTTGTGGTCTTAAATAACATCAACTGCTTAGGGAGTAAATATAATCAGCCTGAATACAATTTATATCCTTTAAAAGAAATTTTAACTTAGCAGCATCATCTAAGAGTCATAGTTATTATACGTATCTACCTATCATGGTCCATACTCCATAATATAATATAGCTCAATAGACACCTATAGTCGTGAGCCACGAAAGATGATTACCCTAATAAGTAACACACAAGTCTGAAACTCGATATAGAAGATACTTGTCCGCGGAAGGATCAATAGCACAAGAACGCAGAACTAAAGAAAGAAAGACAGAACTTTTATTAACTTTCTATTTTATTCAATTAACCAAGTTATATAATATTAACCAATTAATTATCCTTTAATTAATTCATTAATCCTTAAATCGATTAATAGTTGAATCCATTTGATTAATTATCTACCTAAGATATACTTATTTAAAGTCTAATTTCAATAATTATGAGTTCAATTAACTATTAAGCTTTCTTTCATAAATCGATTCTAAAGGTTTAGGTAAGAACTAATTTACACACTAATATTAAATTAATTCAATTTTTAACTAATTGAAGTTCTTTTCTCTTTTATTTTTTTTATTTTATTCTATTTTATTTTCTCATTTAATATTTAACAAATTAAATTATTTTTAATATTATTCTATTCCTTTATAATTATTTTAAAATAATTTCAAAATTTAAAGGTCACAAAACAAGTTTTCACAACGAAGGTTCACTCAACAAGATGAAAAAAATTCTCTACAAGTTCAAACAAACTTTGATTTAAATCTTAAATGCTAAATCTAAAATTTTGTGTTTATGATATTGGTTTTATGTAGATTTCTAATTAATCTATGAGTTATAAACTTTTAAGAATAATCAAAGTCCAAAAACTGATAAAAAAGTACTCTTTAGGTTGAATTTGGCTTGAATTAAAGATATAACTTGAATTTTCACGAAGAATACTTTAAAGATGAGGTTAAAGGTTTGAAGATCTTCATGAACATCCAAACTAATTTGCAAAAAAAATTTGGATACCTAAACTTATATACAAACCAATTTTGATTCTCATGTCATTATGAATCAAATACTATTTTATATCACATATGCATATACATATATATATATTTCACACCAACATATAAATATTATGTACATATAATTATAAATTTCAATATTAAATCAACATCTATTACACCTATTAATCATATATTTTCAACATACTTTTGTTTCGTTACAAATCTATAATTTAATTGACCAAATTAACATAATTATTTTATTTAATTAACATATTGAATTAAAACTCATGTATTTATTTATATAATTCCATTACTATATACTATACATGTTCTTGCATATTCAAAATTAATTCCTCTATCTACTTACATATAATTCATCTTGGGATAATGTCACAAATAGTATCTAAACTTTAGCAAATAGGTACCTAACATTTGAAATTGATCAATTTAGTATCTGAAAAATTTTGAAATTGATCTATTTAATATCTAAAAGAACTTGTTGGAGATATTGTTGGCATACATGAAAAGTTATTTCAGGTACTAGACTGATTAATTTCAAATTTAGAAATTAAATTGATCAATTATAAAATTAAAATACCTAATTGCATATTTTATCAAAGTTTAGATATCATTTATGACATTAATCTAACCATCTTCATAGATGCATACATTAATGTAACACATATTCATATACACATATACCATCTAATCATCATAATCAAATAAGAAACACGAATTCAATACCCAAATATTCATCCATTGTGAAATATTTATCATCATCAAACTTATACCTAAACTTATCATTGAAGTTAGAATCCACTTGCCTAAAAGTAGCAAATAACCAAAACATAAACTACTACTACTATCATCCTTACATGCAAGTTATGAAAACTTCTACCCTTTCCCAACCTCCTCTTGTTCTTAAATTGTTTTTCCTTTATTTTGTTGTTGGATTAGATTTAGAATTCTAGAGAGAGAAGTAGGTACTGTGTTTAGAGAGAAAAAGGTAACTTGTAGAAAAAAAGATTAATTGAGAAACTTATAAGGGAAATTTTAAGAGTGACTTGTAAAAGAAGATAAAGAGAATGGAGAAGGTTTAAGAAATTTGTTGATTAAGAAATGAAAGAGGAGGGACTGTTTGAGGTTAGTTACATGTGACATGAATTGATAAGGTGACATGTGAGTTAGTTAAGGAAAATTAATTAATGAGTTAGGTTAATTACTAAAACACTCTTAACTTGTCATGTACACCTTAGCTTCTAATTCAATTAACTTAACTTATAAATCTATTTAATTACACGTAGTTGTCACACTTAACACTTTAAATATTTAGCCACTTATAATTATGTAAGTTGATATTTATTAATTAAATTAATTCTTGTTAATGTAAATTGATATTTATAATTAGTTAACTTGTTATTCAATATAAATTACTTAACTAAATAGTAAAGATTCAAATTTATGTATACTTATCATTTTTTACACTTATTTGCTATACTTCATTTAATCCTAGATTCTTAACTAAGAGGGAGCATTTCTATGAAAGAGTTAATTGTGTAATGATCATCTTCATAAAAAAGAAGATTATTAAACTTGTGGGTTCAATACAATTTTTTTATGAGGATTGCATTCCACGATTACACAAAAATTAAGGAAAAGTTATGCTTAATTAGTTAAACATGTGTTTTATGAATAATGTGTTGAAAATGTGCAAGTGTTTATGTTTGTGTTGTGTTTTGTATGTAATTCTGCAAGTTTAGAGTGTACCAGTTTACTAGTATAAGTTTTTTTAGACAATCATTCTATAGATTTTGGGGGTCCTACCAAAGCCTCCTACCATCTCGCTGATGTATACAGATTATAGGTAAATTTTATATAGGGCGAGCTTGTAAGCTTTTGAACTGGCTAGCCGATGGGACCAAAACTACTCGTTGGAGAGCATTAATTATAGCTAAAAAGAAGAGAGAAAAAGGACCAGCAGCTAATTTATCATTAAAGTTTATAAATACAAGTTGTTAGACAATTGAAGAGGGTTGAGAGAGCATATTTATTGCATACTAATCTTTTTATAATTCTCTTGATAGTCATTTGTGTTTATTTGTTTTATTTTGTGAAATGAGAGAAAAGTGTAGTGTCTCTTGTTATGATCTTGTAATCTCTTGTAAAAGCACTACAACAAAGCTTGTGAGAGTTTGTGTAAGCTAAAGTTGTACCTAGTGTGTTTGTGAGTCGTTTGTAATAGGCACAACTTGTGTATCTATTTGTGGTATGGCTCTATTAGAGCATTGATTTGATGATTGAGTAAAGTATGTGAGGTACTCCATTGAGGGAGTCATTGTATGTGCTGTGAAGATTAAGAGGTAAATCTAACTCCACGTTATATCATGGTATTTTCTTCTCTAACCCTATCTCTTTGTTTATCGCATTTTGTTATTGTTGTTTACTTGTGAATTTACATTGCATTAGTTAGGCATAAGTCTCAAAAAGAGAAAAATTAGACATAATTCTTTTTTTGCTACGTGTTATATAGGTTCTACATATTTCTCTTTTTAACTATCAAAATGTCAATACATTAAATAAACTTACCTTTAAATGGATCATCACTTTGACCAATGATCCAGCCTTAAACCCAATAGGGTTGTAATAAATTCTTTTATTCGTCCAAAAACTCTATGGGGTTTTTAATGAGTTGAACAGGTCGAATACCCTATAATGACCTATTCGGTTGCATCCATACCTTTCCATGATAGCTATTCAATATTTGGTAGGATTTTGCATCACATCCCCTATTATAGAAAAAATAAACAATGAAATATGTCTATTTTCATGGAATTAATTAAGGGGAAATCGTAATTATATACTTCACATTAACAATGAACTATTATAGCAAAGTGATAAGCACCATAGGTTCCAAGAATCATAAAATAATTCACATTAACATTTGTCCTTTTATTGCCTATAAGGAAAAGTAATTGTCCTTCTAACTTTATCGTTAAGCAAAAACCCTTTGTAAAAATCTTAATATTAAAACAATTACATGACAAAGTCTTGCATGAAAAAGGTGGTCAAAATTACATTTCTCATATTTGTATTACGAATAATTTTTTTAGGGCTAATTAAAAAACCATATGATATGTATTTTGACTAATTTGCCAACACAGAACTTGTGTTACTTTTTTTTTTTTTTTTTTTACAAATAGGTTATCCAAGTTTCATAGTAAAATAAAAATATTATTTAATAATTTTATAATGACAAATGTCAATATTTTTTTATCATAAAAGTTAATTTTACATTTTTTTTGTTTTCTCATTTTTTTAAAATAAATTTTTATTTTTATTTATTTAATTTATTTAGTAATATTTTTATTAAATTAATTTTTTTAGATCAATAAGACTCTAACACATATCCAACTAATAGTAATTAATTAAAATGGCATTTTTACATGATATTTGGATCACATATTCGTAAAAAAAAGAATAACATAAGTCATGTGTTTATAAATTGATCAAAAATTAAACACAGATTATATTTTTATAATTAACCCCTTTTTTAATTATTATTATATTAAAACACGTCTGTCGTGATTCAGAATTCTAAATTCTAATCCCTCCATTACCGAGAATCGTATAATTCTATGTAAAGAATACATAAAAAATGCATTCGTGCACAAGGGTATAAGCTGTCTAACATATTCTTAACTGCGGATTTATCCTCATAACTGGCACGAACCAGAACCACCATCTTATAATAAAAAATTAAAAGTGGCAACCTGTGTTCATATGAAGCCTTGAGAGAGTTTCAACAAAAAAGAATATCTTCTTAGGCAATGCCAAGTGCTCGCATGAAATAAAGTTTTATGTGCCCATTCTTCGATCCTCATCCGTATTATTGTTAAATATCATCCGCACATAGTAACATATAAAGAATGAAAAATTACATACAAGTCATTTTATGAGTTTTAAGCAACCTGAGTTTTATTAAAATTTGTTCATATTATTTAATATTATTATAAGGATATGTGTCACAATCCCATTAGTCTAACATATTAAACTAAATAAAAATTTGTAGATTATTTAAAAACACACAAGAAAATTAAAAAGAAAAAGGAAAAACTAACCAATAATAGAAAAAAAAATTACCAAATCTACAATATCTTCAGGAGGAGAGAAACTAATTTTGATTTCAAAAAATGAAAAAAAAATCACAAAGTACGAAATCATCAAAATGAAGTTGTACTTCAGAAACAAAATCTTCTCAAGTATGAAGAGTTTGGTTTCACCCATCTTGATAGTAGTTTCGTTGTCATCACTCTTTGTCTAAATCCAACCTTTAGTTATTGATGACATTAAATCATAAGTTTCTCAAAGAATCTGCAAATGAGGTTGCTCATTCTGGTTAGTTTTGTCTTGTAGAGCAGGAAAAGAGAAAATACAAGTTATATCCGGGTGAAACACATCTCTACCGTCACTGGGAAAAGATACATAAATTTATATTTGTATCGCATAACCAAGATGTGATACAACGACCTAGAATATAAGATACACAAATTCACATGTGTATCACACAACCAAGATGCAATACAACGACCTAGAGTAATTTATGTATCACATTTTGGACACATGATACACATGTGTATTGCCTGTGCAAGATGAGATACACGTGTGTAACATGCGATATACATATATTATTTACATGTGTATAGCATGTCCAACATGTAATACATAAAAAAAAAAAATCAATATTTCATTTTAGACATGCGATACAGCGATATTATTTAAGTAATTATTTTTGTCTAAATTTGTATTTGTGTAATTTTTATTTGGAACATCTGTAGTTATGTGGGTTTGTTTGGATGGCCTGTTTTTTTATCTATATATATCTATATCGAACCGATATATGTGAATATATCCGATTTATATTTATATTTTATCTATATTTGATTTATTTAATCTTTTCATAAAAACTACCAATTTTTTTTATCTATACATATTTCTTGATAAATAATTTATTAAAAAAAAAATTTAAATAAAGAGATTTGCATCTATCGAAAAAAGCCAACCCAATAGACAGTTACACCCATAAAACCATGGACAGGAGTTAAGGGTTTTCTTTCTTTTCTTTTCTTTTTTTTCCCCTAACGCTCATATAGTTTGAGACGTTATTGCATATACACCGCTGGAATTTCGAAGGACGATGTTCATGCTTTTATCATCAGGATGATGTTCATGCTTGTTGCCCCCCTTCAATTCTTTTTTCATGGCACTCATGAATATCACCAGGTCGACGTTCATGCTTTATTTGTTGGTAATTGTTATAAATTCCCGAGGATATTGAGCCTAGGGTGGTGGAATAACAGCTAGCATGTGCTCTATCTTTTTTTTTTATCTTTTTTATTTTTATTTTTGCTTGTTTTTAAATAATTTCAATATTTTATTTAATAGTTTTTATTAAATTAATTATATTAAACTAATGAGGTTGTGACACATGTCATAGTAATAATATTTCACAATATTGACAAATTTAAATAAAACCTATACCACTTCTCTGTTAAAAAAATTAACTCAAGTTAACTTTTTATAAATGGCTTAAAATAAAGGTCGTTATTTTGTAATTTACCTTTTCTTTGTTCCTATTTTCTTTTCTACTCGAGCCTTTTTTTCTTCCATTTTAGGTGAGTTTTTTGGGTTAGTAGTTGTAGTTAGTAGTTTTCTTTGTGCTAGATTACCAGGGGTAGAGAAATAAAACTTTGACAGCCTAAACATTTCAATTTCTAGACAAAGAAGCTACACGCACGAATCGGACTTGGGGGTCTGTTTGGATTGTCTGTTTTTCATCTGTATCTGTATCTTTTTTAAAATGATATGTGTAAATATATCCAATTTGCATGTAAATTTTTATCTATATTTATTCTATTTGATCTTTTGATGAGAACTGTCAACTTTTTTTTATCTATATCTATTTCTGGATAAATAATTTGTTAGAAAAAAATTTGAAAAAGTATCTGTATCTGCCGGAAAAAAGCCAAAACAAACAGAAAGGGCTAATTATTGATATATTAAAATAGTATACTACCCTTCATATTAAGAGTTTGGTTCGATAGTGCAGACTTCATTTGTATTTATATCTTATTTATATCTGATTTATTTGATTTTTTATAAATAAAATTATATCTTTTTTTTTTATATCTATATATGTTTCTTAACAAACTGTCTCTTTGAAAACGTCAATATACCATCTGCACATAGACGAAAGAAACAGACTCCACTTGCTAGGCCGGATTAAGGTTTAAAGGTTTAATGGTATTCGGTTTACCACCTATAGAAAGTTCATAGGATAACTTTGAAATGAATATAAATCATCTCATATGCCAATTACCAAGGATCAGATGGCCATGGTCAAACTCAAAACCTTATAAATAATTAATAATTTCTTCTTATTTTCCAATTTTTAAGAAATGAAGATCAGTATTTCACTATAAAAACTCTATCCTTCAATATAAAATAAGTCGTACAAATAAATATTGGTCTCAATCATTCAAGAATTGTCACCATTACCGAATAAAAAATATAACTTTAACAATATCATGGATATAATCTATCGGGATAAGGGTACGAGAAGTGTCTATACTATTACGATTCAGTAATTTAATATTCAATTTTTAATTTTAAGCAGAAAAGTACTCATACTTTTGGGTGCCTCAAATATTCAATTTTATGCGTACAAAAATACTAAAATGTGTCAATTTTAAAAATAAAAACACGATTTTTTACTCAAAATCAAGCATCAAATTACTGGAACATATATGCACTGTCCGTAGCTTTATCCCTAATCTGTCACTCAAAACATCTAAAGTCGCTCCTCGTCAATCTCCTTAAATCACGAGATCGTGTCTTTTCCTCGGAAGGAAAAGTTAAGCTCTCTGTGAGTACGCCAAATGGGCATGCCCAAGATGTCATCACAATACCAGTATTGTAAAGCCACGTGTACCATATAGTATGGCAACCACGTGACTATTCTAGTTGAAAATCCAGTTTCGATTGGGGGATATATTTGTGTTTTATTAGTATAATGAATATTTAATATGAACATAGATACGTCAAGATGTCCGTTCGTTCCAGAAAAGCTAATTTCGTTACTATATTGAAAAGTCTAATTTCACTTTATAAATAAGCAAGTTTGAGAATTAGAATCCAAACATGTCCATGAAGATTAAAGACCACACAATATTGGGAGCTTTTATCCACCAATCGAAGAGATTGTTTAGTTAATTATTTAATTATTAAATTAAATATAATAATTAAAATATCAATTATTTTAATGATTTGATCATAATTGAATATGATCGGATAATCGACGAGACCAATCTTTTTAAATTAACATAAAATCTTAGAATTTTTCTGCAATATTGATGATCAGGGACTTTTTAGTGCCATTATTTAGAGATCTCATGGTAGATATTATCAGAAAAAAAGAAAAGGGAGGGAAAAATAATTGGAATAATTCAGTAGATTATTCAGAATTTTTAACGGATGTAGTTTCACATGGATCTCCACAGTATGCGACTCGTTCATCCAGAGGGGGAATTTCCGCAATCGCGATTGTCTTTTCTTGCACGATAGAGAAAAAGGCTGATTTTGTTCCTTCTCATGATGGTGATGATTATGACAGGAGCCGGTGCTGGTGCCTTTGAATCGATTCTTTTTAGTTGCTCCTTTTCCGTAAGCTACTTAACAAATTTAAGTTCTTTTCACTCCATTTAAATAGCCAAAACGTCCAATCTAATCGAGGTCACTTTTCCCCCTCCCCCCTTTGATCATTTTAAAAGCCATAAAATAAAATAAAATAAAAAAGGGAAATAATAATTAATACCCCAAATGCATTGTTAAATGAATATATAAAATGATTAATTACTTTACTTTTCCACCCGTTAACGGGATCCGAATAAATAAATAAACAGACATAGCTTTTTATTTCGATTTTTTTTTTAAATCTTTATTTGCATCCCGGCAATTATGTGCAACATCATGATGGTGTAACCTATGTTCCGCTACCATCTGTTTTCATAGACATGGTCATGGAAAAAGGGAAAAAGACTAATGCTGTGTTTGGATCCAAATTAAAAAGTGGAAACAGAAAGAAGGTTACAGAAAAAAGAAAGAAAAATTGTGTTTAACAATTTGACTAAAAAGTGAAAAGTTATAAAAAAAAAAAAAAAAGAAAAAAGAATTTGATTGGAAAGTTTTCCACTTTTCAAGTCACTTATTTTCTCCCCAATTTTGGAGAGAAAGTGGTAAAAATAAATATAACTACCAAATTATCTTCGTTACTAATATTTCATAAAAAATGTACGAAAAATTTCATCAATCACTAACTCTATATCTTTTCTTATCCTTCCATTATTTTTATAAGTTACAAAACATAAAATAAACATTCCACTCGTTTCTACTTCCACTCTTTTATTTCCATTTTAAAGTTACCAAACATGGCTTTCATCTATTTCCATCTATTTCCATCTATTTCCACTTTTAATAATGTTACCAAAACACAGCTTTCCGTCTATTTCCACCTGTTTCTACCTTTAATAAAGTTACTAAACACAGCCTCAAGGTACTAGAGCCCGTGTCCATATACTTTAAAATTTTTCAAAAACTGTCCTATAAGAAATTTAGAGGAAAAAATATTTTAAAAGGAGATTTACTTTTCATGGTTTTTCCGATTTGTTATGCGTCGCCTCGGGTCCGCCACTGGACATGGACATAAAGTCACCGAAGGGGGCCTGTAATCTGTAAGTTGCGACCACATCAAATAGTTTACATCGATTTAATGTTTCTACGAACCTTCGTGGCTATTACATGCGCCTTAAGAAAAGGACGCGTACGATGGGTGTTTCTTTTGGGAGCAAAAGAACCAAGGCTTGGTACCGTTACTTGCCATCCATTCATAAAGATCCATAGCTTTGAGAGGACGATTCTTAGCATATTGGCTCCTCTTGCAGCTGTCGCAAATCACAAATCCCAACCATTCACAGCAACTTTATGCCCCTCTTCCACACAAAATCTCCTGCATTTTCAAGATTCTTTCTTTTGTCTTTAGCCCATACCCAAGTTTATACGTTGCTACAGCTTGAGTCATGTCATGTCGCTACTGCTGGATTTTTAATTTTCAACCCAAGGCATCTCGTGATGCTGCACCTCGGACAGGTGTCGGCTACACCAAGTGCTTGTGTAAAAACAATGAGAAAATAAATACTGAAGCAAAATGTTCCGTGTGATGTAACACTTTTTTAAGTTTTACAAAAAGAATGGGTATGTTGCCATCGATTTTTGGCAATTTTATAAAAGGAAGAAAAGGACAGCCTAGAAAAGATTCAGCGTTCAAATTTGTGACCACCTCGGGTCTTAAAATTCCTCGGAGAAAAAACGAGATAGACCAAAATGTTGCCAAGCAACGGCCATCCGAAGGTCGTACACAAAGAAAAGTCTTCTCATCTTGCCAAAGCTTTATTTCAACAACAAAACAACGAAGCCAAGAGCTGAATCAGTGATGATGTTCCACCTCATCCTCATTTTCATAAGGGTATCCTCCAGGTCCCACAACTTCCAGCTGCCAATGTAAAGAACAGAAATGAGAACAATCTTAAAAATAACAAGAGGCTACAAAGACAAAACGTAGACTAGCTAGTAGTCATTTTTACTGACACAATATTCAATAACAAGATTGCAATGGTGATGATCATTTTGGATAACTGCTAGACCCCAGTAGAAGTAGGCCTTCCAACCGTTGGGATACTTTATTTTTTCAGGTTCCAGCCTAGTTTCCCTCATCTTGTGGGCTTCCCCCCCACCCCCAACCTCCTCTTCCCCCTTCCTCCCTACCCCTAAGTGGTCAGCCCATTAATTAGAAGAAATGAGCAATCTATCCAGCATTATTGATTTGCTGTTGGCACAGTCGAGCTAAAGCCCTACTGTATCCGCATATAATCACTGACCTCTTGAAAAGAGTACCCCACGGACAGTACTAGAGCATTGGATCAAAAACCTCCCCTCTCATCTTAATTTAACTAATTTTTTTAGTATATTCCTTACCAGAAAGGACTGTAAATATATAGACATGTAGCGTAATGTCCACATGATGAAAATAAATCTGGAAGGTTGTCTCCACTTTTGACTCGTATTAACTCGGACTTTGTCATTCAATCAGTCTTTAGTCATCTTTAGGGGTTTCCAAAGTATTTAGGTAACTCTACCATTGGATCAATGAATCAAAAGGAAAACAGCTACATTAAGTTCAAAAAAATAAAGAACTTAGTACCAATTCAGAGGGGGGAAGGAAAAAGATTATTTAAATTATTAGTAAATCTACTTATGAACCAATTAACACAAGCAGGTTGTGTACTTAATAGCCTAAGTAATTTGTATTGCTTAGACTAACAAAATCAGCAGTAATTGTGTGTGTATCTTGTGATGTGATGTGCTGCATGCTATGTTTCCTTTAAGCGTAGGGCCAGTTATGCAGGTGATTGTATTTTATAAAAATGTGGTTAATTATGTGCAAAGTGAGAGATAAACACGCAGATATGTAAAGAGAGAAATGTGCGCTGTTAGTAGGTTATATAGGAGAAAATAGGAATCAGTTGGTGCTAGGAAAAACTGCAATCCTGAATTACTTACATCGAGCAGTCTAATGAAAAAAGAGCGGAGTCCCATTTCAGAAATCTAGAGTTCTAGAGTGCTAAAAATACAAGGTAAGTTAGGAAGAAACAGTGACAAAAAAAGACACAAGCAGCCAATAATTCACCCTTGATCAACCACGAACACACAAGTGCAATCCTATAACAAATAGGTATCAAAGCCACAAACCACAGGCAAACTGTGTGCTCCTCAACAACATTTTGAGGCGTTTGTGGCCATGTATCAAAAGAACTGAGCTGATGATGCAGAGCAGAAGAAAAGGCAAGCAGAAGCAAGCCAACTAGAATTATCCCAGTAGTTTGAGGAATTGACATTTAAACTAATGAAGCTAATGGTAAGCAGGCTCTAGTGAGCATTGAAGAAACCCATGAGAAATCAAGAAGCTGAAATGTGGATCCAAAATTTAAAAGATCAGATGTTTCCCTTGTACAATGAAATGAACAACCCAATGGAGTTGATTAATAGGTGTAAGCAATTCCTCCGGCATCAACGTACATTGGAGAAAAAGGACGTGCAGACTCCTTCCCTCTTAAGGGTGACCTGCAGCATTTGCTTAAAAAATACAGACGACATTAAACTTAAAAGGAAGTCAATACTCAGTGCTATCTGAGTTTTGGTTCCCCTTTAAGACGAGATAATTTAAGAGAGATGTTAAAAACTTCAGTCGCCAGTCTGGGCACTAAGCTAGTTCTGTTACACCCAAATGAGAGGTTGTAATCTTTAGATGCTCAAAAGATGATATTGCAGTAGAAGTGTAGTTCCATGATCCATGTAACTTAGCTCATACTATGAGCTGAGTGCAATTGTGTGAACATCAGGGGCTTCCCACATAAGAAGTCACTTACATGCACATTGAGGAGACTAATCTTGCCAAGAGGAACCAGTTCCATACTTCCATCACGTCAGAAACTCACTTTCCTTTTGTTGAATGCCTTGGTGGAGAAGAAATGGAGGAACAAGAAGAAAAAGTTTATGTGATGAGCAGCATCAATTGGCCATTAGTGTAAGAAGCACTTTTAAATGGTGTTAGAAGATAAATTTGCAAGTAGAGAAAATAGAAGACATTAATGAGGAACTGAAAGCAATTTGTGCCTAAGATCATTTGCATCTCAAAGGAGGAAGTAAATTTTACAGCCAGTTATGTGTATGTGTCGAGCTGTCAGTATAGCAGCAATTGTTGTAACGACCTAGAACTCCGTCCACTGAGGCATTATCCGCTTTTTTCAAATACAATACAATTTTATTCTTATCGCCAACTGCTTCCAGAAGGCCACTCATCCTAAGAGTGCTCCTCACTGAGCACGTTTAACTTTAGAGTTTTGATAAACTCTAACCCATTACATCAAAAGGCATCTCGATGATTAGAGTTCCACCATCTTATATTTGAGGAGTACTCCCCTACTTACAGAACTGACGTCTTGTCAATTTCCTTATACAGGTCCAAACCCACACCAAACAGGAAGAACACTTAAAGTATTCCATACAAGCTCAAGAGGTAACTCCACTTTAAGGCACCTTGCCTTGCACAACACTTAGTTCCCACATTTTTTGCTGGTAAACTACTCTGATACTACCTGAAATAACCAAAACTCACCCATCGACGTATTGTTAGTTTTGGCCAAATGTCGCACGATCCTTGGCGCCAACTGCTTCCCAGGGATCACCCATCCTAGAAGTACTCCCCACCGAGCACCCCTTAACTTTAGAGTTTTAATAAACTCCAAGCCATTACACCAAAGGTGCCTCGATGATTAAAGTTCCACCACCTTATATTGGGTATTACAATTGTCATGCAAGTGCCATGTGCTACTGGTGCAGCATAATGGTGGGAGGGTGGTGCGTGTGTGTGTATGCATGTGTCATGCAGTGTGTGTTCTGTTGTCCTTGACTGTAGGGTTGATGATGTATTTAATTTGTATTATTAAAAAATGTGGTCACTTATGCACAAAGTGGGAGTTGTGTAAGGAGCTTATGTAGAGTGTTTGTATGCAATAAGTAGGCTATATTGGAGAGAAAATAGGAAGTAGTTGGTGTTGGGTGATATCAAATTAGCACTCTTCTCATAATGCATATAAATTTTCTACTTTCCCTAGTCATATCAATTAATAAAAGGCATACATTAAGATATATAAGGTGCAATTCACACAAAGTAAGAATTTGAATAGAGCTAATTGAAGGCACAAAAATGGAAAAGGTGCAAGATCTGATATATTAAGACAGTGAGTATTCATGTCTATATCAACTGCTAAAGCACGAATTATGATTAATGAATGCCACAAATGCAACTCAGACATAATCTTGTGAATTGTTAAGATACAAACTAACTTATCCATGCAGTAACAATATCATAAAGAAATAAAATGATGCATCACAACCCCTTGCACTAACAGAAGAAACTATTTGACCAATGGAAATTTGCTTCCTCACCCTGAGACATCCATAAGTTTATCTCTCTTCATAGCATTTGAAATAAGGTACAAGAGAACTATTCTAGATGACTCACGTCATCTCCATTTGATATCATTGTCATTAAGAAAGGTAAACAAGTCCAGAAAATGAATGATTCCCAACTTACAACGAAGTATTGTTCACACACTGGGCATTCACGGGGCTCACCCTTCCTCAGCTTAAACCAGACGACATCATGCTCATCCTCTTCAAGAAGAAAATTACAGTATATTAGATCCCCAGAGCAAATAAATATTTACATTTCTATGAGCAAATGCATCATGGTAAGGCTAAGCGCATCACCTGCATGTTGTGTGTAATGTAGATGAAGGAAACCAAATACTTACCACCTTCTCCACCAGGACATCCAACTATTCTCTCGTCATAATAGGCCTTAATAACTGCAGGCGCTTCCTGTGAAGAAAGAGAGTTATGCTCAAGAAGGGGGGATTAAAAAGTAGCTACATATCTATACAAGATATATCTGGAAAAAAGATATATCTAAAACAGACGATTACAACAACTGTAAACACGGTAGGCTTCCAGCCATGTGCCAAAATAGTTGTCAATGTCAATGACCCCACACAGAAATCCTTAGGGGAAATGAGAGCATGACAATCGACTCATACATTGTCCAAATGAGAGCACCTCTTGGCTGCAATAAAAATTAAGATATCTTTACTAAATCAAGATTCAAGGAGAATTTGTTTTCCATCCTTGGCATTTGATACACACCTAACATCAATGAACAGAATACATATGGTTCTAGAAAATTCAATCAGTAGACTGACAAGGCACCTCCCCAATCGAAATAACTACCATAAAATGTAGATTTCCTGTCCAGCTTATGTCACTACAAAAAGGTCTTATCCAATTAAAAAATGCTTGCGCAACATTATATGCAACCCATACGTCTTCATACTATGTTTCAAACTATACATGGAAGTGCTTTGCTACCACCCCCTGCACACCAATTTCCTGGAAGATCTTCAAAAGAAAAATAAATAAATAAACACATCATATCCTCCAAATGGAAAGGTCCATGATCATTTGGGTGGTTATTGAGGGTCAACCTCAAAGTAATTAAAAAAAAAAACATATATATATATATAAAAAAAAAAAAAAAAAAACAAGCTAGATCATAAACCAAAACTGCACCATGAGAAAAGTCAATTGCAAACTGTCCTTCAAAATATTATGGTGTTCAATTGTAACATTTGACGTTGTCATGTAAAATAAAAGATGTCCAATTATATCCAGCATGAAATAAAGCATATGGAATAAGTTAGTGAAATTTTCATTGCATCTGTGAAGATGAATGATTTGAATTTCAGGCATTTGAACTCACAAATGTGTTATGGCCCAAAAAAACAAATTATTAATAATAAAAAAGAACTTAAAATAAAAATCATAACAAGGTGATAAAAGCAAACTATGAGAGAAGTGCATTCATCACAACTTAATAGATGATACATCAAGCATAAGAAAAAATTTGATAGTTGCAATACAGCAACGACAGGAAAAGAGGTAACCAACCTTTGTACCAAAAGGACCCACAAATGTGTTTGTGTCAAGAACTTCTCTTCCCTGCAAAAGATTAAGCCATATGATAATTGATACATCTCATGAAATTACCAATTTATCCACCACAACAACTTACAAATTCTATCACTAGCATGTATACTGTACTGAATATACTCAAGAGAAAATAAAATTCACCTCAAGGTCAGCTTGAATCTCTTCCCGCTCATGCCCAGTGGCAATTGGCATCACTTCTTCAACTGCCTTCTTCACTGAGGTTTCAACTACATAAAACCACAACAATCCATATCAATCCTACACATCAAAACCATAGAAAAAAATAAATATGGGTGTTCTTACTTTAGTTCAATTCAAGCTTCTAAAAAAATAAATGACCTTAAATGTTCCAGATTTTTAACTTAATTGCAGTTTGATTCAGTCCATTTGAATCACTGTCACATAAACTAGATCAAAATCTAATAGTTTTACAATGGCCCTTTCAATAATATCACCAGTTTGACTAAAAATTTGAAAACCATAAAGAACACGGACTAAAATAGAGACAACATGAAATTGTGTAACAACTAAATGAATAATTTCATCTAAGCATGCTAGGCATTGGGTTAAATTCTTCTGTAGTGTCACAGTAATGGTTTTAATAGGCTGCTAGAGACTCCACTGTGCGTAGTTGTCCAGTTGTTCTCTTCCTATCTTCTTTATGGGACCGCGAAACTATAACCAAAAAAGAAATTATTGGACTTCACTTCTTTCCTTATAAACTCAGCAAAAAAATGAGTTAAGCCAAAGCCAATCAGAGCAATTAGCCAGGCCAGTACCAAGCCCAAGTAAGCAAGTCCAGAAGTAATGAAAAAGGGAAGCTAGAGAACAACAGAACTGATCTAGAGAATGTGTATTGCTAGAGATTGGGTGGTATTAGAGATAAGCTGACTACTAGAGTTGGAAAATGGACATAGTACTATAAATGTGAAGCCATGGGATATGACCAAGAACCACTGAGATTGACAGTTAGGGTTAGGGAGGACTGAGAAGCAGAGGCGATAAATAAAGTAAAATGAGATAATTAAGAGTGAAACTTAGGGATTTAAAAGTTAACCATTGAAAAAGAACAATAAAAAAAAAGTAAATTTAGCCAATTCTAATAAAGTACTCTGTTTACGTTTCAGGGTTCGGTTCAAGACTTCAATGCAATCTCTAAACCAAACCACAAAACAGTTTGCGACATTAAAAAATTGCATTCTACAATTTGGTTTGGTTCACGATTCATTTTGGTTCGATTCAGATAGCCCTAAAAATAGGAAAAAGGAGAGAAATCATCTTGATTCTATGGCCTACCTCTCACATTAAGTCCTTATATTGAATCAATAGTATATTCAGCCACGAAAACACTTAGAACAATTGACCTTTTTTAATAAAATAAATAAATACAGTGAGGTAGAAGATCCATATATAGACTATCCCATTGAGGGACGAATGTTCAAGTCACTATGCTATAAGGCAAAGATTTGACAATAATAACAAATTAGGGAAATGCGAGTTTGCAAATAGAGCACGGGAGCTCTATATGTCCAACTTTACTTAATAATAATAAGGATTAGGTGTTGTTATCGTTATAGCAGCACATTTTGCCATATACTTCAATATAATATATGCAAAAGGCTAATGAAATCTAGTAGAAAAGAAGTATTATTTCAAATGAACATGACATGCCAACAGCTCTAAAAGCAAGCAATTATCATAATCTAGAATAAAATGCAGATATCATGAGCAAGAAACTAGTATAAACTGACACGACTCCTGAATATGTGACGTACATTTAATTACATAGCTATAAAGCCTAAGGATATAAATTATGAACACAATGCGCAAATCACACTTTCGCTTAAACCACAGTTACAGAGCTTTAAACATGATGATTTACTATCACAAATAGATATATACATATATAATGTACATAACACAAACAAAAATTACTATCATTAGTTGATATAATTTGCACAAAAAACGTAGATTCAATGAGTAATTTACCAAAAACCTGCTATTTATCATTAGGAAATAGGAACACATGCTAATGAATTATGGACCATACGTACGCATCACAAACAGAATCACAAGCATAAAATAGTCAATTGATACAACAAGTGTGTACGGAAATAGGTAAGAGAGAGAGAGATGAGGGAGGAAAGAGTACCACTGAAGCGGCGAGTTGGAAGAGAGCATAACGGAGCCGGAGAAATAAGAGATCTCGACACGGAGGAGTAGAAAGCGGCGGCGGCATATTTGCCGGAAGTTGAAGAAGAAGCGGCGGCGGAGGCAGCTAGGGTTTTGAGATGCGAAGCGACGAGTCTTCTCCACATTCTGAGATGATGAATATAATAGATTGGATTGTTCGAAGCAGTGGTGGTGGCGTTGTGGAGTGAGATCAAAATTGATTAGAGCCTGTGTCTCTGTTTCTTTCTTTAGGATTTGGAGACTTTTCAGCTTCTCCCTCTCTAAAATGGTGGAGGAAAAAGAGAAAGTGGGTAGTGGCGACTGTCGAGAGGCCGAGCCCGTGATGGATTGACCTGACACGCGTCGCTGGACTCCACGTGTATTTGCTGATTTGGAAAGTTTGTATTCCATTCTCCAATCGTTGAGCGCCACGTTTCCTTTCCTTGACGCACCACAATAATCCTAATTTTCCTTTTCCCTAAACAAATAAATTAAATTAAAGTATAGAGGGTATTTTTATTTTATTTTTTAATTTTTCTTGGAAATTTTGAAGTTATTAATTATCATTTTTATAACAAAAAAATTCACTGATCAATGGATAAATTTACTATTAAATTAATTCTACTTATTAAATTTACTACATCTATTATCTAATAAAAATATTGTAGTTAGTATTCATTATTTAAAAAGTACAAAATAAAAGCCTAAGATAGTAAAGTTGATAAAGAAAATTTCATTAAATTTAAAATTTTTAATTATATTAAAAGGTATTAGTGTCTAAATTAAGTTTATTCAAGATATGAATGATTTTTAGTTCTTTTTTATATTTTTTTGCCAAAGAATAATTTTAACGGTAAAAGAGAGATTTTAATGTTTTATGAAATGAGTCAATAATTCACAAAATTTATTAGAATATCCATGTTTCTATAGTTTTTTATTGATTTTCATCAATTTTGTAGTGGCTCCATTACAAATATCTTTTTCAACTTACTTTCCAAAACATTATATTTTTTTTAATCTCTTGAAACAATACATTAAAATAGATTTATACAAGTGTTGATACTTCTAATATAATTTATTCAATTTAAAATATAACAACTTATATTTTAAGTATAATTATAAAAAAATAAATTTAACATTACCCTAAAAATAGATTTAATAAAGTATATTGTTTTTTTTTTTACCCTTTTTAGTGCTTAAAAGGAAAGGGAAAGGAAAGGGAAAAAAAAAAAGCTTCATGTAAGTGTTTTGAAATTAATGAAACAAAAGGAAACGTATTTCACTGATTTCTTTCTAATTTGAGGGGGTAAAAAATTTTCTACTCATATAGATGAGATTTTTTTAGAGAAAAATATTCAATGGTAACACATATCATATGTATGAACTAGGAAAAGGGAAAAAATAATATTAATCTAATAAATAATTACATAAGTATCATTGTGACAAAAATAATCCTAGTTTTAGATAAATTAAACTCGTCTCTTGATGATATGAGGTATAAATAAATATACTAATCTTATCAGTTGAACAAACAAGGTCATGTAAGTTTTTCCATGACATAAAAGGAAAAGAGGGCATTGGGGAGTGCAAAAAAGAGAGAGGAGGCAGGTGGGATTGATGAAAAAGTACTGGGAAATTAAAAAGTAAAGAGAGGTATCTAGTTCAAAATCAGAAAAAGAAGAAAAACACCAGACTAAAAAATTTTGTATATATCTCATCTCTTAAAGATACGAGGTAAGAAAATTATATAAATTTGAGATGAGTTCATTCACTAATAAACTCGTCTTTAGAAACGAGTAGAAGTTGCCTAAAATAGGATTATTTTTGTTTCAGTGATAATTTTGTAATTTTCTAGAAAAATAATAATATTATTTTGCTTTTCCTATGTGTAGACATTGTATATAATTACCAATCATATGTTAAATATGGACGATGGAGTGAGTTTTCAAAGTAACCATTACTTATACGGCCATATGTTAAAATACCATTAGTAGATACAAACTACATGTACATTACACACACTATATAATACCTATCAAATCCTTTTTAAAATTTTAGAGTAGAGATTATTTGATCCCTCATACTAAATATGGAATTTATGCCCTCATTTTATTTTTTAGCCTAGCGTAGTTTGCTTTTCAAAACTAGAGAGAGAGAGAGAGAAATAGCAAAAGACAAAAGAGAGAGAGAATCACAAAGGGAAAAGATATAAAAAATTAGAAAATAAAAAAAAAGACCACGAGAATAAAAGAGTTAAGGGAAAATAAATAATATACAAATTAAAGATAAATGTGGTAAAAGAAAAAAAATGTATTTTGAAAAAAAAAAGTTCAAAAATTCAAATGATGCAAAAATGATTCAACTTTTTTATAAATGTTAGGATATTCCCTTAATAGATTTGATGATAACAAAAAGTAATTAAAGTTACCTAATCTATTTTATCAAGTGTGTAGATTTAGTATTGCATATCAAAATGTTTTTCAAAAACTTTATAAGAACTTATATCAGAACCTATGCAATAGACTTAAAGCTTAATAAAAAGGATTTTATACACGATAAGTTGATTTTATAAGGATCAATATGTTTAATGAAGACATAAATCCACTTCATTAGTAAAATATCCTAATTTTTACCAACCTAAATTAGAAATGTGATAATTAAGTACTATAAAAAACGAATACTTTTAAATTTTATTTTAAATTTAACTTAGTAATTGAATTTGGATAGTTTAGTTAATTGAATTTTGTAAACTATAAAATATAATTAGATAATTTAACAAAATTGAAGTAGTAAATGAATTTAGTTAAAAATAGGGATTCCAATATCACAAATAACCGTTTTAACCTATCAAACTATTTCGATTATCTATTTCAACAAATTCAAATTAGTCAATCTTCTTCAATTATCAATTTGAACTCAATTCATCAAGTTCAATCATCTAAACCTCTGAACATACAATTTAACATTTTAGTCCAAATTCCAACTCCTTAAATCTAAGAAATTTAAACTAAATACTTGTTTTCAAGTATTAATTCCTGTGCCTCTAAAATTCTAAATTCAAATGAGGTATTAATTTTCCTTCTATTGGAATTCATAGATTCGATTTCTAATGCCAATTGAATCTAATTTCCAATTGCCAAGGCCCATAATCTAAAAGTTCAATCCATAATATTAAAGTTCAAGCCTAGTATTTAGACCCATAATTAAATGATCAACCCCAATTATCCATGAATTAAACCCATATGCCCATAAGCACATAAGACTATAAAACTTAACGTACACCATCATATACCTATAAAATCCCTAAATTCTAGAGAATTTATCAAGTGAAAATACAAAAATAACCTTCCCCTAATTCTAGAGAATTCTACACTTGTGAAAGGACTAAAATGCCCCTAAACTATTCAAGTAAAATGACTAAAAAGTCATTAACCCTAGAAATAATTACAAGGCTTACATAATATAAATCTCTCCCTCAGAAAACCTTAATTCCTTCTTCCATTTTCAATAGCCCCATCCGTCAAAATTCTCTCTCAAAACACTCTAAAAATTCTCTTAAAAAAATGCACAAAAATCCCTCCATAAACCAAGTATATAAAAGGTAAAGTATTATCTAAGATTATGCTTGTTAATATCCTCTTTTAATCACAATAAATAATACTTATATCAATTAAATCTTAGGTGAAATTGAAGATTTAAAATGAGATTAAAGTTAGGAAAATAAGTTTTAAGAAGTTTCATCAACTCTTGAGTGATAGTAGTCATAGTGGTGGTGAAGATTGTTTGGTTGATTTTGCAAATAAAGTAAGTTAACCTAATTAACGTGTTTTAATTGTATTAATGAAATTTAAAATCATGTAACATACTAAAAATAAAGTTAGAATTAGGATTTACAAATATAATATATGTTTAAACTAAAATATGCATGTATAAATATATATGTAGCAATAATTGTTGTGTTGTTTAGATTATTGTATATGTGTATACATATGGCATTCCAAAATCTATATGAATGTGTATTATGTGATGGTTAATATGTCTTGAAGAAATAAAAATTATGAAATGAATATGGTATGTACTAGATATTTTAGCCAAATATGTATATGTATGTGTTAATGTTTTATTAATTGTATTTTGATGAAATTCATATATATATATATATATATATATATTATGAGTTGAACATGATATGTTATTATCATATATATTTATGATGATTTAAATATACTAGAAAATCAATTTATGTATAATTGGACATTTTGAGTTATATATAATTTAAATTAAATATTGAATAAATTTATTTCTAGATGAAATTTATAAAAAAAAAAAATAGTTTAATGTGTTAAATATAAACTGGAAATTTTCGTCAGTTTTTAAATACATTTACTATTAAATTATGAAATAGCAAACATAAGGCAAAATATTGTTTTGGCCAACAGCAATGGCCTGGATGTAAAGACTAAATCAATGATTTTTTCTTTTTTTTGGTGAGAGTATAATAGTTTGAAAGCTTAAGAAGTATATTCTAATATGGTTTGAAGAATTAGCCAAAAACCGATCAGGATAATCATCAATCTAGTGAAAATCAGTGGGTCGTTAGTGTTGTCCCCTATTCCAACCACATTAGATGCAATTAAATTGAAAATCCTAATTAACTAATTAGTTTAGGCCAAATTAATTTATGAAAATGTAAAACAATGTGTTAGGTAGTTTAAATAAAAATTGGCTCAAGAACTCGTGTTTAAGATAGTGAACTGATTAATTAAAATTAAGGTGCACATTATTTTTTTATAGGGAAATGAAATATTATAATGAAAGGTAAATTAATTATAATAAAATAAATATGAAATAAATATAAATAATGTGTTTTCACTTTTCATATTAAAATATGAATTTTAAGAGGAGTAATTAATTATTTTGATTTTAGGAATTTATTTAATAAAATATGTACGAATAATGCATTATAAAATAATATAAACATATTAGGAAACTAGTTTAAATTCTTTAGCACATTTAAAAGTAAAAATGGATTATAAAGAATATAAATGGAATAATTATATCTTAAATGAGTTGTTTCACTTAATAAAATTCATTAGATAGATTATAGAATATTTTAATAAAAATATCACTTTAAGGACATAATTATTATAAAATGAATTCAATAGACTAAGTTGCACATGAAATAAACTTTAATATATAAAAAATGTAACGTACTAACTTGAAGGTATTACAACCCGCCATGTGTCTTTATCAAGTATAGACATGCCAAGGCTATCATAATCCACTAATCCACTATTATAAATAATATCATCATACTCTCATATATCAAGGTACCTGTTTAAAATAAAACATCTTATAGCAACTTACGAAAAATAGTTGGCATAAACCAAAGCTAACACAATTAAAACTTAACATAACTAAAAATCTCATAAACTAAGGGTATGCATGGTACGGTTCATTTCGGTTTGTACCTCAAATCAAACCGCAATATACTTAACTATTCGTTTTTTTTTTTTAAATTCAAACCTAACCATACGGTTCGGTTCGTAATTTTTTCGAACTGAAAAAAAAACGGTTCGGTTTCTTGTTCGAACCATTGTTATTCATAAAATAAAAAAATATATTCTATCAAAAAAACTTCAAATACATATTTCTTATCACTAATGCAAATATAAACAACAATATTTAAAATTAATCATTTACCAAATAAACATGTAAAACTTATAGGAATGAGGATTTCATTAATTAAAAAATTATAATCATGACTAGTCTTATCTTTTTTAATTATTTTAAACTATAATTGTAAGAGTTGTACTATGGGCTGTTGGTGGAGGCTTATATGTATGTAAAAAGGGTGAAGCCTCGCCCGTGTGGGATATCCTTCACGCTGTGAGTACTGGGGGGGGAATGCCTTAAAGATTAGAGGCGGCCAAGCCCTGGGAAAGTAGTAACGCTGGGGACCCCATGTGCTACCAGCTCCACCCTTTTTACATACATATAAGCCTCCACCAACAGCCCCTATGTAAGAGTTATACTATGGGCTGTTGGTGGAGGCTTATATGTATGTAAAAAGGTGGAGCTGGTAGCACATGGGGTCCCCAGCGTTACTGCTTTCCCAGGGCTTGGCCGCCATTATCCCCCAGTACTCACAGTGTGAAGGATATCCCACATGGGTCCCCAGCGTTACTGCTTTCCCAGGGCTTGGCCGACATTATCCCCCCAGTACTCACAGCGTGAAGGATATCCCACATGGGCGAGGCTTCACCCTTTTTACATACATATAAGCCTCCACCAACAGCCCATAGTACTAAGAGTTGTACTATGGCTGTTGGTGGAGGCTTATATGTATGTAAAAAGGGTGAAGCCTCGCCCATGTGGGATATCCTTCACGCTGTGAGTACTGGGGGATAATGGCGGCCAAGCCCTGGGAAAGCAGTAACGCTGGGACCCCATGTGCTACCAGCTCCACCCTTTTTACATACATATAAGCCTCCACCAACAGCCCATAGTACAACTCTTACATGCATCTGTAAGAGTTGTACTATGGCTGTTGGTGGAGGCTTATATGTATGTAAAAAGGGTGGAGCTGGTAGCACATGGGTTCCCCAGCGTTACTGCTTTCCCAAGGCTTGGCCGCCTCTAATCTTTAAGGCATTCTCCCCCCAGTACTCACAACGTGAAGGATATCCCACATGGGCGAGGCTTCACCCTTTTTACATACATATAAGCCTCCACCAACAGCCCATAGTACAACTCTTACAATAATGGTATGCTAGACTTTATCCTAATATAAGACACAAAATTTAATTTTCATATGCTTCTAACTAACATATTATTAATTATATAAATCAATAAGAAACTAAATAATAGAACTAGTAAGATAAAGGAAATTTTTTTCATAAGTTAAAATACTAGATATTAAAATCTAAAATTTATCTTATTTGTAAACAACATAACAATTAAAACATAGTATAACAAATCTAATTTTGTTATCATGAATGATACATATTTAAGTTACAAATTTAAAAAATAATTAATTTTTTAATGAAACAATTAAGAGTAAAGATAATATGTTTAATTTTTTTTTTAATGTAAAACGGTTCAGTTCGGTTTAGGGTCTCGAACCGAACAGCGAACCATTTACCCTTCACCGAACTAAACCGTGAATCGAACCATTTCAAAAAAGAATCGAAATTTCTGTCCAATTCGATTCGATTCGGCCGGGTACGGTTCATAGTTTGATCCTTTTTTTGCATAGCCCTACATAAAACTTTAAAATTCATAAAAGATAACATGATTATTCCAGTACTCTTCAAAAAGCAATATTTAAGTCCAAATTTATCTAAAGATTAGCAAGATAATCTGGTCTACTATCATCCTCCCCATAATCCATGAAGACATCATATTTTGATAAATCAAATACCATTGGATCCTCACCTGTTTCTAAAAAAAAAAGATAAAAGATGAGCATAAAGGCCCAGTATGCCATACCATAAACATATGCATCAGTTCACATACAACCTAATAAACCATGCAGCAATAACAAGATTATTATCTTCAATTAGTCATGCAAGCAGCATAGTTCAGAACCATATGCATCTAGTCCTAAACCTGGAGTAGATCATGCCTCCGTAAAACATAATCATATAAAAAATAGATAATATATACATATATGGTGTTGGAAATCTCCTACACACCCGGAGTATCGTACTCGAACCACGTCCTAAACTACCGAAAACATTTATGTGTGCAACTCCACTTTGAACAATGCCACGCACTGATCATCAGGGTATCAGTATTAGTATCACAATCTATCTAGTCTTTACTAAGTAACCAAGCACAAGCAACATAATTTAAATTTTAAATCAGACAAAAGTTATTTTAATTTATAATTCTAATTCTATAAGCATAAACAACAAGCAAAGTAAGGTCGTACCTAAAATCTCTTTTAGGAACAAAAATCCTAATTCACCAAAACACCTGATCACATAAACAATTTCTCATTCTTAATATAATTTCATAAAAACAAAATTATATCTTTACTACATAAACCCTAATCTGAAAAGAACTATCAGCCCTAACTAATACACAACTTAAACCTTTGATAATAGAATCTCCAACTGAACAAAAATTCTCCAAAACTCCTCTAATTATGACTCCCTTCAATATAATTCAAACAAAATCAGACATGATCATTACTACAATCCCATAAAAGAGAAAAGATTCATACGTACCTATAAATTTTGAATCTTAAATTCCTCTTGATCGCAAAGACATAAGTTGTAAACCCCTAGATTTTACACTTAAACTCTAAATTGGAAATCAATCGGAAAGCCTAAAGTTAACAAACTTATAACAAAACCTAGTAGATTTAGATCTGACAATCTCATGCCCTTAACTCCTAAACAACAGAATTGAAATAATTGTAGAAAAATAATTTGTAATAATATAAGGAAATTTAAAAATATCATATTCGTTAATTTTTAGTATGTTTCGGATCCGAATGGGATCAGTTTTCGAAAATCGTGTCTTGATACCTCTGACAGTAAAAATATTCCAATAATACCAATAAACTCGTAAAAATATAAGGATTTCAAAAATATCAATTTTATAATTTTTTGGTATCTAAAAATATCAGATATAGCTTAATTACAAGTATTTTCTTTACTATCATTATTAATTTGTCTTATCTATTTTTCATAGTACTATTCTACGCTATTCATCTATTTCTACTTTTCTATACCTATTTTTATACTCCACCATACCTAGTTTCTATTTTTTTACATTTCCCATACATCTTTATTCACATCATACCTTATGTCACGTTTGGTATGCATGAATGATTTGGAATAGAATGGATTGGATTAGAATGGAATGGATTAGCATGAAATGAGTTTAGGAATGACAAATCCATTCCTATGTTTGGAAGATTACATAGAATGGAATGGCTAAAAGTGTAATTATCAGGAACGCCCTCAGTAATAAATGCAAAATATTAATACATGATAGGATAAAAAAGTAATTACATTCACATAATTAATAAGAGTGGAGTGGAATGGAGAAGGCGGAATCGAATTCCCCTTCAAAGTTGAAATGGTTTATTCCAAGGAATCGTGAATCCGGTTTCTAAAAACGCTTCCAAACACTGGGAAAGGGGATGGAAGCCAGAATTGCGATTTCATTTCGGTCAATTCTTGCGTAACAAGCATGTTATTATAACTTATTACTTTTAATTAACAAAAATGTAAAACAAATATATCTCCCTCTCCTCCCTCTTCACAACCGGTGCCCCCCTCTCTCTTTCATCTCTACTTTTTTTCTTTTTTAATTTATTTAATTTACATAATTTTTACTCCTCAAAACTCTATAAATACCCCATCTCCCTCTATTTCTTTCACACACTCTTTTTACATTAATAAAACTCTCTCAAATTCTCTATCTCAAAACTCTCTTTCACTTCTCCAATTTTCTCACATTTCTTCTACACCACATACTACAAACCTCTCTTAAACTACCAACCAAATTTCTACCTTAGGTAAATATTCTTACCAATATCTTTTTACCATGTCATGTAACTTAACACGATCATGATGCATGTTTCTTAAACATTCAAATGTTATAGAAGCAATACTATGCTCATGTTAGAATAACTTAGAAAGACTAAAGTTTTTGAGTCAAAGGTTATGTTTTAAGAATCTAAGAAAATAAATTATATCACATATTTAATGACTTAAAAATCCGTAGTTTTATGTGCAAATAACTCAACATAAATTTGTCAAACTTCACTTTTTCAACTATCAAAACAAGATTATTTTATGAAAAATCATTGATTGAGACAACATCATTATAATCATGTGTTTATTATAAGTTGCATATGTATTAAAAGAATTTTTCAACTATATAATATATATATATATATGTTTTCTATGGAATTTTTTGTTGATACAAAGTTAGAAAAATCATATTTTAAAGGTGGGAATTTTCTTGTTGATTCTGCACCATGTCTTTTACAAAACCAAATAACCATTTATGAAGGAGATAAACTTAGAAATGGATAAATCTTTTGAGTAGGTAGAAAACGGTATATAATATGCGAAATTCCGAGTTAAAATGAGTAAGTTATGGTCATTTTTAAGTTCAAATTTCACCGCATGCAAATTTCAACGAACATAGTGAAATAGATATTCAAGTTTAAGTAGAACTTCCAAGAAAATATTCATTTTGGGTATTTCTCTTGTTTAGGTGATGTGGAGTTCGAGCTTTCTTACCCGAAGGATTACTTTGACTAAGAAGCTTCTGCTACTATGGTTGAGTGAGTTTAAATTCTTACATTTTGTACTTATGATTTTGCTTGTAGTTTAGCAACACTAAAATTAGGAAAAAATAAAAATTGTGATAACGCATGTGCTTACTTATATGATTGAAATTATGTTAAGTATATTGAGGCAGGAATTGTAACTTAATCATTGTATGATTTAGTATAGGAATGATTTGTCTACAAAATTCTATGATTGCTCATAAAATGTCTAATATTATGTCATGACTACTTAAATAAAATGAATTTCATGTATGACATGTAGTGAGTCATATTGCATTCATTACTACACCCTTGGTGGGACAAAGGCATAGTAATGAGGCTCGTAGAACCCGAAAATCTACTCTATGGCTTTGATTGCCCGTAATAAAATGGTGGGTGGAGACCCGAAATAACTACAATTTAACGGCTAGTAGGCTCGTATAAAAACTACAAAAACTTTATTTGCGAACTATGACTTTGTTGTCCGGAACACCTAACCACCAAATGGAGGGTAAATCCATTCAAACATATAATTCCTGAAAAATCATATGTATTGTTTGTTCATGTGTTTGATTGCATCTCATATGCTTGTTAAATAACTTGTGTGAATATTGATTGTCCGAGTACTTTATTTGTTGAATTAATTCTTACTAAGCAAGAAGCTTACCCCCTTATAGATATATTTTGCAACACCTCTATCTATGGTTAACACATTGGGGTTATTTCTTTTAAGTATTACCTTTTGGACTAAGGAGTATGTGAAAGAAGTTAAAAACTAGATATAGAATTAGACTTTTAAGTAAATCTCCATATATTTATTTTGAATAGACTTTGATAGACTATATATTTTGATAGGGGTATGCCCCTTTAATATTTTGTAAGACCTCTAAATTTCCTATATTTAAGATGTTATGTTATGATTTCCATTCTTAATTACTATATGAATATCTTTTTAAACAACTTGTTTCAAAGTTTGTCCTTTATAATCATGAATGTACGCCTTACACCCGGTATCGAAGCTTATGGGATGACTAAAGTTGTCATACTTAAGTTTTAATATTGAGTGTGACGGGCTGTCACGTTTAGGGTACTCTTTGAGGCGTGACACAAGTCTCCCACAAGAACTAAGGTTTTTCTTCAAAATTCCCTACAATATAATCTAAGCAGCTTTAGAAAGAACTCTTTTACATCACCACAAATATAGAAGGATTCATACTTACCTAGAATATGGAAATCTTGACCTCCTTTAATTGTAGAACTCAACTTACCAACCAGACTTAGGATTTCTCTCCAATTCTCCCTTCAATTTCAAAAAAATAAACTTTAGAGAGAGATACTTTCCTTTAAGTTTCTAAAGAATTCAGGAGATCAACTCACCTTGATCTTGATTCTTGATCTCCTTTGCAGCAAGAATTGCAAACAGAGAGAGTTTGAGAGGTTTCTATGGTTTAGGAAAGAGTTTTGAAGAAGAGAGAAGCATAGGTTATAAAAAAAATTCGTGAAAACCTTTTAGTTTTCGAATAAGATAGGTTGGCGGCCTACGAAAGTAAGTTGGTGGCCATCTACTCTCGAATCTCATTTTTTCAAAGAAGGCTAGCTGTATGCCGGTGGGCACAGGATCTACGCCTACGGCGTACCCTTCAAGGCCGGCGGCCTTCCTTGGCAGCCTTCAGTTGCAATTTTTCGTTGTTCGACATGTGTTTACCATGTAACCAATCATTAAATTAGACATTAGGATTGACCATAAAACCCTCTTATTTTTAATCAAATGACACTTTTACCTTTCTATATAAAATATTTATTTGTATATTACAAAAAAAGATTTAAAACTAAATTTACGTCAGAACGTAATATTATCCTATGAATTAAAATTTAAAAAGGAATTACATGAAACCTCAATTAGACAAGGTAATATTTCTATCTTTCCAAGCTTATATGAATATTTGATAAGATATAATTTAGTTAATCAAATCAACAAGTTAATATGGTGTAAATATAGGTTCCTAAACTAAATTATAATATTTGAGCTTATGAATTAGTAGAGTGGACTTAAAAATTTTATTTATCATAAATTAAGTAAGTAGTCTAAATGTGAACTCCTAAATGTTAAATGTGCTTGATTAATAAATATAGATCCACTTGGGTCAAATTAATTTAAATAAAGCTTTATTAAGTTAAATTGAACTTAGTTAAATTCCTTAAGTTCAATTCCACCTTATTTGTAAATTATAATGTTTAATGAATCTAATTCAAGCATTTCCTAAAATCCTATATCATGACTATATCTTAAATTGTCTAAGCAAGTTAATTCTCATATGAGACAAATTTTCCTTGAATAGATACTTGGGTAGCTTCTGAAGTATCCTCTAACTTTAGCCAGATTATAGAAAATAATATCAGACACATAGTGACTTATATGTTAAAAGATCGGATCCCTAGTAGTAGAGCTAAAAGAAATGACTGACTCACAAGGAAAACGTTTCTAAATTTAAGACCTCATTTCAATCCATACTTTAATTTATTATTACTTTATCGCATCACACTTACATTCATAGGCATAAAAACTAAGATTTGCAAAAGTTTTCTATTACAAACAATTCATCCCCACTTATTCAATTATTTGTTAATAGAGACCTACAATAAAATTTCCGATTGTATATTAGAAACACAGTTTCAATTGACTAACATTTCGTGCATGCTATTAACATCTTGAAAGTATTAATTTGTTATGTTAGATTGATTTTAAAAAATTTTGATGTATTTTGTTTCCTTTTCCCTAAGGAGGAATTCTCCGATTTGATAAACAATTTTTCAATGTTGTTTTTACTGTAAATTACTGCTCTTCAACGTCAATTAGACTTGGTCTGAGTCCTATTCAATTACTTCATATGCATCTTAAATACTTTCATTTAGATCAAGTTGCTAGCCAATTTAAATAGCCATGAACCAGACCTTGCTCGGGTACCAATTAAGGCCAAACTTTATTCAGAGAGATTCATTGTAAATCATATCTGATGGACAAGAAGACTTAAGATATGGATATAGCCCAATTGGTTTAGAAAGGCCTAAAAATTCATGAATTTTTCCTTTCTAACTTACATTCCCCATCATCATCTTCATCTAATCATATAAATTATATACATAGCTTTAAATGTGAAACTGATAAAGATCAAATACACCATTGATAATAGTCTAGACATATATATAAAAGACAAGCCACCGTATTAAAAGATTACAAGAGAAAACGACAGCTAATTTACTCTGGCTTGTACTGAGTACTATAAAATACATGCCAGTCCACCATCCTTCATAATTCCTAAACTAAAATCTACAAGTTGGGAGGCTGCAAATAGGACAGAAGGAAGCAGGATGGCTCTCTAAACATGGAAGACAGAAGGAAGCAGGATGACTCTCTAAACATGGATGTGCGCTACAAATGTATGGAAAATGCTCGCTGTCTTATTACTGCAGCTATGAACATGCTCCCCCAGTATGTAAGTTCAGGCAGACGCTAAATTATGTCCAACTTCAGGAGTTGAGAAGCATCTAGAGCCATATTCTGCTGGTTGGCTTTTAAGTCCACATGTCAGGAGCCTCCATAACATATGATTCGGCCAACATTGCATGTTAGTGTTAGCTTCAGCAGATGGAAGACCCTGTAACCTCACCATTCAAGTCAAATGTTGCGCCTCTGCTTTTGCTTACTACTTTTTGGCTCTTGAGATTGATCTTCTTCAAGTTTCCTCCGCAGGTTCTTCAGATCTTCATCACTGACAGAGCCATGAAGATTTTGATTCAATGCATAAGCTGCTGCCATCTTCCTCTTACATTCTTTGCTTGCAGAATCATGAGAGACCACTGAAAAATAAGTTGAGACATGAGAAAATTTGCTCATACAAGACCCCAGTAAATAATTGGAATCATAAAAAGAGTTATAAGACATTTGTCTTTTTTTGTACTAGTGCAGAAACTAACCAATCACACATACAGACTCGGTGCAACAAATAATAGTTAAAAAGACTGGAGGAAAGACAAAACAAAGATAACGGATTTTCCATGGAAAACCTCAGATGTTATGGGGTGGAAAACCATGGAAAGTGGAAAGGCATTAAGGTATGGACTCCCACTTGTGTGTAATATCCTTGTACAGTATTATCCG
This sequence comes from Combretum micranthum, assembly GCA_024138025.1. NCBI lineage: Eukaryota > Viridiplantae > Streptophyta > Magnoliopsida > Myrtales > Combretaceae > Combretum > Combretum micranthum. The sequence goes on from JAMXBD010000510.1 coordinate 323,118, forward strand.
TAGGTCCTAGATAACATAGGACCAAAACTGAACCAGAAGATATGAATTTGAAACAGAGCAGATTGCACGGCATGCTTCCATCTGCCAATAAAGGATGTCTATTGCCATATACTTCAGTCGACCAAACCCTCCTTCAATCAACTAATCTATATCCATTCTGCTACATTCTGGTATCAGCCCTTGGACTTAGGTTATGAGCCACAACATGTAACATCGTGCATAAAAGTTGTTCCATTACGATATAGACATAAAACCATAACTATCTACTAGCTCTAGTTATTCAAAAAGTTGATTGCAGTGTTTAACTCGTAATCTTTCAATGATATTATTGAGTACTGCTCGGGCTAAGTTGAAAACTCTGGATGAAATCGAGAAATTATACTCAGAAAAAGATAAGCAACAAACTGACCTGGTTTTGGATAATCCTTTCCGATAATGCACTTTGCCTTTGTTTGGACACTCAAAGGAGCTGTCCAAGGCTCATAAATATACTCCTTTGGTATGTCTGATCATTATCAACAAATACCTATTAATCAATCAAGGAGTTATCTCGACATAAAACTTTGATACGTAAAATAAACAATACATACCCTTCAGGACAGGTAGAAAATGCCGTATGAAGTTGCCATTAGGGTCATATTTCTTGCCAAAAGTAATGGGAGAATATATCCGGTTATACTGCCCCAAAAATCAGCAAATTTAGGTATATGTATAGATGACTGCGTTGTATAATGAACAAAGGAAACACCAGAAACTATCTTGGCTAAATTACACCAGCAATTCCAGTAAACCATCAAAATGAATGTGACACCTTGAACTCCCAAAATGATACATTTGCATCCTTAAAAAATGATAACAATGACAAACTTTATACTCAACTTAGTCTTTTCTATTGACACACAAATGAAATTATCGTGTCATGCCAATTCATCACTATTTAACATTTGTTCAATGCAGAAAAACCAAATTAGGTGTGAAGAACTCGAATCAGTAGATGGATTGGGCTCAAAATATAATTACAAGTATCAAAGACTTGACCTAGTAATGCATTAGAGGAGAAATTTCACAATATTATTATTTTCTAAGGGCGCAAGTGCATATCCATAATTTATCCAACCATGACTCAAAATGTTCTAGGATTAAAGACAGGCAAATCATCAAAGTACCTGGTAAAAGAACGATGAACATGACAGCCACATCCAGTTGGCATTATTTATGGCCCAATCAGAATCAATTAGGAGTCTTTCAAAAACATCCCGTCCTTTTTCCCAGTGAATAAACTGCCATAAAGAAGTAGCATTCATAAGAATAAAGAATTAGCAAGAGACCTCTGATTGAACTATGAGGATGTGAAGCATAAGCATAGAGCATGTGTACCAAGTCTCCACGGGTTAGGAAACACGCAACACAATGACGTGCTAGATGGTGCATCCAACCCCACTTCCTGAGCTACATCCAGGACAAGAGCAGTTAGACAAATGAAGTGATCTCTAAATAATTCAATATAAATTGCAAGGTCAGCTAATAGCCAATAAGAAAGAAGTCAAAAAAATGTGATGGAAGGATTACTGCTCATATGCTATGCTATGAATATTCTGCTTCACTTCATTATGTATGCATACTGAGATTCCACTGATAAATTGAAATTAAAGAATATTGATATTTGAATATTAATTTCTTTATGCTTTGGATTGTCCTCCTCCTTAAGTCACTTCGCAATGGCAAGGGTGCAGCTTCTGGATTAACCCGTCTCTTCTGGTCTGACAATTTTCTCTTGAAGAGTGGCTCTTGCAGCTTTGGTTTAGTGTAATTCGAGATTTGAGCAATTCAGTCGGAATTGGAAGCAACAGGTCACCTCATGTGGCTATAGCTCGACCAATCTTATCCTAGCCTACATTAATATCAATGTCTTGTCTTAAGTTTGTTTCGCTAGTTTCCTCAGAATTGATTCATAAACTTAAATTTTGTTTTCTCAATATAAGTGGTTGTTCATACTTCCACATCAATACAGCTTCTGATTTACCAAAGAAAGCAAAAAGAGGGGGAAAAAAAAAATATTCATGCTTTATGAATAGAATGCAATTCGACTTCTTCTTCTCCTCCTCTCCTTCTTCTTTTTAATTTAAACAAAGAATATACAAGCATCAATGAAAGGTTTAGACAGCCACTAACAATTCAACTTCGATCGTTATGGACTGGTAGAAAGTTTCAGTCCTAGACATCACATTATGGCAGGGTAATGCTTGACAGTTTAATGAATCATACACTTATCTGATGGATAGCTAAGAGATTCAAGTAGGCAAAGCCATTGCTCAAAATTTATGAGCTTGATGAAGTAATGGCAAGTAGATAGCAGATAATCATGTCAAAAGCCAAACCTGGATCATAATAGCATCAATCCAAGGGTACCCTGTCCTGCCATCCCTCCAAGCAGCCAGCATTTCATTATCATTGCTCCAAGGTATCTAGCAAAAATTCAACATATGAAATATGTCATGATCTTGATGGCATTCTCAAATTGAAATCATAAAAAAAAAAACAAAAACCTAACATGGATTTGAATGTGCATTGAGTTCCATGAGAAACTAAACAACAAACATAAGCTCAGTGAAGTGGGTACCTTCTTACAAATTCGGTTATCCTTCATCTGATCAAAATTTGGAGTGCCAAAAGCTGCAGTGTAGAAAAAATCCCGCCACAATAACTTCATGATTCAAAACAGATATCAGTATGCACATCCAGATCTAGTGAATACCATCAAATGTTAGAAGCAAACTAACCTGCCCGACTAGAGAAACTGGTGGGGATGTGTGTCTTTTGACATTCTTATAAACATCCTGAAGACATTGGTAGAAATACCTAGATGAAAGACAACCAAACTGCAAAGAAACCGAAAATCAGAACCTCAGCATCTTGATGACAAAATTCAAGCAACAATGATTATTCTCCACATAGTTGAAATCTATGAACAACTCACTTTAAGGTAAGGTGATAGAACAGTAGTTGCAGGCTTCTGGAATGCAGAGGGGTCACCTTTAGGTTTCTCAAAATTTGCCACCCAATCCTGCCATACACAAAAAAGATGTATCTCAATGTCATAGGAGGAAACAACGACAAAGAGGAACACCACATTGGTCGAAGGAACCAACAAATTAAGAGTAACTTGGAATTTAGCACAAAGCCTACTAATTTTAAATCATCATTCTAAGGTAATCTGTAAGAATGCTAGCATCTGTGACTCCATCATCAAAAAGTTGAGATGTCGGTAAATGCCAACCCAAAAGCCATTGGAGAACCAAAATAATCTCCTAGATCCAGTAACGATCTTCTCCTCTCTAAGTGGCAAGCAACATGGATTATAATGGAAAAATAAATAAATAGATAAATCAGATGGGAACAACACTAATGGCTGGCAGTCCATGATGAGAACTCCAAAAGAAAAAAAAGTTTCAAGTGATTTATGGAGGTGAAATTTCTGCTATTGTGTACAAGAGCCATGGTCCAATAACATTAAGCAATAATTGCTCAGCATAACCATCATTTTTTTAGGAGAATGTCAAATCTACAGCCTGGATCCTCAGTAATTTCTTTTTTTTTTACACCTAAAGTTTGAAGCTATTATATATCATCTTCCCCACTCTTTGATAAATTTTAGGTGTAATGCTGATAAACGCATATATTTCCAGTAACAGTTTCGACATAATCCATCTCTTTCACATGCATCCAAAAACGAACGTTTAGCTCACACTGGCACAGAATTAATAATATTGGAAGAAAAGCTCTGCAGGGGAATAATAATGTAAGAAGAATAAAAAAAGATAACTATGCAAAGATTAATGTTCAAAAGATATCTCAGTTGCCATTCATAATATTTAATACCTTGTCTCTAAGTGACTCTTTTAATCTTTTCAGTGCTTCTGATTCACCCCCTTTAAAGGGAGTACGTTCATCCTGCAACAAGCAATTGATTAATTGCATGAACGAGTCAAAAGACAAGAAATTTTGATTTTAATTTTCAATTTCAAACCTGTTCGAGATCATTGAACCAATCCTCAATTGTTGGAACTTCAAAGATCGTGCAATTTGCAGTGTTCCCAATTGGAGGCAAGGAAGACAGGCCTGTTGAAAGTGGAGTTGATTCCCACGCAGGTTTCCCAGCAAGCTTTACAAATGACATGTAACTTAAAGGTGGCTTTCCTCCATTCTTTTCACAATGTTAGACATTGCAACAAAGTGGAAAGCACTAAGTTCAGCATACGAAAAAAAAAAAAAAAAGCAAACCGAAATACCTCAAACTCACTTAAGAAATAAATTTGGTGCATGGCAGTTTATATAAACTCACTTTCGCAATAATCTCTGCTGGATTATACAGCGTGTGACTCACAGGAGAGAAAATCTCGACTCCGGATGTGGCTGCAAAGTTCTGCACAAGGAGAGATGCTCTCTATATTCAATTCTTCATTCCCGAATGAGCAATCACACACCTATTTTTTCTACGTTATCAAGACTAACACAAGGATAAGCAAAAAAGAAAACACTTCCAACCTTAACTTTCTTGTCCAAAGCTTGATAGTAAGGATCCGTGTCGAACTCAAAACACAGTGTTTTGATCTTCCACTGCAACAAGGCCATTATAACATCAAAAACATATACGATTATGAGTATAAACCTTCAATGTTCTAACATATCCACATACAAGGTTCAGAAATGAAATTAACACGGAACAGATAAATTTATGAGCATTAAATACATAAAGTTTCGTACCTCTTTCAAGCACCGAATGATCGTGTCTCCAGGCTCACCCTTCATTACAAGCAAGCGGGAGCCGAGCCTCTTCAGACTCGAATCAAGATCAGCAAGGCTCTCGAGCAAGAACCGGATCCGGTTCAACCCCGCCCGAGAAGAGCCTGGAGAGAACGCATTAGGGTCCGGCTCCATATAATGCGGATCAATCACGAAAACCGGGTAGACATGATCCGACACTTTGGAAGCGTGCTCGAGTGCCGGGTTGTCGTGGATCCGAAGACCCTTCCTGAACCAGACAAGAGAACCTGACCCGGATGACATCATCGGATTGTTCGGAGAAGGCAGCTGAAGGAGTCGCATGAGAGGAAGGGAAGTGGAGGTTTTTTCCCGCCTTTTGAGTGTGGGTTTGTATGGTTACTTGGCCTGATTTCGATTTAGTTAAGAAAGCTGGCGGTGCTAATGTGCGCGGGAGGGAGAGTGCTACGTGGCGTCTTGTTATTTGGTAAGAGAGAGGGTAATGGAGTGATGGGCACTCAAGGCGTAGGATAGAAAAAGGTCTGGTTTGGGGGTTTCAAAAATGCCACGTTGCGTACACCAACGGTAACTCTCAAGGCTAGGGCTGTGGGGTATTTTTGTGGTTCAAAAGGTTTATAACCATTGAATACTTAATATTTTTTTTATTTTAAGACAATAATGCATATACTCATAATTTTCATTTGGTTATAAATTTATTTAAACTTTAAAAATTATTTTAACCTATTTAAAAAATTCTAATAAATTATCTAATAATTTCTAAATTCTGATTTTGGTATAAAACTACCATTTTAAACTTATTGAAATACAGTTGAAAAAAAAACACTTATTAAATAGATGTTAACATCCCCGAATTTTTTATGTTAGTGAATTGGTTTTGAATAGAAAAGATAAATGTTCATTATCTTAATTTATCAAATTTTAAGAGACTAAAAGCTTTTAGTATTAAAAAAAGGAATAAAAAATTCACTAAAGCTCATTTTAAAAATTAGTTGATGCCCAGCGCCCTACGTCACTGCCCAGATAGGTGGAGGGCAGGGCGGCAAGTTTATTCCCGTGTGCGTAATTACACGCGTATGTTTTCTGTATTGGGATTAATATTATAATTGATGTTTTTAAAGCACATTTTTATTTCATTTTGAATTTTTAAAATACCCTTTATTTCGTTATTTTAAAATCTTTAATGAGAAAAAATTCAATGAATATTACACATCATGTATAATATATTTATGATGTGTAATTATTACTAGTGGTGATAATTACTTTAAAAACTATCCATTATTTTATCTATTTATTAACGTATGATTGGTACATATATAAATAAAATGTATCATCTATCGAATATTTTTCCATTTATTAACACCTACTTAGCAACCATTACATCTCACTTTCCTCTTCCTCCAAGTTTTTTTCTAACCCATCTCTCACTTCCCCATATTTTCTGCATCCACATTTTTCCTTTCCTTAAGGATCACCATCAAACTTTCTTTTCCCCTTTTTTATCAAACGAATAAAGATTGATAATTTAGTTTTAAAATTTTATAATTATTTCATAGTTTTTAGGTATATAAGTACAAGTCTACTCTTTATTTTAATTATTTTTAGTTTTATTATTATTTTTCAACCATAGTGTGGGTGATCCATACTTTAGTTGATATTAATGTTTTGTATGTATAAATAAATATTAAACAAGTTTAATTATGTAATAGTAATGATAAGATTTTTTTTTAAACTCGTTACGCTCTTTAATTTGTCTAGCTGAACCTAATTGAACCTGACTCTACCTTAAGAATGATTCAATTCAATCGTAGCTTATCTTTCAATCCAACAAAGTTTTACTCATAGACCTTTAACATTTTAGTATATTCAGATTAAATCCTTGGTCTGAGTTTAACTGTATTAAAATTTTTACATTGAAATCATTCTTATTTTATAAATTCCATCACATGTCACAAATAATAATACGTATACGTCTATAATTAATATATGTGACTTGGCTTGGACCATTGGTCAAACCCTTCAGACAGGGCATAAGCCTCAAAATAAGGACCCAAGCCATAAGGAAACCATTGCTAAGCCTTAGAGTGGAATCCGAGTTTGCCTAACATTTTTTTTTTTTTTAACTTAAAAGTTAGATAAACAATAAATTAAAAATATGCGAAACTAAAAAATTAAAATAAAAGTAATACCCCAAAACCTTCAAGTCTTTTGCTCATCTCTTAAATATTTGTTAAAGGTGTCCATTTATTTACATAAATTCACATCTAATTTCGGTTGAAGTAATAATGTGAGATTACAAATGGTTTTAAAGTTACAAAGAAATACGTAGATCAAAATCGTGCAACATTATTAAGGAATGACAATTTTATTTTAGTAAAAGTCCATACAGACTAATTAGATATACTTTTACGATTCATTTATGTGTTGTACTATTAGTCATAACATATTAAGTATAGTAAATGAGAAATAAGAATTTCTAATTCATATAGAGATGATTTAAATTTTAAATGTATTTAATTGTGGGGAAAATGTCAAATTTAGTTATTGAACTTTAAAATAATCTACGTAATATCCAATCAAATTTTTATACAATTTTTACTACATTGATAACACCATTTACTCTATTTTTTGATGTAGAAGAAACATTCTATTAATATTAGATAGGGCTAGGAGAAATAATAAAAATTCAAGATAAGTTGTCTCTTTCATGTCAGTAAATAGAACAAAAGATATTAAAGAGATAGTAAAAGTGATTACAAAAAAACTTGATTAGGTATTAAGTTGTTTACTTTAAAGTTCAGGTATCAAATTGAATCTTTATACAAACTTTAGGTATCAAATTTGATATTTACCCTTATTGGTTTTGATGATACAAAAATGAATCAAAGATATATAATCTATTTTATTAAGTGTGCCAATTTACTATTGCATATTAGAAGGTTTATCATAATGTTTTTCAGAAGCTTTAGAAGAACTTATATTATAATCTACACAAGAGACTTAAAGCTTAATAAAAAGGGTTTTATACCTAATGAACTAATTTTATAAGGATCAATGTGTTTAATGAAGACCCAGCGCCACTTTATTATTTTATTTGGGTAATAGATCTAATGCATTTTACTATAAAAGGATTAAGTTCATGGGGATAATTTATATTAATTGAGTTGGAATTTGAAGGCAAGAAAATTTGTTATTTTTAGTTTTTCACCTAAGTTGTCAAAAGCATTTTTACAGACATAAAGGAAGATTTTTATCGAAGACATATCTACCCGCACATGAATATATAAGACGAACTAGTTAAAGATGAAGATTTACTTTATCAAGATAGTCTTTATGATGATATGGATAAGATACGCACTACAAACTATTTTTATGGAGCTACATATCATCTGTTAACAACATCTTTCAGATATTTATGCAAATTTTTAAATTCAAATTTTTTAAATGAAGTGATGACGACATATACTCAAGGAAAGATCGAGTTGTTTGTTTCAACTTATCAAGATAACTTCAAGATAAGCATGACTGAATATTGTGGGATATCTTTCAAGCTTCAAATGTTCAAATTCAAGAAGATAACATATGCATTAGTTTTGAAGATATTTTAAAGATACATCCGATATATCATCAAAGAGATGTCACAAGAACAATTTATAAACAGAAGAAGTTCGAAGTACGAAATAAAACGAGTGCTCAAATTACTCATTCTATTATTGATATTCATCCAGAGCTTACTTTAGAACTTATTTTAGAAGCTGCATTATTTTTGTTTTTGCTTTTAATTTTTTCTGGATTCCATTGTATATCATTAAACTATCCTTACTCTTTACTTGTGAGAGTTAGGTTGAGTGACTATTGAGAGGATTACATATTGGTATCTTGTAATTCTATTATTATCCTAAGGTGAGGCTTGTGAGATAGAGCAAGATAGTAATGGTGTTTGTAATCTTTCATTTTTATTGGATTAGTGATACGACGAGTGTGGAAGACCAGATTTCCAGTGGTGGAGCTGGAAAAGAGAATTGATTCATAAGGAAGAATCTTTATAAATTTCAAGCCTCACTTAAATTCTGCCCTTTAATTTGTTATTGCTCTATTGCATTACATTTACGTTCAAACACATAAAAACTAAAATTTGCAAAAGTTTTCTATAACAAACAATTCACCCATCCCCTCTTCTTTATTAATTAAGACCTATAACCCTTCATTATATATTTACTTTATTTTATTTGATTTGCTTAGTTTTTCCAATTTCTCTCACCTTCTTTCTCTCTCTTCCCTAATTTTGGCAAGGACTACTTGGACCAAGGTTCTGGAATCTAGCCCATCATGGACTCGATTACCTACCAAGTTTAAATATTACTAATTTTGGTAGACAATAGATAATAATTTTTGAGCTTCTAGGGTTTGCCACACTCGATAGGTACCTTAATTGTGGCAGTCTACCACGCATTATATAGAAGTCACAACATGAACCCATTATTATGTTGAGATTTCAAACACGGTCCGTAAGATGTTATCATGACAAGGTTACTTAAAGGGATTTGAAAGTATTATCAATACTATGTTTAAAATTTTAACAAGTGAATAAATAATACCATATATAACTTACAAATAGAAAGTGGTAACATTACAATTATAGGAACCTTCTAAGTTCTTAGACAATTTATATTACATACCATTCTAAACTCTAACAGCTTATATAATATTAACTTAAAATAAATATTAACTATAATCTTGCATTTTAGCTTGTTGGATGAGACGCTACCACAATGACTTTATTACATGTCCATGGATAAGCCTTCGTCGAAATAAACTATGGACAAAAGACCTAAAAATTATTAAAGTTGTAGAGGTGTAAGCTATATCCACTTAGTGAGTAATTCTCTCAATTTCACACATTAAGCAATAGCAAGCAATTATTTTTTTAAAAAACAAGCATATGTAATGCAACAACATAACTAATTATCAAGAATTTATGTAGGCACAAATTTACACTCTCCAATACTAGGATCTTGAGAATAGTGTTGTGTCACCAGTATTGAGGTGACTTAAGTACCACAATGTTAAAGTTAGTACTTGTTACAAAAATCTAGAGGGATTTTTACAAAAAACATATATTTGTTGGGTACCCTTTATTAAATTGATTTATTTAAAATACCTATTATCATTTCTTTTTCAACCCTGGATCCTCTCCTAAGTGATAACCTTTTCTTAGTCTCTACACTATTGGGCAACATTCTCTTATTGGCAACTTAGTTTCCATGGGCCAGAGCAATGGTTGTTTTAGGTTGTTTAGTCTTTATACAAAGCCAAAAGAAGTTTCTCACATAAGAGTGGTGGCCTATTAAATTTGTTTGAATGCAATCATATGACCGGTTTAATTATTTCTCATATAATTACAAGAAGATCGTTTAAGGCGTTCATTCAATATCATTAGACACTTCAAGGTCCTCTATTCTAGCATTTTATGTTCACAACAATAGTATGATAAGTATTTATATTGCATTTTCGCTAACAATTTTGATCACCAAGCCCATGCATGATATGCCAATGTTCCCGCATACATAATCAATTAATATTACAATTATAATGCACACTATTTACAAACACATTATGAAAAATCACAAAGATACTCACTCGTCCATACTAATCAATCATAGTAATCTTCTGAAAATCCTATCTCATTATCTAGATTTCCTATAAAAGATACATGGAGAGATTTTTCATTTTGTGTATTTTAGTTTTTCTCCTATTATTATTATTCATCTTTGAGTAATTAGTATAGTATTTATATCCATGTGTTGGACATATCCTGGTGTAATTTTATATTGGGTCTTTGGTAATAAATGTTTTTATGACAAGTGAAGCCATAATTACTCTATTAAATGCTAGTATCATCACTAGTATTTAAAACATCATCGCCTTTTATAATTTAAGGGTTAACAAATTTTTAGAGTATTAGTTTTGGTTACAGGAATTCTGATTCCTTTGTCTTATATTCTATTCTATGTTGTTCTCATCTTGTATCTTTATTTTCAACTAAAACAATAAATTTATATTTGATTTATATATATATATATATATATATATTATCCGATTATTGCATAGCTTTATAAATATTTTTATTTCCTTATGCAAATGTAATGGATGCTTCTATATGGCTAATTTTGGTAGAGCACTTACAATATTCCTAATACATGAATTTCCTTTTAATTCTCGTTTGAAAGACGTGGGAAGATAGGATTGTGTTTTCACAAATATCCATGACCAAAGAGGTTTTGAACAGCTTTGATAAGCTATTAATATGAATTCAGGTGTGTCTTTTTTTTTTTTTTTTTATATATGGTTAATTTAACAGCCTAACTATTGTATTTTATTTTACTATATTTTATTATTTATTTATTATGTGTATAAATTTTTAGATATATTAGAGTTTTCAATTTTATTTAGGAGTATCTTAGTGTGTAATGTTTTAGTAACAAGCTACAATATATATATATATATATATGTTTTACTTATTTATAGATTTCCAAAATGTTTTTACTTTAACTTTCGAGTTACTTAAAATTATTCAATGTTTTAAATTATCAAATTACGGTAAAACTAAAATCTAGATATACATATCAAATTCCCCAAAAAAAAAAAAAAAAAAACCAAAGGTATCACACGACCACCTGTTAAAATCCCTTTTCTTTTTTAGAGTATATTTCTTACAAGTGTTGCAAAGTGCTTTTGGGGACAAAAATGCTTGTTCTAGAGCTCAAAAAGTTTAATAATCCTTTTTTTTTTTCCTACATACGACTTATTTTAGTGGGTCATAGGCTATAACGCCCTAACTTAAAGGTGTTATCAATCCGCTATGTGTCCTTACTAAAGATAGACACGCTAAGGCTATAAGTCACTATAATCCACAAATATATATACCATGTATCACCTGTTACTCACAATAAGATTACTTTAAAAAAACTTTAATACTATAAAGAAATAAAACTTCCTCAATTCACCTACATCATGAACTAAAAATCCAAACTTTAACATAATAAGAAAATCCTTAAAATGTTAAAAGTCTCAAAGAAAGCTAATCAAAATATAGTGTTTTCTTCTTAAATCACTATCTCTAATCTAACCAATCTAATTATCAGTAGGATGGTCAAATCCACTATCGCTCTCCCCGTAGTCCATGAATACATCATAACCCGCAAGATCATACACAATTGGATCTTCACCTGTGCCTGAAACCAAAACCACATGCATATAAATAAGCAACAAGCAATATCACATTTAACTTAATAACTAATGCAACAATCATAAATTTGTTATCTTTAATTAGCCTACAACCAACATAGTCCAAAACTATTGTACAGTAGTTCCAAACCTGGAGTATCTCATGACTCTTTAAAATATCCAATAGAAAATAGGTAATTGCATATATATATGGTGTTGGGAATCTCCCAGACACCCTCATGACTCCTTAAAACATCCAATATAGAAAATAGGTAATTACATACGGATATGGTATTAGGAATCTCCTACACATCCGAGGTACAATAGTCACACTACTGTTAAACTACCAGAATTATCTGCAGGTGCAACTCTACTTGAGACAACGCCAGACAAGGATCATGAGGTTGCCAGTGTTAGTATCACACTCTGCGTGATCTTACTAACCGCAGCCAATCACAAGCAACACTCAATTCAATTAAACTCCAATAGGATTAGGTCAAGTTTTATAAATTTAATCCTACAAGCACAATCAACAAACATGGTACAGTCGTACTTGAATTCGCTTTCAAAACTCCAATTTCACCAACAAAACCTTTTAAAAGATTAGAAACCTTAGTTTCACCAGAATTCATGATCATCAACGCATCTCAAATTAGAATATGTTTTCCAACACATAATTAAACCATAAATCCTAAAATCCATAATCAAAATCATAAAATCTACGATAACATATTCACACACATGTTCCCTCTTGCTCATAAGACAATGAAATCCCTAAAACACAAAATATCACCACAATTCCTAAAATTTTAAATCAATAAATCAAGCTATTAGAAAAGATTATTGCTTTAGAATTATAAAGCTTGAACGGATTCATACTTACCTAAAAGTTTTAGATCTTACGCCTCCTTGATTGTAGAACCAAATCACCAACACAACTTAAGGTTCTTTTCTCCAATGAAACTGTCTCCCCAAACTTGATTCCTCAAACTAAAGAAACAACCTTTATGAGAAGGATCACACTAAAAATTAATTGAAAGGACAAGGTAAGGAACAAAAGACCTAGGGAATATATATAGAGATTGAGAAACCTTAGCATAAAAGAAAGGAGATTATTTTTTGTTAGATATAGGTTGGAGGATAAGCTGGCGGCTCATGGGCGGCTTAAAAACGAATTAAGCAACATTACTACATAAGCCTGCAAAAAACCGACGGCCTTAGTTAGGCTTTCCTTATACACTGCCATCTTTTACAAATTTTCTGGCAAATTTTTTGAAGCTTCAAAGCTGGCATAAAGCTGACGGTGTTCCTATAAAAGTTGGCAGCTTATAGCCGGCCTAAGTCATCCCCTTCTTATTCTTTGCGAATAACTTCTTTAGGTCTACATTCGTTTGTTTAAAAATAAAAATACCCTTTTAAACAATATTATATTACAACTTTACCCTTCATTATAAATTAACTATTCATATATTACATAGGCTATGAAATTTGAGTTTATAGGGTCACTCATTAAAAATCTTTTTTTTTTTCCTTTCTTTAGAGGATCATGGAAATCCCCTTCCCCCCCTTGAAAGAGGATATTGTGTAAATGTCATAAAGTGATTCTAATAGAAAATTATGTGTTATTAGCCTGAAAAGTCCAATTTAATTTTTTTTTTCCTAAAAATGGTTGATTTGGTAGATTTTAGGCTATGACTTTTGTGCTTTTGGGGTTAGCAATTGAAAATCCTATTTTTTTAAAGGACATCTAAACAATTGTCATAAAGCGATTTTTGATGAAAACTGTGAATTTTATGCCTAAAAAAGTTCATCAATATAATTTTTCCTAAATATAGCCGATTTAGGTGGACTATAACCCATCAATTTTAGGTTTCAAGGTTATCTCATCAAAGTTCCATATTTTATGGAGAGAACATCCTTGTATAAGTGCTATAAAGTGATTATATGGAAAATTATGCATAATAAGTCTCAAAAAGTCCATCAATTCAATTTTTCCTAAATATGGTTGTTCTGATGGACTATAAATCATGGGTTTTAAGCTTTCAAAGTCATCTCGTGAAAATCTCTTTTTTTTTTTTTTCTCAAGAGGACATCTATAAAATTTTCATTAAGTGATTGGGGTGAAAAATTATACATTCCAAGCGCCAAAAAGTCCACAAATCCAATTTTACCTAAATATGATTAGTTTTGATGGACTACAAGTCATGAATTTTAGCTTCCATATCTCCTAAAACTAGAAAATGGCTTGCTGATAATTGTCTTTTTATATGAAAATGTTTGTTTTTTGGTCAAAGCTATATTGAACATGGCTCGTCAAGAGATTTATTGCTAACCATAGAAACATCTTCCATTAATACTCCCAACGACAGCTCTATTTGAAGTACGCGAAATCCTACAACTAGAAGCCCAAAATTCAACCATTCTATAATCAACTAGATATGAGATGACAACCCATGCATCCTTCATGTAGGTATAATTGATTTAGAGATGGTGACTGCTTCAAATCCCTCCATCCTAGGAGAAGAAATTATCATTAACATCATCATCATTGCCCTTCAACAGGTCATCATTGCGGGAAAGGGACATTATCCTCAGGGTGCACCTGTAAGGTAATACCAAGACGTTATTAATATGAATATAAATAATGTGGTAACCTTCTATGATTTTAGAATTTGAACTTGTAAATATGATTTTTTTTTTTTTTTATATTTTTATCACTTAAAAGGTCTCTATCATTTGTGCAAAGACTTAGGTAGAACCTCGATATTTGGATTTGTAATGTTGTATCTAATGCTTTGATACATTTGAGGTTTTAGGTCATGACACAGGCATGATTTTAGAACCGAATCGAATTGGAACTAAAATTGAAATCGTCGGCTTCGTGTATTGAAAATGAAGAACAGAATGGGAACTAGAACTATCTTTTTTTTTTTATAAATAAAAAAAGAGAATTTTAGTTTTTAACAAAATAATTTTTAAACTCCAAAATAATTAATTATTGGGTCTATAAGTGTTAAATTATTTTAGTAAAAATTTTTAACATTTGTTTAGAATATGCATTTATTTATAAAAATACAACCAAAATCAATTATAGTTAATAATATGAGATTACAAAATGCTCTAGATGATAAAAAGAAAATTACAATACAAAAAATAGTCTTACGTTATTAAGGTAATAAATTTTACTTTTAGGAGCAGTTTATATAAACTAAATTATATACGATTTTAAGTTATATTTATTTATGTTATTGATAATAACATATTAAATATTATAAATAGGTAATAAATTTTATATTAGTATAAATATTAATAATTATATATTTAATATAATTTATATAAATTTTTTTTCGCTAATTTCATTTTTTTAATGGAACCACTTGGAACCGTTAGTTCTATCCGATTCTAGACCATAGAGCCACTTACAAACCGAAAAACTGACGTTTCTTAGTCGGTTCTGGAACCACCGATTATGGTTTCGATTCTTGAAAACTAAATCGTGCCTATGTCTAGATCATATTGTCTCTTGCATAGTCAATTGTTATTTAATAATCCAAATGACTTTTCCACTTAAAAAACCTTACTTAATGTCTAAGTATATATTGTAAAAACCATGCTAATATACAAGTTTGCCCTCATAAATTGGCTACTCGTGAAGATGAATTCAAGAAGTTTTGAATATTAAGGAGAAGTAGTCCTGCTATCTTACTTGACTGTGTCTATCATCGCGGAAGCTCCTAGATCTAATCTTCAATTCTCCTCTGCTGGTTGTCATCTCATCCAAAATCTCATAATCACTTTCCATCGTTTGCATCTCAGGTGTTTCCGCGTCCTGATTCAACAATAGCCCAACAATTCTAGCATGATCATTCGTTGAAATCAATATAAATTTTAGGTGCTAGTAATAATATAAAAATGCATACCATTTGAGATAAGCTCGTAGAATGTCGTGGTGTATGACAAGCTGGGGTGATTTCTTCATATTCAGAAGCATCCAGTTCACGAAGGTACTGGGGGTTGAATAGCCTAGGAAGCAATCTCATCCTTATGGTTATTAGAAAGAAGAATGGCAATGGGAAGAGAATTCCAGCAATAGGAATCCATGTCACTCCGAAACATATCAGGAAATAGACAATCTGGAAAATGGTGAATATGGTTATATATTTGAATGGCACAAACTCCACAAAAGATGCATGAGCCCCTTCCAAAATCCTGCCAACCGAAATTTTCATGACAACGTTAGCTTTCAATGGCAGCAAAGTGACCTTAGTTATGGCTAGTTTAGCAAATATTACTTACTTGTATCGACGGCCTGGCGTGATGAATAAAAGAAGAACCCTTTCCCAAAATTGGTTTCCTGGTAGACTGTCAATGGCCATGTAGGCGAAATAGCCCCAGAGGACTGATGTTGGAATGAGCTTGATCACAGGCATAGCGAATACGGATCCTACCAGCAAAGTTGATTGAAGGAAATTGCTTACTCTTTGTTCATTGACCCTGACAGGCAAGTGCTCATCAATGTGCTTCTCAAGGTCGACTGCAGACTTCTCAGTTTCGGTTTTTTCATCTTTAGTGATTGCCTCCTTCAAGTTCTCTAGTTCCTTAAACAAGGAAGAGGTCTGCAAGAATAAAACTCAACTTTTTCAATCGAGAATTAGTGGCAAAATAGGAATGACTGAGATGGTATATTGTTTAATAAATTAATGAACGCTCACAATTTGATCAAAATCAGGTTTGGGCTTACTGGTGGAATATTTTCCATTTCTATGAAAACTTCCTGCATCTTTCCATAAACTTGGGAGTCACTAGCTTTCTGCCTTATGCTTTCTTTTGCACTTTCCACCATCTTCCTCCGAATCAACTGCAAATGGAAATCAAAGCCTCATGTAACTTCGTTACATAAAAACTGGTCTCAAAATCATACTCTTTTGCACAATGTGAACCAACCTGCTTCTTTAGGACAGCAAGGCTTTTTGTGTGCATGGGAGACTGTGGTAAGACCCCATTCGATGGGGGCAACCCAAGGAGGCCACAAAGCAAAGTCTGCACATATTTATAGAGGATACCACTCCAATCAGAAAACAATTTGACTGATATGACAAAATTTACTATAGCAGTAGCACTTTCATAGAATGTATACCATAAATCCTAGCAGCAGGATGTCATAATGGTAAGCAGATGGATTTTTAAGATTGAATTCCTTTTGTTGAGCTAGCTGTGAAGCTACACTATGGTCGAAGAAGTAGAGACCCGCAATCATCACAGCAGGAATGAATGCAGCAAATACATAGGTCGGAGAAACCCGTCTCATATCCTGAAATTCATGGATGTGAAATGACTTAATTTGCATATAACTATTTGAAACAAGTAAACCAAATATCATAAACTCTTGTCGCATTTTTCACATTAATATATAGCTTAAATTTCTACCAAGTATGAGTTCCTGTGTTCAAATCTTTGTACCATCATTTAACCCCTTATAATATTGATTGTTTCACTTAACAAGCTTCAGTGAAAGCCACAACTCATAAGTAATGGGAAGTGCTAATAACAACAATAAAGCTGGCGACAGTTTACAAGTTTGGGGTTTACTCTAGTAAGCTATGCCTAATTTGATCAACCTTTTAGCAAGAAAATCTGCTCCATTTTCACAATGATAGAAGAACAATTTGATCAAATCCTTAGAATAGGAATACCTTGATGACTTTCCAGTGATGATAAGATGCATATTCCCATGGTAGAGGGCTAAGGAGTCGTCTTGGAACACCAGATGGGACTCTGCTTGGCACAGCATATGACAAAGCCGTCCAAACCAAAACCATTAGAGGGACTCCATAATCTGCTATGAATCCCCTAATTTGCCCTAAAAGGAAAAATAAAAAAATAAAAAAATAACAATCCAGATCCTTGTGTTTCATCAGATGATATTGGACGGACCGGTGCCATAGAGCCAAGACCTGGCCTTCCTGCTCTTTAAGGCTGTATAAAGAAGCCCAAAGGTGAATATGACCCTAGCAATCCATTGGTATAAAGCCAATGAAACTGATATTTCTCCAAATTCCCATCTTCCGCTTTGGGAACACTAAACTCTTTTACTGCACCCTGTAAATTGATGCCGGTGTTATGTTACTAAGATGTGATTAGAACTCAATCTGAAAGCTTGTTTGCTCTATATCTGTGTGTATTTACTTTAATAGCCTCTTGAATGAAGAGAACAGTAATCAGCATGCCAAAGAGTTCCCGGCTACACGCGTAAATCTGTTGATTATACTGCTTGCATTGAAAATTGCCAGGAGAATCAGCAGCAAGGCCGTCCAGACACATACCCTGTGATAAGGAGGCAATCATAAATCATGAAAATGTTTTCTGTTAAGCAAAAACGCTTCAAATGGGCTAATTATGTTTACCATCCTGCCCACGCTAAGTATAATCCTTTTCCCAAGCCTTCTCGGTCTTTAGCAAAATTGTACAGGTAAGTGTACATGATAATGGTAGGCTCAGCCACGCCAAGGATTAACAGAGGTTGTCCACCAAACATGGAGTGTATTATGCCACAGATAGCTGTAGATGTCAATGTCTCTACTGTGCTCAAGCTTCCATCTATAAAACAAACAATACTTATTAGGCTCATAGAACATGTATTAGTTGGTATAAACACGTTCTTGATGGAATTTGACTGTTTCTAGGACATGTTAACACTAAATTGCACCAAATCTTACCAGTGTCTCTACTCAATTGCTCCCCGAACGCAATAACTGGAAGAGCAGATGCAAAGAATATATATGTGGTTGGTGCTAGTATTCTAGGAATAACAAACAAGTAATTAGAACTCACACACAAATACATATATGTGTGTGAAAACGAGAAATATGCTTACCCAATTCCAGAACGTACGCCATGAATCCAATCTTGCTTATAGCACCGTGCTCTTCCTCTTAAATCTGTTGCTATTCCTTCAAACGGGGTCCCAATGTACTCCATCTTTTATTCAAGATAGCCTCTGATACCAAATGACAAATGACACTGAATGTACAGTATAGCCAGCCTTCTTTAAGATTATATGCTCCCAATACACAAGATTCAGAAAAAGGTACATAAATGTACCAATGGTTTCAGCCAACATCATTAATAAACACATGTTCTTGTTCTTGTACCTCCTTTGATATTATAATATTGGAAAAACATAGGGTGAATCAGAATACTGCGTTCTAGCAAGCAATACAAAAATTAAATAAATAAAGCACAATTGTTCAGGAGCAGATTCTATTTTGTTAGAAATTCTATTGAAAAATGTGGAAGATAACATTGCTTACTCGTGGAAAACCATTTTCTTGATTTCTTGGTCACTTCTTTTATGGCGGCAGACCACAAAAAAAAAAAAAAAAAAAAAAAAGAGGAATAAAGTAAAAAAGAGCTGAGTCTACTTGTTCCAAGTTCCAACAACTTATTGTTTTTAGCTAACACGACTCTTATGTAATATAACATTTGACAATAATAAAATAGTAGTTTACTAGAAAGAAAGTGCATTAAGAAGCTAGTTACGAACACTCGGTATTTGGGCTTACAAGAAAAACAAGATTTGCATACATGAATCTAGCCATATTTAAAAATCGAATCGTCTAATTAATTATCTGAACACGTCTAATCATTAGAACACGGTTGTGTTATTTTATGTAACTTGTCTAATAGCAAAGGCGTCATTCATAGCAACGGGTAGAGGCAAAAAATAGGCAGTCTATACCTTCACCAGAGTTGAAGATATGCCCGAGAGTTCTGCCGGAGAACTTAAGCCTGGATATTGAGAAGGTTTGATGTTTTCATTAGTTTTACGTGAAAAGAAGTAAGAAGAGGAAAATGGTGGCAAAAAGTTCAAAGAATCGAAGCATTTAAAAGTACTTGGGGGGGGGGGGGGGGGGGGTGATGGTGGGTTTGGATGGAGCCCACATCAACCTAAACCTACACCGGCAGTTGGCTGTAGACCAAATATACATGCAAAAGAAAAGAAAAGAAAAGAAAAGAAAAGGATAGAAATACAAGGAAGTGCAACTTATTTTTATTTTGTTTTATTTTCATTTTCATTATTTTCTGTTCATTTCATATAGGTTATCTAATTTTATGGAACAGTTGTAACAGTGATGCTAAGGGAAATTGGGGTTAGTGTATATAAAAAATACCAATGTTTTCAAATCTGATATGAGTTTTGACCTCAATATACTAGCGGATCAAGGGTTAATAGATAAAGTCGAGACGGACTATGGTTGAATTTGCCCATTCCCAAATAGGGATCATATTAAATTGGGTTGAACTAAGGGATTAATCAGGGTTTGACAACATTGAAAGATATTAAAGATATATTAATCCTCAATTTGTTTCTTTTTTTTTTCTCCTTCCCGGTCAACTAATTGATGTGATAAGATATGAAATTCAATTAAATGGGAATTCTTGATTTGTGAGTCTAATTTTAGTTGTCACAATTGATAAAGGGTACACTTTCTTAATAACTTGGTAAGGATTGATTTTAAAAGAAAACATCTAAGAAATGTGAAAATGAATCCTAAAAGACCATCGTCAATTTATATCAATATTAAGTAAAATAATAAAAATAATAATAATTACATACCTATTGAGCAATATGATTATGAGAACAAAAAAAATAATGATTTTCCATCAAATCTAAGGATAATATGAATAAGTACTTTAGAATATTAGTTAAAATGATCAATAGAAAAAAATTTTCACATTGGATGTAATAAATAGTGAAAAGCTTGAAAGAGAAACATGATAGTAAATGAACTGAGAAAGAAACCGAACCAAATTGGAAAACATAATACAAATGCGAACTTTTGCCCAACATTATATAAATATTAATTCGATAATGTGGTGTTTGATCTTGATTCTTTTGGCTCATTAATTATCCTGTTGGTTAAAATGATAATAAAATTAAAAAGATAAAAAGTAGGAAAAAAAAGCTCATCTTTGCTTCGTCATGTTCAATTCCGTTTGAAATGAATTGATTAGTTGCCATTTCTTTAGAGTTTCTAATATTTCAATAGGTATCCAATATTACTATCATATGATATATTGCCTATGTATGAAACCTTTGTTATCTCTATACTGGACATAAAATTTTCTAAAAATTGATTGTACACACTTGATTAATGAACTTCCAGTGATACATTTACTCTTTGTTTACTTGCTTAACTGTAATTGATAAGAATACACTGAAGGAGGGTATGAGAAATTTATTATATAGTACATGACTAATCGAAAAAAGAAAAACTCTTATTAAACGAATGTAAGATCAACATCATATGGTATAAATAATATTTGAAACAAAAGGAAAAAAAAAAGGATTTTTTAAACTAAATTCTAGATCAGCATAATATGGTATGACTAATACATTTATGGAATAGATAAAATTACTTATATGTCTTATAATACTATATTGATTTAAACAAACTAATGAGCCCGTTTTGGGAGTTTTCTTTTTAATCTAGTGAAAAATATAGTAATTATGCATTGTTATTTAGAGAAAGGGATGAATTCTTTATACATATAGATTCTTTAAATATATATATATATATTCATCATAAAAAGCGAATTGTCAAATATATTCTGTTACTCGGATAGCTCACGGACTTAATTCGGATTCTTGTGGGTCGGATTTTATTATTTGACCTGAAGAATTTAAAAGTGTGAATCCGAGAAAACCCTAATCTCACACGCCTCTCAGATAAGTAATTTCCTCCTAAGTTCTTTCTCTCGTGTTTCCCTTTTCCTGAAAACTCTAACCTTAATCGTTGCTTGTTGATTTGCAGGTAAAAATCAAGCAGAACAGTTGAGACTATTCGAGTCAGTCTCCAACTCCTAGCACTCGGATTTTCTGTAAGCAGGGGAATGTCTTTCCCTTTTCTGCAATCTCTTATTTATAGGATTCCAGTTTGGAACCAGTTTGTTACATCGAATTGTCTATTTGCATGCAAGCTGTTTATTTATTTGTTACATGCAAGCTGACTGTTTAACTAGATCTATACTATTTCTAACTGTTACAGACTGTTGCTTAGTTGTAAATCTTAGCTGTTAAAAGCTAGATCTATGTATCTTTACCACTATTTGGTTCTATTGTAACTATTTACTAGATGTAATCTTTCATCCACCTTGGTTGCCTTCGGATCCTGTTTGAAAATCTGTTATTATTCGTAACATATTCACATATTTAGATTGTTTTTGTATAAATTGTTTTTAAACCATCAATCATGTATATACTGTAATTCAAGGATTATTTTATTATACAAAACTAATTATATAATTTTTATTTAGGCAACAAAATTTCAAAATTTCTAACAATTGTACAATTAAGCACTAACATATTAAATCAAATTTCAAATTTTCTGCATCATCTTTTCAAATGTGGTGAAGTAGTAAATTATGCAATGGAATGTCAAATTATATTAAATAAAATTCATATTGCAATTTCATACCATCATTTTTGTTTTCTTTTTCTTTCTCTTGCCCTGTCCTGTCTCTTTCCTCTAGTATTCTTTCTTCTTCCTCCCACCTTTTCCTATGTGGCATATATCATAGTTCTTAGGTAAGAAGTGAAAATTTTCTGAGTACTTCTTATTTCCATATCAAATGTAACTGATCACACTCAAAATCGTCTAATTTGCATTTGAATTTAATTGCCAGTCAATATTGCTTCTACATATGAACTACGACAAATATGAACACAACTGATTCCGGGAAAAAAAAAAACAGAAACATAAGATAACAAAAAAATTCAGGATCAATCGACCAGACATTTGATTGATTCTTCCCCATACCTGTCAAATTTAAATATATAACAAGTATAAGATCTTAACTTATAGATTTCTCTCCAAGGGTGATGGTTGAGAAAATTTGGAAATTCAACCTGCTGATATGATATCATATAGCAGTTGTAACCCATCCCACTATGCAAAGTTTAAAACGTTTCCATACGCCCCCCACCCTTGATTGCTTCGTTTTCATTGACATGCCTCCAGCCTCTGGAGCATCGGTGGTCGACCACACCATTCAGTCTTATTTTTTATTTTTATTTATGTTTATTTTTTTTCACTCAAAGGAGTTAAAAAAAGTAAAAATTTTATATATGGTTTTATTTAAATTTAGAGATTCATAGCAGTGTAATTAATTTCAACCACCAATGGGTTTAAGGATCCAATTCGATATTCAAAGGTTATGATTAATTATGAGTGACGGCTTACCATATTTAAAGGTTTAGATCCCATTGACATCCTCAAAAATGTCTTAAGGCTTTCCTATCTTTCAGTGTCTAAATTTATTTTTAGCTCAAGACCAAATCTGACATGACCCAGATCAAGAACATGCTGTGATTATGTATCTTTATTATTCTTGATCATAAATCTGAGCAAAGGGGAAAAAAAAAACCTACGGGTTGACAGTTGTAATAGTTTGATAAACCCTAATGCTATACCCACATGTGAGACAACTTAAATTACGTCAAATAAAGCTTTGTGACAATTTTTATAAGATTATCTGAAAGCAAAAGATTAGATCTGCTAGCGTTTTTTTATTGTGTGAAGAAGCAGCCATAACTTCGACTTCTCCGAAATCTTCCTTCCTTTCTGATATATTTGAATAGCAGGTATTGACATTATTTCTATTATTTCAATTACGTCATGGACGGCGACGACACCGCCTTTCTTGTTTTATATACGTTTTTAATTTCAACGATGACATTAGCTTGTAAATCTTTTTCTTTTTCCTTTTTTTTTTCTTATACGTAAATCCAGTTTTCGTACGTTCTCTCAGTGAAGTCGAAAATAAAACTCTGGACTTTTCTTTAGGCAACACGGTTTCTTAGTGGATAAAAGTGTAAACAAACGTACCAACAGCGAATTCGGTTTTATTGAATCAATTTGAGCTTCAACATATTCGATTAAGTGTGATAGCAAACTTAATAAAGTTTGAGTTCAAAAGGATATTGAGGTTTAACGAATTTGAGTTTCAATATCCATTTAACTTTGAGGAAAATATTTTCTTTCTAAATAGTGTAGTTTGAATAAATTAAATAAAACTAAACTCACTCTCAAAAATCTATACTCAATTGAGTTTGATTTTAGTCAAGTTTGAGATTACCACTTCAAAATCAATTTGTTAATTTATAGGCTTACTAAATGTGATTATGTGGTGGTGCACCATTCCTGCAATTAGCAAATTCTATAGCACTGGCTAAACTATATTCTACAATCCTTTAATTCTAACTCTCATGATTGGACTTATTAAGATTTGATTTCTTTTATTTTCAAGATTTACCCTCAAATCTAAGTGCTGTTATTCTTCTTCTTCGTCTTCTCCTTCTTCTAAATCATATGGTGATACATTTAATACATTAAATGTAACTGAAACACCATAGTGTCTTAGTAGTTCCAATAGCTTGCTAGAACATCAACACTTACAAGGTCCACTAAACATGTCATAAGTTATTTTATCAAAACATTCAAAGTTACCATGTGGATCATTTGTTGAACAGCTTGTGGGTTACTATAGATCACCTAAAACCATAATGGCTCAATTCACACAAAACGACTCACAACACAACACATGCGCTACTACATGCAAATCACAACTCGCCATAAATACCTCCACCGTGGTACCAAATGGTGATGTGTTTAAAGGCATCAACCATTGAATATCATCATATAATTAAAGAAGAATTTGAAGTATTGAGCATTTTAATGAATAAGGGAAAATGGACAACAATATCACATACAATAAAAAGACTGCAAATCACTTGGTTTCAAATGATTGATAAATCTAATGAATTGTTTGCTTACCACAATTTAGAATTAATAAAAGAAAAGAATGAAAGATATGTTAGAAATTTGAGTGTTAAAGCTTGAGGCGTGCTGTAAGCCCTTAGATTTTTCTAAATTTAAAGTACAAACCTTAAAGTCGAAAATAGAACAAAAACCCTAAAATTAATCCAAGTTGACCCTAAACCTTAGAAACCCATAACATGATCAGATATTGTTCCCCAAACCTAAATTATCGAACAGCCTAAGTAAAAACCCTAAAAACGAGAAAATTTAGGGAAGCTTTTCACTATAACAGTAGGAAGTTTTGATATCTTAATTGTTCTGGAAACCAATTTGAAACAATCCAATTGCTAATACATAAATTAAGAATCAATAAAACCATATAACAATCAATAATAAAACAATATAAAATTATCATTTTAATATTACATATTAATTTGAATTATAAAAAGTTTTAGGTTTATACGTATTTTATCTTATATCGGTAAATATTTGTCACTTCAAATATTATTCATTTACTATTTATTACTATTCACATCAATAATTTTTGACACTCTACTCTTGAACCTACACCTAATCTTATATAATCTACTCTTACAACTACATGACTTATACCATCAACTCTATCTTATACACATCACTTCATTCTTTTCTTTGCTTCTCTTCCCCCTAAAGTGGCATCGACCCTTTCTCTCTTTTATTTTTCACTCGTTCTTTACTTCTCATCCTTTGTAAATACCTCTCGCCTTTCTCATTTTCAATACTTTACTTTACACAACACTCTGTCAAATTCTCTCAAACTCACTTCAAGATTCTTCTCCTCCCTTTCCCTTCCAACACTACCTCCATGTTTCTCCTCCTCCATAACCCTCTCGGTCCCCCCCTCTTAAACGAAAATGCACATATATTTTTCTTGTGTTTCATTTAGGTAAACTCCTTAAACACCATCCCTATAATATGTTATGATCATGTATGTATGTCCTTATGCGTGATTCCATAAAAACTCCTCATAATGCATGATGCTAAGGAATATAAATGCAAGGCGTCATACTTAATTTCATGTTACAGTTATGTTCATATTCATGTTTTATTTTCATGTATACTAATCTAACTTTCTATATATGTAACTTTATATATATATATATATATATATCTTAGAGTATCTTGCTCACTAATATAACAACTGTAATTCATTTACTTTCATGTTCTTTACCTTCATTACATTTTACTTTCTCACAGAGACTTCTCCACTTCAAAGTTTCAAAAAGAAAAGACTAGTCCTAAATTCTAGTCTTAGAATTTTCCTTGCTCAAATCTTATGGTGACTTACCTATTTCAAGTCTTAGATATCCTTGTCCTAAATTTAAGACTGCTATTTTGCTTTATGTTATCTTTATGTTTACATTTACTTTTCATTGCTTAAGAAGTTTTTATTTTTGTTCATGTACATGTGATGCTCATGGTGATGTTGGATAATGATAGAATGATTTTTAGAACATAAAATACCATGATGATAAAAAAACTCTAAATTTAGAGGTAAGAACAAGGTGATGATCATGAGATCGTCATAATATTCACTTCCAATTTTTTTGTTCATGTACATGTGATGCTCATGGTGATGTTGCGATAATGATAAAATGATTTTTAGAACATAAAATGCCATGATGGCCAAAAGACTTTAAATTAAGAAGTAAGAACAAGGTGGTGATCATGAGATCGTCATAATATTCACTTACAATTTTAGAAGGCCTAGCACACGAGTGAGAGCTTCATGAAGTTATAAACTCTACACTTTGATAATTCTTTGTTATGTAAAATATGTTTTTCTAAAACTGGTTTTAAAACATGGGAAATCATTTTGAAAAAGAGAAATTTCATTCAAAACTCCATCCTTTCTTCTCTTTCAAAATGCCATGACTTGTAATAGTGGATGAGGATGTGAAACATTGAGTTTTCCTTTCTTAAAAATACTTGGTTTCAATATTTTTCACTTAAGTGTTATACATGGTAGAATTGTTGGAGTTCTAGACCCTATTTGGAGTGTGACAATGATAGTCCATGGATGTTCAAAAATAGCCTTCTATAGGTGTGGAAGAGATTGATTGAGTTCCTAGTGTCATAGATATTGAAAAAAATATGATCAGAGTGAAGTGGAGCCTAAAGTAGAGAGTAAGGTGAATGGCTATGTAATGATAATACATCATAATTACGAGCGCAAAATTCCATATATGGGTTCGAGATTATGGTACATGACTATACAGATTAATTAATATTCTTGAGTTTGATAACCCACAAGTTTGTGCTGTGAATCTAGTTGATAGTGATAAAGGATTACTGAAGTTAAATTCTTGTCATTGGGTATCCAAGGATATAGTTAACAAGTTTCATAATTAGTGGTTTCAGCCATCTAAAGAATGTTCTATCGTTCACAAAAATAATGCTTTCAAGGTGTTAAGGGTTCTTGAAGTTGATGCTGAGGTGCTTTAGGAATTGTTTTTACATAGAGGTTTTATAGAGTAAGTCTTGAAGACTTTGTGCTTGAAAAAAATTAAAGAGCCCATCTTTATTGTCAGTTTTTACTTAACTATTTTTAGTTTTGTAGGTTCATTTTCAACTTTAGAGGATCTATTGTTCAAGGTTTGAGGGCAAATGTTCTTGAATCTAAGAATGATTATAGAGATCAATTTTTACTAAGGAGAATGGCTAAGGTTTAAACACTAATATTAGATCAAACTGAATTTTCAAGGAGGAAAAGTATGTGTTTAAAGAAGAACTCACTTAGGAGCAAGCTGTGTACCCCATGACATGAAGTTGTGGTTACTAAAAAGAAGCATAACTTGAGAACATGGCTATATGTTCAACTGTACACTTAAACTATGCATGTGAACTCCTAACGTTTTCATTACAGTTTAGCGAGTCGTCTAGGAACTTATTTAGAGATATTTTTGAAACCTCGAATAATTCAATTCGAGATACCAAAACCATAAATAATGTGGCTCGGTATTACCAAAACGATAATTTGCTCCAATACTCCCTCTAAGCTATGACCATATCAATAAATTCAAGAATAATATGATCTAAATGATAACACGTAACATTTATAAGTATGATAACAATTTCATGAGAATGATCGGTGCAAATTAAATTTACAGTCGAACAAGCATGACCATTGTACTTGAAAGTAAAATCTAAAACAACTACTAACGACCCTCAATAAAATAAACTATCAGAAAAATTTCATAAAGTACAAAACTCTAAAATAATCATTACAAATGTTCTTTCATTTATTCCATGAAAAACCAAACAAGAAAGAACTTTCCTTTGTTTCATCACTATTAAATAAACACTCAAACTCCTCAAACAATTCATCCAAGCCAAAATATGCCTATATATGTTAATCATGAAGGCACACATATCAAGACAACATTTTATTTTTTTCCCTTCAAATATCTAAGATTGACCCTATATCGGCAACTATACTCCCCGCAGTAAGGATGTCCTCTCCTTATTACATATATTGGTGTTTTACTTTCACGAACTCCTCAGGTGAGATTAGTACACACACCAATTACTTTTTGTTTTGCCTTTTTCTTGTTTCCATCTTGTCCTACTAGCCATCTTGTCTCTCTCCTCGGAAACCTTACCTCACCCAACCGGGGAACTCCCACAAGGTAAATTGGTAAACTCCTCTCTTTTTACGTGGGCACAAGATTTTATGTGTGGGGGAATTGATATAGAATTTGTAGTTGATGGTGGTTTTGTGTTTAAAATGTCAAAAACTTTTTTTTTTTTATCCATTATCTCAAGCTCTATTTTTTAAGCCTTTTTTTTTTAAGTTGGTGTCATGTTTTTTAGACTTTTTTCCTTTATTGAGATCAACTGCCACAAGGTTATGGGCTTTAATACCCCTTGTTGAGAGTATATGGACCCTATAGTTTATGTATGGGGGAGCAATAGTAGAATTGGGCTATATTAGTTTATGGTAGCTTTGGTTTTAAAATGCTAAAAGCCAAAAAAATCTACACTTGCTATCTTACTTCTTAAATTTTAATTAATTTATCACTTAGTGTTCCATGTGGAATTTTTTTCTTCTTTCAACAGTTTCGTTTTTTCCATCAAGTGTAAAGCTCTAGTCGAGACGACAAGGTGATGATCCAACTCGTCATGTCTCTCTCTTTTTTTTTTTCCTGATTTATTATTCCCTCATCATCTTTCCCTTCCTCTTTTCAACTCCCAGTTGAAAGTTCGACATGCCCACACCAAGTTCGCTAAACAAGGAATGACTTAAAAGCATCATCCTACTCAAGTTCTCTTGATATCTTTACCCAAGTAAGTATTTATTTCCTCAAAACAAAATACTAAAGCTACTACAAAGGCTTACGCAAATAAATAACATTGAAGTTACGTTTCGATATTCTTAAAGTTGCTAACCATAAGTAATGAAAGAACATGTAACCAAACTTTTATATCTTCCCTTTACCTTTTGATCAGACGATGCTTAAAAAGGTAGGAACAAAATTCTAAAAGCACCTCTCATAACTATAAATTTTGTGATTAAGGATGCAACCGGGACGGGTATACTAAAACTCGAACCCGAACCCGATACTCAATAGGATTTTCAAAACCCATCCCAAACCCTATTTGGTTTTTGTCCATGAACCCAAAATCCGCTAGACAAACCCTATAGGGTACCCGAACCCAAAACCCGATATAAAATTACAATCATTACACAATGAAATATTTAAAAATGTCATTATAAATGTTTTTTTTCATCTTTTTCTATTTCCAATCCGTTCTCCCTTTACAGACAAAAAAAAAAAAAAACTCTTATTATTACTCATGTAATCCTCTTTATAAAATCCCAACCATTTCATGGAAAGAAAATTATTGAATGAAATATTGCGGCAATGAGAGTAAAAGGCTTGAATTTGAGGAGTTGCTAAGACCAAGACTAAAAGTGAAGACCGTAGAATATTGGTCTACTGTCTTAGGATTTTTACTTTTTCTAAATAATTTAATAAAAAAGAAAAAAATAGCTTTACAATTAATGGAATAAAGCTGGATAATTTCAAAGACTGAGATTAAACATAATATATATTTATATTTTAACGGGTTCATGTTTCCTAATGGGTTTTATACTCGTTCCAAAACTCATAAAAAACCCTATAGGGTTTTATTATTGATCTTAAAACCCATCACAAACCTTATAGCGTAATAACCTATAAGGTATTTATCGGGTTGGACGGATCGGGTATCCTATGAAAACCTGCCACTTACATCCTTGTTTGTGATAGCCATCACGTACTAAAACATGCTTTATTTATTTACTTACTTAATTATTTATTTATTTGCCTATCTTCTTCATTCTTATTTTTCTCTTTCTTTCTGTTCTTTCGAGAGTCATTTTATTTTTTGTTTTATTTTCTCTTATTATATATGTCTGACAAGTTAAAGTTGCCAATACGAATTCAAATCGGCTAAGCTTGACATGCGATAGAAACTAGATACAACAAAATATGTACCTCTAAGTTTTGTATTTCTAACCATGTCTTAATTTGAAACTAGACACTTAGTAGCAAGTTAGGATACAAATGTCCTACTAACTTTGTACACATAAAATGTGGAAGTGATTTTTCTATAGTTGAGCATGTCTTAAGATGCTCCAAATCGCTGAGGTAAGACAGGAAGGATAGGCCCTCGTCCTTATTTTATTTTTAAGTAAGGCTTCAATATAAGATACATCATGTGATAAGTCGGTTTACTAATATTGACGTAATGTGTGTGTGTGTGTGAACTGACAACTCTCATAGCATGGAATAAGATGTATGTTGCCAAATGACATAAGAATAAGTTTATGGTTTGTTTCATTGTATTTAGATCATTCTACGTGATATTTTTGTTAATTTTTTTTATTAAAAAATAGATATAAATGAAAAAAAAATGATAATTTTACTCATAAACTGACTAAATAGATATAATACATATACAAATCTAATATAGATAATTACGATAATCCAAAGCAAACCCATATATGAATAGTTAGATCCTTTACGAGCATAATGTATTAAACTATGTTCTTTTTTCCATGTTCATAACATATGATCATAAACATACACACGCATATTACAAATTAAAAGATCGAACTTGACAATAACATTAATAATAATATGTGGTAAATAAATAAAATGAAACATGGCAGTGACCCTAAAATCAGAACACACACATTTTAACAATGCTATGGATACATTCATGTGCGGCAAAGGCCTTAGACGTTAGTCGAGGAATTTTTCCTAATGCCTACATAAGATTGACGACTCGATGATTGTTTTCTCCTCTTACGATCAAGACATGTAAAGTCAAAAAAGGACAAAGAAAATCACCCTGTTGAAAACATTAGCAAGTGAGTCCTTGGGAAATTCATGAAATCCTTATATGGAGTTATGTTATAAAAACACTAGGAGGAAATAAATATAACACCCCTTCTCCCGTACTTACATTTAGTTGAATACCCTATAGAAGGAATATGATAGAATTCAAAAGCTACCAAATATCTCAAAAAATTCTAGATATATGTAAACCCCCCAAATGAACCATTTCATTAATGTAATTTATCGATCATTAAACGATATCTTAGATGTAAATCATGTAGCATAAATTAAATACGATAGGATTTGTTATCGAGATAAAATATAAAAATATTACTAATATTTATTTCAAACTATATATATATATATATATATATATATGATCACAAATAATTCTAGGTATATTGACCAAAAACCTTACGATACTCAATCGCATAGACATAAAACCACATAGATTAACTTAAAAACTGTCAATTAGCTGTATGAATTCTAATACCTCAACTACATTTAATATTTGAGCTAATTCCACCACCAAGCCCTCTCCATACTGTGTGCCTATAAGGGAGGTCAAGGATTTTAAAAAATCTATGGAAAGATGGCACGGATTACAGACATTAAATGCCTTGGAAAAGATCCATCCCTTTTGCCTCTTGGTACCATCCAAAATGAACCAAACAAGGAGAAGGTTAGTAGAAGCATCTACTACTAAAATTAGTAAGCTAAAAGAGAACTCCCAGTTGATTACTGTCAACAAGATCTACTACAAAACTTTCTTTCCCTCTTCTTCACCTTGCTTACGTAAAGGCCACACGACACAAGCAAATACGACTTATTTTCTTTTCCTTTCCATTTTAGTCCATGACAGCCCTCAAGGGAAAACAAGCACACAACCATCTCCACCTTCCTTTCCCTTTTCTTTTCGTGGATACTCCTGGCTGATTGGAATGGTAAATGCTACTCATTTTCTATGAAATATGCAGGATCAAGAGAATGGTCGAAAGCAAACAAAATGAACATACATATGTGTATGTATATATATATATATACAGGTACCATGGCCATAAAATAGTTTAGGTATACATACTATTCTTGTTTTACTATTAATGCAAATTTAGCAAGATTAATATAATAAAATGCACTTGTTAAGATATTTGAAAAGCAAGCAAAAATATATGTGTGTGCGTGTGTGTGTGTTGACTATAGTAGAATTTAGGAGTTATATTGTTTTCCTTTCAACCTTTAACATATGTAGTACAAGCTCATTAGATAAGGTCTATTTTGATTTAGAAACTTAGCAAATTTGAAATGTATATATAGATATGTATTCAGCACATGAAAAGCCAATATATGCATAAATATATGTATATATATGATGTACATGCAAATTGCAAATATTACAAAACGGGTGGTCTTATGAAATAAATAGGTAATAGAAGATATGATCACGTATATATACATATGATCGGCCACATTAGAAGAAATCAAGCCGCCATGATGGAATGTGGCCCTAGTCTCAATAACTTAGGTAAAATAATTCCTTAAATAAGTATAAAAACAAAAAACTAAATTCACAAAACAAAGAAATAATGCGCAAGCGAGCCATGGTATAGGTCTCTCAGCTATGAGAATGATTAGGGCATTAATGAGTTATTATTCTCAAATTAAAGATAACTTAACTGCTACGAGTAATGAATATGGATATGAAGAGTTTAAAGTGATAAAAAGGAAGAACATCACTAAACCCTAACATATAAGTTTACATAGAATAATATAGACAAATGATAATAGATAGTAAACCAGGAAAATCTCACCTATAGATACTCGTATCAACATAAAAAGTAACTCCTGAGGATTAATAAAGAAAAACGAATAAGATTCCACTAAATAATACTAATAATATCGAGTAGTAAATGAAATATGCTTTCTAACAAATATATATTATATATAATAAGTATAGGACATAAAATGAATATGATATGGTCAAATTACTATGCGATATTAAATCTAATGATAAGATAATAGCACATTTACCAAATTAGATAAGAATATAAAAATCCTAAGTTTAGGTATACCACATGACCTTTTTATGGCAAAATTAAGGATCTACCAAATATATTAAAAAGTGCTAGAAACTCAATTAGATCATATAGGCACTTGTAGGATTTTACAATTAATTGTCGTCATGTCAATTTGTGATTATTACTTATTATAGGCGAATTAGACTCACTTACGGACGGATGAGTAACTCTGATTATATCACAATGTTTGTGTATGTAATATAGTTGCACCTTTTTAACCATATCGATATAATGAATTGTGTGGAGATTGTGAATTACTTGTTGTTTGATGATTGAGTGACTACCAATATACCTAGTTAGAAGTGGAAACAACTTGTTTGATTAAATGGTGTGTGAATATGATGATTGTTTGTAAATTGCCATTGTAAAAAACCAAAATTAACAATGATGGATGATTAATTAACCTATCATGCATTGCACAATTACATAATAATTGCATCATCATACCACCAATGATATGTATTATATTTCAAATCTATAGAAACATTGGGAGGAACTGATAAAGAAAAATGGGTAGGCCTAGGATTTCTAGTAGATTGCCTGGTTCCACATTAACTAAATGGTAAAGGTAGGACCATCATTTGTAGTATCAACCTTTGAAAGAGGAATACTGCTATAGGAAGAATCTAAACTATCAAGTTAATAGAAATGAGTAAAATATTAATGATCAAAGAGATAATAATTACAAATGAATAAAAGTTTCCTAATTGATAGTTTTAGAGTCTCTTATGTCTCAGTGGGTATGTGCTCCGAAAACTCTGATGAGAAGGCATAAATCTACATCTTGTTTGGATTCTGGTCATCCAAGCTCATATTTGTTCATTTGCACGATTGTCGCATTACATATGTTTGTTTAATAAACTTGTTTGTAAACTCCTATTGTGTGTACTGGTTTGGTTATCTTATAAAGCAGTAGTTCACTTACCCTCCACCACAACCACCCCCACCCCACCCCACCCCCCCAAACATATATTTTTCACTTATTTCAAGTCAACCCTTGGTTAGTGTTAGTACATAGTCTCATGTCGATAGGTGTCAAAGTCAACTAAAAGTTTATATATGGGAGTGGGACGGGATCAAACTAGAAAACTTGATTAGTAAATATTTTTAATATTATCTCTATGCTTAAGACAATATTTATGTGTTATGTTGCAATTATAACCTTGTACTGTAATGGCCGATGTATTATTATTATCAGTTATATATATGTATGCATTGTGTTCTTATTCCAAACAATTTGATCCTACATGTGGGGTCACTCTCTATTGGGAATTTTATTTGTGTTGTTCTCATGAATCACTCTTAAGGCCTGCGGAGTAGCTTAATTGGGCACTTATACTACTTCAGTTTGGATTCATATGATATATAACGTTTAAGGTATCATTTGGGATGTGACAATATATATAAATATAGTAGATAAATAAATAATAGATATACTATGTAGTAACACTTATATATATTTATATACATATGTTTATATAAATGTAAAAGGAGTATATTTTAACTAAAATTATTGCATATGAATAGTTAATATATTCCCATAAAGAAAATTTAGAAGATATAGCACATAGATTAACTGAAAAGCTAGAAGAACCATAACAAGGGGCGTTGATCGAATTGAATAAATTGTATTGATATGTGCATCAAATGCACAAATAGACACCACCATTGAAAAGTACATGAAAAATCACATGCTAATGACTATAAATTTGTAAGAAATGGATTCAAAATGAAAAAAGTTCTATCCAATTTTAGTTTTGACAGTTAAAATTATAGTATAATAAAACAATGTTGTAGTTAGGTTCAATAATGGTTCATATAGTTTTTCCTTACAAAAGCTTTTATTATTCTTATTGCATTAAGGCAAATACAAGTCAGATTTGGATCTTCCCGAAGACTATTCTGATTAGATTACTGTAATTGTAATGTGTTTGTAGTTAGTTAGATTAAATATATCTATAAGCTATAACCTAGAATTGTGCATGTGATTGCTTTGTGTGGTGATTATGAAAATACTCCAATTATATGAAAATGAGATGGATGTTGCGCTTCATTAATGCTTATGAGTGTTTATTATATATTGTTTGATCACTTTGAATGAATTTAATAACTATTTGACCTAGTTAATTAAATGAGTCATGCATTATACAAATTGCATGGTCTGAAGGTTGTTACCGTTATGCAATGGACTAGGTGGGCTATAATCGAGGGTATAGAGGTACCATGGGCCCTGCACTTTGTACTGGGAACTACCTTAATCAGGAAGTGCGGCCTACAGAGCGGGGACTTAGCAGGGGCCATCTTGAGGGCATGGAACGAACCAACTTGCCTGTTCGAGATCAATGATTTATGGCTAAAAAACGACTTTCAAAATATTTCTTTCTTTAATTTATTTTATTTTAATTTGTTTTATTTTTCATTTTAATAGCTCTTCACGTTTCATTGAGCTAGTTCTCCGGGATACTTGAGCTTCACGATTGATTTTTGATTTCTTTTGGGGCTATCTGAGTTATAGCCGTTTATGTGGTCCTATAATGAAGGCACCTGGATGCTAATAGTAATTGATTGACTTTCTAACCCTTGGCACAAAAGGCGTAAATCCATTTTTTGTGTGGTTACTAGATGACCACATGTATGTGTTACATTCATTTGTTTGATCATGTATAGCATATGTTTTGCTTATATACTTGTTTAATTATTGCATGAAAGGTATGATATGATGTTGGTACCTAAGTTAGATGTAGCTTACACACCTACAATGTTTTTATTATCGCAATATAGGCTTTAGGTTATACTGGGTCATTTAGAACCCCAAGTTAACACATTCTGGGAGCATTGGGATGAGTGAGCTAAAGAGGAGTGATCTATTTCATTCATTCCTTTTTATAGAGACTCCACTAATATATTATGATTTGTACTCACATTATGATAGTAACTTGTACTATTATATTTTTGTATAGAGCTAGGACCTCAAACCTATATTTATGGTTAACTTTTATACACCATTGATTACCTTCTGCTTGATATCTGCTTGATATCTGCTAGATATATGATAGATCCCAATGGCATCCCTAGGTTGATAGGTTGCATTATATATTTTATGAAAAGCCTCTGAGTGATATGGGTGTCAATCTTGGACTTCTATATTGTGTACAGTGGTCTGTCACATGTAAGATGCATCATAAGGCATGACAATACATAATAAGAAAGTCTATAAGATGCATGGCTAAGAACATACCCATGCTAGTTTTGTTATTTGGACCATTTTTCCTTTTAAGCATTTGTGCTGTCTCTGAGATTTTAGTATTTAACGCACTGTCGACATTATCTTTAGAGATTAATTAATGAATAAAAACCCTTGAGAGTATTTTTCTCTGAATATATGTTCTTTTCAATTCCTTTATAATTGCATTGAACTATTCCTTCAAGTTTAATTTATTATGTATCATATTAACTAGAATCATTTGAATTCCTTGTTTATCTTTAATTGTGTTATATCAATTAAACATCAACAAAACCCCAATTTGAATTAGTTATTGACATTTCATATCTAATTAATTTAATTCATTCATATCTATGTTTTTCTTGTTCTCCAATTTGAAAGCATATAAAAAACAAAAACAAAAACACACAAATCTGAAAATATCAAATTTCTTATTTTCCTAAAACTCCACTATGTCTAGTTAGATATGGATTCCATCCATATCAAATAATGGTGTCACACCTTTACTACCTAAGCACACCGCAGCATGAGGATTACCCCTAAGTCCATAGACTACCTTGGGCAAGCAACCGTTATCCTAGGTATGCGGCACTCAAATGCACCTTCAGGCACAACTATAGCACAAGCAAGTATTATTCTCTTAGGTAGAGTTGACTGCAAGCTCAATTGATGAGAAGCATTGCCTTTAAGGTAAACAAAAGTCAATTTTGCCTAGGAGAACAATATTTACTTGTGCTCTAGTTATGCCTAAAGGTACAGTTGGGGGGAGGGGGTGGGGGGGGGGGGGGGGGGGGGGGTGGGGGGGCGGCGCGGGGGGAGGGAGGGGGGGGGGTCTGTGGGGGGGGGGGCGCGGGGCGGAGGGAGTTTACCCTGGCACCATGGCTGCCTGCCTAGGGTGGTCTGTGGACCTAGGGGCACACCCCACAGTGTGGTGGGCTTTGGCCTTTTTATGTCACGTCTGTACTACCCCAAGCATACCGCAGTGTGGGGGGTACCCCTAGATCCGTAGAGCACTCTGAGTAGGTAGCCATGATGCCAAGTACATGGGCTCCACCCCCCCAAGTGCACCTTCAAGCATAATCAGAGCACAAACACGTATTATTCTCCTAAGTAGAGTTGACTCTAAGCTCAATTGGTGAGAAGCATTGCCTTTAAGATAAATAAAAGTCCAAGGTTTAGGATTTGACTCCCTTAACCTGCAGCTTAGAGTCAACTCTGCCTAGAAGAACAATACCTACTTATGCTATAGTTATGCTTGAGGATGTGCTAGGAGGACAGTGTACCCGACATCATAGCTGTCTGCTCAGGGTAGTTTGCGGACCTAGGGCATCCCCACACTAAGGTGTGCCTAAGGTGGTACAAGTGTGACAACTGGACTCTACATGTTACATGCCTTGGCATGGTATATTATTTGCACCAATATTTGTAGATTTGTGATGATTTTCCATGCCTGTATTTAATCTTTAGCTCCAATAATATGTTTACATGTATGGATAAGGGGAAAAATAAAGCAAAAAAAAAAAAAAAAAAAAAGAAGGAAGGAAATTTCTAGATTTTAGAACTCTTTGAAAATAATATAAAAAATATTGAAATCTTAACTTGAAGTTAAGATTTTAACGTAAGCCTGGCATTTATCTTAATAAAACCTACATATTATTCTCTCTACCAATATGAGAAATTTATATTTTATTCTCTCTATAGCCTAACCATTCTTAGTTAAACATCTCTTCGGTCTGGGTTGGATCCAAACTGAGACCCGATCCTCCAGGTTCAAGTTGGATCTAAACTGTGACTTGACCTGTTAGGTCTGGGTCCGCGTCCAGGTATAGGAGACCAAGGACATGTCTATTCTTAGTAACCTAAGATATGTGATAGGAGATCCTTGTCTGTGTGTCTGTTTGTCTGTAGGGCAGGTGGATAATTCAGATAAGTTAGGTGTCTAGATAACAATTTGAGTAGTGCAAGTTAGATAAATTTTTCCTCAAGTCAGGTGTCTAGATAACAATTTGAGTAGTGCAAGTTTTCAACCATTAATGGCCTTAATTATAATACATGGAAGTGACATTTGCCTTCTAACATCAATGTTAATATAGACTTATGAATTAAAAATTTCCATCTAGTATTATTTTTATGCGACAATGAATATAATTCTATCTTGTTTATCATTTGTAAAAGTTTTATAATATACATATTTTTAAGTAGTAAAACATTATACTATACATCAAATCTCACTAAATTAATTTTAAGATGCTTAATATTTAACATAATAAACTCTAGTTTACAACTAATATTAGCTGTAATTTCATTTAAAAAATCCAATCTCACATAGGTGCTTCTCGTAGCTTATGTTGTCACATACGACCTTTTTCCCCTTAATTATGGAACAAAACTTCCAAATGTGGTTTCATATTTTTTTTTTCAATAACTAACTTAATTAAAATAGTCCAATTTACAGTTGAGTCTATCTTACTTTCATCAAATTCTTACCTCATCAATAGGGTGTTATATTGAGGCTAATTAATACTAAAGTGCCTCTAAAGGTTTTTATAATAGAATTTGTTAAATGTTTTAAATTTATTTGAAAATTATGTAATCAAGTTCCATAGGAATTGTTGCACGAGCCGAATATGGGCCAGTAGAGATAGCTTTACAAACACAAAAGACAAGTTAGAGGGGGCGCTAGGTTACCCGGCGTGGCACTTCGATGCCTAAGTCAATTTGCCAGCATAGAGATTCCTCAAGATGTATGAGACTTCTTTTTCCTTTTTTTCCTCTCTCCCTCATAAAGAGGAGGTGAGCATATTTATAGCCTGGTAGGGTCATAACAGGGCAGGTCGCTTCCTAGTAAAGGACCTGGTACTTAATTCGATGAAGGTACCTGAGTTAGGGAGTTATGGCTCCTTGGAGTGTAGCTGAGCTGTTAGTGTCCCCAAGTCATGAGGTGTGACTAAGGCGTATGTTTTGGCTCACAAGGCTTCAAAACCTAGCTAGTGGGCTCATTAGCTCGATTAGTCTTTTTGGGGTGAGGACTTGAGAGAGGCCTCGTGCCATAGCATACAATGGGGTGTTGATCTTGTTGACTTCTTGGGAAGTTGGGATGTCATAAGTAGTAGGCTTCTCTTAAGATTGTGGGTGTTGTAAGGTTTTAGGCCCAAGGAGCGAATGGGCTGACGATTATATTCCATAGTCAATAGGTTTTTTTTTTTTTTTACAGATTTCAACTTTAACACAAACAAATTGCATATTATAAAAATTGTGATAACAATGAAAAAATTTATTTTTAAATTTGTTTATCTATAATAAATATATAAAAATAAGTTATTTTACAAATTAAAATTTGAAATTTGAACAAAAAAATTTATGGATTCCACCAAATACCATGTACCCTAT
The DNA here is from genome assembly GCA_024138025.1 of Combretum micranthum. Lineage (NCBI taxonomy): Eukaryota > Viridiplantae > Streptophyta > Magnoliopsida > Myrtales > Combretaceae > Combretum > Combretum micranthum. The sequence goes on from JAMXBD010000510.1 coordinate 362,998, forward strand.
AAATTTTACTAGGTATTATGTATAGATAGAAGGTGCTATAGGGTAAGTTCCAAGTACAAAACCCCATACCATGTACTTTTTAAGGAAGGGAATAAGTAAAACTTTACACCCTACCTACCTTAGACTAGTTTATCCCTAGTTGTGTCTTCTTACTCTACTCTATTCGTGACCTTCCTTCAACCTAATCTCCATAATACTTATTATTGTCCCCTTTCCTTTATTATTATTTTTTAATTTTAAATGAGGCTAATTTATTTGATACTTCGTTTTTCCTCTTTTCGAAGAGCATGCAGGATATTCGAGCACAAGTAGATGATGATGAAGAAACAGTCATCCTCCATCTATTTAAACCTGATTATCAAAATTAGGAAAACAACCACATAATTAATATTTTATTTCTCTTTGATTTTTTTAATAATTAATTTAATTATTTTATATATAATATCGTGTTGGTGCAGCTTTCTCTTAAAAATCAACATTTTTTTTAAAATTATAATTCCATTTTGTTTATTTATTTTTATTATTTTAGCCAATTCAACATATATAAATTATAATATTCAAATAAAATAATCAATGATGCTAATATGACAATAGCATAAACATTAATATAGAAAAAAGTAGGAAAAAGTGTTGTATTCTAAAAAAAATAAGGTGCCCATGTTTTTTAAAAGTTTTCAAGCCTAATATATGTGACTTACCCTAAAAGTTGTGGCAATTGACATTAATGACAATGCTTATGCTTGTCGTACAATCAATATTTTGGGAGTTTGGTTAGGATGGACTTGCCTTAAGTCGCAAGTTTTGTCTTAATTTTAGGACGCAATCCAAACCGTTGGATACTATACAATTAAATAGTGGCCATTGAACTTTGGTAGGCTAAAAACATCATATTTTCAGGATGGTAATTTCGTTGCATTTTGGTAAGTTTGTTCGATTGTGGTAAGTGGTAAATTTATTAGATTATGGTAAGTTTGTTTTATTCTAGTAGTTTTTCTGCTAGTTTTGTCTTTTAGTAGTAAGTGATAGTTTTGTCCAATTGTGGTAAGTTTATCTTATTTCTGTAGATTGATTTTATACTAACTTTTGAAAATGTTAAATTCATTGTATTCTGGTAAATTCGTTCGATTATGATATGTATTATTTTTGTTGGATTCTAATAACTTATCGCATTGTGGTAGTTTTGTCTGATAGATTCGTCATATTTTGATATGTTCATCGCATTCTGATAATTTGTCTAGTAGTTTTGTCTTTTATTACTAAGTGGTAGATTTATTATACTTTGACAAGTTTATCGCATTTTAATAGTTTGTTTGGCAATTTGTCTTTTAGTACTAAATGATAAATTTGTCATACTCTAGTAAGTGTATCGCATTTTGATAATTTATCCGATAGTTTTGTCTTTTAATACTAAGTGGTAGATTTGTTATACTTTAGTAAGTTTGATGCATTTTTATAATTTGTCTGGTAATTTGTCTTTTAGTACTAAGTGGTAGATTGCTATACTCTGGTAAATTTGTCGCATTTTGATAGTTTGTCTTGCAGTTTTGTCTTTTAGTAGTAAGTGATAGATTTGTTTTATTATAATAAGTTTGTCATATTTTGATAGGTTGATTTTATGCAAACTTCTTGAAGTGGTAAGCTCATGACATTCTAGTAAATTTGTCTAATTGTTGTATATTATTTTTATCAGATTTGTAACTTCGTGGCATTGTTGTAATTTTGTCAGATTTTGGTATGTAGTAGATTTGTTATATTATGTTAAGTTCACTGCATTATGGTGGTTTGTCTATTTGTGCTAAGTGGTAAATTTGTCAGATTTTGATAAATTTGTCATATTGTGGTAAGTACATACTGTTCATAATATTTATGCATTGTATATTTATCATTGCATTATGGTATGATTGCCACATTATGGTAACTTTTATTTGATTTTAGTATGTGGTAAAATTTGTTAAATTTTAATAATTTTTTATTTAGTTATGATAACATTGTATGGATATAACTAGTTTGCATGCCACGTCTTAAAATTAGATCGTAAGAACATAACTTAAGCCAAGTTTTTCTTGAGTTTAGCCATGTCTAGTAGTTTGGTTGTGTCTAAGAGTTTGTTCCAATTGTCCTTTTGTGTTCATATATGGTAATATTTGAACTTCAAAAAAATATATCGAAAATGCTGAGATTCGAACTGACATTTTTCACATAAAATCACTAATGTCACGTTTGATATGCATGAATGATTTTGAATGGAATGAATTGGAATGGATTGAGTTTGGGAATGACAAATTCATTCTTTGTTTGGAAGATTACATGGAATAGAATGGCTAAAAAGTGTAATTGTTGGGAATGTCCTTAGTAATAAATGCAAAATATGAATACATGATAGGATAAAAAAGTAATTACACTACATACAATTAATAAAGATAGAATAGAATCACGATTCTGCCTTCTCAAAGGTGGAATTGAATTTCCCTTAGAATCGTGATTCCAACTTCTAAAAACACTTTCAAACTTGGGAAAGAGAATAGAAGCCGGAATCGCGATTCTATTTCAGTCCATTCTTGCATACAAAACGTGCCATAAATCCTTAACACTACTCCAAATTAAAGAAGTAAGTCACGATTTTGTGTCTACACAACACTATACTATATTAAAATACTTATCATGTTTATATTGAAGTAAGTCACGATTTTATGTCTGCACTACACAAAATGAAATCCAGACTTCAATTCATGATTCTTAGTGCAATATTATTAATATTATTTTTGAAAAGTTTTTGAATTATATATATTGAAGTAAGTCACGATTTTGTTATTTACTTCGTTCGAATGATTGAGTTTAATAGCTTGAAGAGGAGTTGAAATTTAAACTTTCTAGCTAGAAAATAAGAATGAGAAGATATGTAACTTTTTTTGTTTTTTTTTTTTTGTTAAGGTTTTATGATAGATTCTTAGAAACTTTTTATAAAATAAATGGGTACATTACACTTGGATGTCACAATGTTTGAGGGTAAGTTCATTTATGGTCATAATGTTTCTAATGATTAAAAAGAAATCATAACATTTAGAGAAGTTGATTAATTAAGGTCATTATTGAAAAATATTTAAATTAAAACTTAAAAGATTTGGCATGTTATGACACGTGCCAGTGCGATCTCAATCGACCCACTTTTCTAAATTTGTAACCTATTATTAACTACTCAAAATATTGTGACCACAAATAAACAGATCTCCAAATGATGTGACCTTCTATGTAATTTACCTTATGATAAATATATATATATGTATATATATATATGTTATAAAGTAAATTGCATAGACATTGCTGAGATCTTTAAAAATTGTTCAAAACCCTTGTTTTGAAAAAAAAAAAAGAAAAAGAAAAAGCACCTTAGCTTAGTGTAGGCAATTCATGTCACTGTGTCATGTCCTATGTTGTGTCTAAACAAGTTCATGTCTGAAAAACCTCAACTTGGGACTCAATTCATCGATTAATCATGTATGAAAATCTAAGCCCGTGACCCAACCCATTTATACGCCCGTGATAACCCACTCATTGATTAACAAGAAAGATTTCGTAATGTGATAAGAAAAATTTAATACTAAATAGATAGTGGACTTGAAAAGTTAAAGTATTTAAATAGTTATTATCCTATGTAAACTTAGTTGACAAAATATATATGATATATAACTCATGTATAATTAAAAGGAAGACATTATAATATCTTGAAGCGTTGTTATAATAAGGATAACATTAATGGATAATAATTGATGGTAACAAAAAAAAAATGGACCTATATTTTTAATAACAAGTATATTATCTTGTCATTATTATCAACAAACACAACATGCTTAGAACCCACATTACAAGAAACATAACATATTAAAATAATAAATCATATTAAAACATAACATGTTAGGCATTGTTTATATTATATATTATTATATATAATATTTACAATATATTTGTTATTTATATTATATATTAATATAAATTTGTATAATATTTTATATATAATTTATATAATATGCTTTGAACATGTACATGCAATATATTCAATTTACGTGATAAATGATTTTTAAATATATATTATATGTTTACAATCCGTGGATTTTATACAAGTAAAAATATGTCATATGTAATCCTACATATTGTACATATCTATTATATTTGTGATGTGATATACATTTAATATATAAAAATTATGATGTATTATATGTGCTATATGTTACACAAATTTTTAGTTTTATGTACCATTTAAGTTATATATACAATTATTACAAACTATAAACACTATATATAAAATATATAGTTTAATCATGTAGATATGTAATCTATATATAAATATATATTTATATATTATGTTATGTATGATCTATATAGAGCATATTCATTTCATGTAACAAATGAATTATAACATATATACATATATAACATATAAATTATGTATTTATAACCTATAAATCTTATATATATTAGATAAATATATCTATAAACATATACATTATAAATATAATATACGTTATGTTTATTTCCCATGTATATCATGTTATATATATTCAAGTGATATATATTAAATGTAATTCATATTTTATATGCATTCTATAAGTTACATATATTATATATAATCTACCAATTTTATAAATGTTTTGTATGTAATTTCTATTTTAATACAAATTTTATATAATATGTTATATATATAATCTTTACAAAACATATAGATTATGTATTTATAATTTACAAATTTAATATATGTGTTATATATAAATTATGTATATTTTATTTGTTAGATAAGATCTATATCATATATATTATATGTATATCTTATATATAATTTATAATATAATGTACCTATATATATAATTTATTTCATATATGGATAATTTTTTCATTTTATAATTTAGTTAGGAATAATAAATTTGTATCTTTTTCGGTTTGACGTTTATTAATTGTGTTGACTTTTACTTCCCCAAATCCTTTAATAATTGTTTTATTGTGTCTAGATTCACAGGTAGGGTCCGAATTGTTAACACTACCTAAGCCCCTTGAAACCCACTTTCAAGCAATCTAGGTGCTAACTCACAATTTATCCTAAATAATAAGCTTAGGTTTTAAGGAGTCTAAGCGCTAAATTTTTAAAAAGTGGGGTTCCATGTATTTTTAAAAGATTTTAGGAGGTGCTTTTGCAATTTGCTTTATTTTATATCATAGTATGCATCTACAGTGGGTTTATAGGAAAAGTATTTTGTCGTCCCTAGATGTTGTCCTCACCCTATCCGAACTAATAAAAATGATATGTGTTAATAAATTTAAAAAATAAAAACATCCTAAAATAAAAAAAAATAATTACTATCATTTATAATACACATGGTAATCATGTATTCACCAAAACATGATGAAAACAGTATATTTGGAACAATAAATTTCCATCTGGGTTTATGTGAGGTAACATCTAAAAGTTAAGAAATGCCTCCGTGAGTTTAATTGTTTTACGTGAAGTTTGTGGGTTTAATTCATGCACAAATCCAATTGAACTTTTTCTCAACTTAAAAATATATAGTTGCCCAGTCTTCAGGGCAGTGGGCAAGAAGTTAGGTGAAAAAGCCTTCATGAGTGGGGTTGTTAAATGTCTTATACATGTTATTTTAAATGTTTGTTTTAATGTATAAGCTTTGCTTTTTCTTTTTCTTTTTTTTTTTAAATAAGAGCTTTGTTTTATGTATTATTTATCCAAGTTTGAAGAAAGGAAAAAAATTAAGATAAGTTTTTTATTTTGCGCAATAACATGTAAATTTTAGGTTAAAAGAAGTTTATTGCTAACCATAGGAAACATCTTCCATTAATCCTTCCAACGACAGCTCTATTGGAAGTATGCAAAATCCTATAAATAGGAACCCAGCATTCAACATTTCTACACCACTAATACTAATTAATATAATACAAAATAACAAAACAACATCAACAAGCCTTTTCGTTATTATAAACAACTAGATACGAAAGCAAACTCGTGCATCCTTCATGTCGGTATGCATCATTTGGAGATGGTGATTGCTTCAAATCCCTCTACCTAGGTAAAGAAATCATCATCATCATCATCATCATTGTCCTTCAAATGGTCGTCCTTGCGAAACAGGACATTATCCTCAGGGTGCACCTGAAAAATAATACCGTGACATTAGTAATCAGATGAATATAAACAATGCAATAAACTTCTCTAGTTTTAAAATTTAAACTTGTAAACATGGTATCTCCTTTTATATCTTTATCGCTTAAAACCTCTTTATAATTTGTATGCTAAGACTTAGATAAAGCGCTGATACAAGGATTTGTAATCTTGTATATGATGCTTTGATACCATTTGAGATTTTGGTCATGTTGTCTCTCCATTATTAATTGCCATTTAATAATCCTATTAATTATTTCCATCCAAAAAAACCTTACTTAATGTGTAAGTTAAAACTTTATCATAAAAGCATGCTAATCTACAAGTTTGGCCTTATAGATTAGCTCTACTTGTGTAGCTAAATCCAGGAAGCATTTAATATTTGAGGAGAAGTAATGCTGCTGTCTTACTTGACCGTGTCTGTCATCGCGGAAGCTCCTAGACCTAATCTTCAATTCTCCTCTGCTGGTCGTGATCTCATCCAAAATCTCAGAATCACTTTCCATTGTCCCAGCTCAAGTGTTTCCGTGTCCTGATTAACAATACCCCAACAATTCTTGCATGATCTGTCGATTAATACTGAGGTGCTAGAGATAATTTAAAAATGCATACCATTTGAGAAAAGCTCATAGAATGTCGTGGTGTATGAAATGCTGGAGTGATTTCTTCATATTCAGCAGCATCCAGTTCGCGAAGATACTGGGGGTTGAATAGCCTGGGAAGCAATTTCTGCCTAATGGTTATGAGAAGGAAGAATGGCAATGGGAAGAGAATTCCAGCGATAGGAATCCATGTCACTCCGAAACATATCAGCAAATAGAAATCTGGAAAAGGTGAACATGGCTATATATTTGAATGGCACAAACTCCACAAAAGATGCATGAGCCCCTTCCAAAATCCTACCAACCAAAATTTTCATAACAATGTTAGCTTTCCAAGGTAGCAAAGTTCCCTTAGTTACAGCTAATTTCACAAAAAATAAGTTACTTGTATCGACGGCCTGGTGTGATGAATAAAAGAAGAATCCTTTCCCAAAATTGGTTTCCTGGTAGACTGTCAATGGCCATGTAGGCAAAATAGCCCCAGAGGACTGATGTTGGAATGAGCTTGATCACAGGCATTGCAAATACGGATCCTGCCAGCAAGATTGATTGAAGGAAATTGCTTATTCTTTGTTCATTTACCCTGACAGGCAAGTAGGCATCAATGTGCTTCTCAAGGTCGACTGCAGACTTCTCTGTTTCAGTTTTTTCATTTTTAGTGATGCCTCCTTCAAGTTCTCTAGTTCCTTAAACATGGAAGAGGTCTGCGAGAGAATAAAACTCTGCTTTATTAGTAGAGAACCAGTGGCAAAATAGGAACGACTGAGATGATATATTGTTCAGGAAATTGATGAACGCCCACTATTTGATCAAAATCAGGTTAGGGCTTACAGGTGGACTGTTCTCCATTCTATGAAAACCTCCTGCATCTTTCCATATATCTGGGAGTCACTAGCTTCTGCCTTATGCTTTCTTTTGCACTTTCCACCATCTTCCTTCGGATCAACTGCAGATGGAAATCAAAGCCTCATGCAACCTTTTTCTATAAAAATTGGTCTCAAAATCACTCTTTTACACAATGTGAACCAACCTGCTTCTTTAGGAAAGCAAGGCTCTTTGTGTGCATGGGAGACTGTGGTAAGACCCCATTTGATGGAGGCAACCCGAGAAGGCCACAAAGCAAGTCTATGCATATTGATAGAGGATACCCGTTTCAATCAGATACCAATTTGACTGATATGGAAAAATTTTCTATAGCAATAGCACTTTCATATAATGTATACCATGAATCCTAGCAGCAGGATGTCATAATGATAAGCAGATGGATTTTTAAGATTGAATTCCTTTTGTTGAGCTAGCTGTGAAGCTACACTATGATCGAAGAAGTAGAGACCCGCAATCATCACAGCAGGAATGAATGCAGCAAATACATAAGTCGGAGGAACCCGTCCCATATCCTGAAATTCATGGATGTGAGATGACTTAATTTGCATGTAACTATTTGGACAGGTAAACCAAATATCATGAACTCTGTGTGACATTTTTCACATTGATATACAGCTTAAATTTCTAGGATGTACTACTCGTATGAGAGCGTGGCATACCCATTTGATTACCCAGCTTGGTTTATTTTTGCTCTATGAGATCCTGTGTTCAAATCTCTACGCCATCGCTTAACCCCTAACGATATTGTTTGATTTACTTAACAAGCTTCAGTGAAAAGCCTCAACTCATCAGTAAGTGCTAATAATAATTATAAAGCCATCAACAATTGACAACTTGGGGTCTACTCTAGGGATCTATGCCTAATTTGATCAACGCTATTAGCAAGAAAAATCTACTCCATATTGACAATTCAAAAAAAAAAAAAAAAAAAGGAAAATTTGCTCAAATCCTAAGAATATGAATACTTTGATGACCGTCCAATGATGAGATGATGCAGATTCCCATGGAAGTGGGCTAAAGAGTCGTCTTGGAACACCGGGTGGAACTCTGCTTGGCACAGCATATGACAAAGCCGTCCAAACCAAAACCATTAAAGGGACTCCATAATCGGCTATAAATCCCCTAAGCACCCTATAATAAGGAGAAAAAAAAAAAAAAAAAAAAGAAGAAGGTAATAATAACAATCCAGATCCCTTGTGTTTCATTATATGATATTGGAAAGATGTCTCATAGGCAAGTTGTTAATTTGGACAGACCGGTGCCGTAGAGACAAGACCTCGCCTTCCTGCTCTTTAAGGCTGTATAAAGAAGCCCAAAAGTGAATACGATTCCCAGCAAACCATTGGTATAAAGCCACTGAAACTGATATTTCTCCAAACTCCCGTCTTCGCTTTGGGAACACTAAACTCTTTTACTGCACCCTGCAAATTGATGTCGATATTATGTTATATTACTAAGCTATGATTAGAACTAAAGCTTGTTTGCTCTATATCTGTGTGTATTTACTTTAATAGCCTCTTGAATGAAGAGAACAGTAATCAGCATGCCAAAGAGTTCCCCGGCTACACGCGTAAATCTGTTGATTATACTGCTTGCATTGAAAATTGCCAGGAGAATCAGCAGCAAGGCCGTCCAGACACATACCCTGTGATGAGGAGGCAATCATAAATCATGAAAATGTTTTCTGTTAAGCAAAAACGCTTCAAATGGGCTAATTATGTTTACCATCCTGCCCACGCTAAGTATAGTTCTTTTCCCAAGCCGTCTCGGCCTTTAGCAAAATTGTACAAGTAAGTGTACATGATAATGGTAGGCTCAGCAACACCGAGGATTAACAGAGGTTGTCCACCAAATATGGAGTGTATTATGCCACAGATAGCTGTAGATGTCAATGTCTCCACTGTGCTCAAGCTTCCATCTATAAAACAAGCAATACTGATTAGACTCATAACATGTATTAGCTGGTATAAACACGTTCTTGATGGAATGTTAACTGTTTCTAAGACATGTTAACACTAAATTGCACCAAATCTTACCAGTGTCTCTACTCAATTGCTCCCCGAACGCAATAACCGGAAGAGCAGATGCAAAGAATATATATGTGGTCGGAGCTAGTATTCTAGCAAAAACAAACCAGTAATTAGAACACACTCACAAATATATAAATATATATATATGTTTATAGATAAGAAATCAAGAAATTTGCATACCCATTTCCAGAACGTAGACCATGAATCCAATCTTGCTTATAGCACCGTGCTCGTCCTCTTAAATCTGTTGCTATTCCTTGAAATGGGGTCCCAATGTACTCCATCTTTCATTCAAGATAGTATCTGATACCAAATGACAAATGACACTGAATGTATAGTATAGCCAGCCTTTTCTAAGATTATATGTTTCACTGTCAAGATTAGTATCATAACTATTTAATCTATAAGTTTAAACTTGTACATATGACATGAGCTAGGCTTTGTTTGTTTCGTCGTCTTTTTATCATTTTGGCTTCATCTTTTTATTGTTTTTAAGTAGATCGTTTGCTAAAAATATATATTTTTACTCAAACTAATCAATCAGATTAGATATTAATATAAAATAGATACAATATAAATACTAATATAAATATCAATGAAAAAGAAACCATTTGTCTTATCCTTGTCATGTAACACCCAATACAAAAGATTCAGGAAAGGAACATAAATGTCCTCCAGGTTTGAGGCTCAGGCAAATCAAACTCCTGGAAGTCATTAATAAACACACGTGTTCTTGTGCATTAGATATTATAATACTGCAAATGCATATGGTGAATCCAAAAATTGCATTGTAGAGTCTGGGTGACAATAAAATAAATAAATAAAAAAAAATTGGTCAGAAGCAGATTTTATTTTGTTAGAAATTTTATCGAGAAATTTGAAAGGTTGACTTAGGAAAATCATTTTGCAGATTTTTTGTTTCACACTTTGGATTGTTGGACTTTTATTAGTATCGAAACTGTATTTATAACTTATCTGTATTATATTTATATCATATTCATTTGGTTAATTTATGAATAAAACTATTAGTTTTTCATCGATGTTTATTTATTGATAAATATCTTTTTAAAAACGGTAAAATATTAATGCTAAAATAACCAAAACATGAAAAAACAAGCATACCTATATATAAAAAGTCAGTCTCTGCTAGTTCCAACAACTTTTATTTTTAGTTGAAACTACACGACTCTTATGTAGTATAACATTTGACAATAATAAAATAGTAGTTTTCTGGAAAGCAAATGCATTAAGACTTTAGTTACTAACACTCGTTATTTGGGTTTACAAGAGAACAAGATTTATATACATATATCTAGTCATATTATAAATCGAGCAATCTAATCCAACATCGGGTCGCGTCTAATATACGAGGCACGTGGGTGGTTTCGTCATTTCATGTGACTTGTTTTATACCAAAAGGGTTGTTCGTAACAACGTAACATGTGCCCAATGAAGCTCAACATGATTTCAGAACTATACTTAATCTGAATCCGAACCATAATCATCTCTCATCATTGTCGGTTCGATTCTATAGAACCGACGGTTCATGGTTTTAGTTTTGGAATTATGAAATCATTTTTTCAATAAAAAAATGAATTTCATATATTAATAAAATAAATTTTAAACTTAAAATAATTAATTATTGAATCTAAAAGAGTTAAATTATTTAGCTAAAATTTTTCAAAATTTGTTTAGAATGTGTATTTATTTATACACAAACAAGATTAATATTAATCATAGTTAGTAATGTGATATTACAAAACACTCTAGAGGTTAATAAAAAAATTATAATACAAAAAATAATTTTATATTATTAAGGAATGAATTTTGCTTTTGTAAGAAGTTCATATGAACTAAATTATATATAATTTTAAGTAATATCTATTTGTATTATTGATAATAAAACCATAAACATTGTAAATATGTAATAAATTTTACTATTCATATGAAATAAAATAAATATTAATAATTTTATATTTAACATAATTTTTAAAAATTTTTATCTAATTATTTTCTCTTTTTTCTTTTTTCAATGAACCGCTGATTCCAATCGATCTTAGGCTATAGAATCACTTAGAAATCGAAAAATCGACCATTTTTTAGTTGGTTTAAGAACTCAGCAACCAGTCTGATTCTAATTCTGTTTTCGATTCAAAATCGAATCCTACCTATATGTATGCGAGTAGGGGAAAAAAGAAAAAGAAAAAGAAAAAGAAAAAAGAAAAACGGAGGTAGTATTATTTATATACCTTCACCAGAGTTAAAGATGCGCCCGAGAATTCTGCGAGAGAACTTAAGCTCGAATATTGATGAGGTTTGGTGTTTTTAAGTTTACGTGAAGGAAAGAACTTAGAAGAGGAGAATGGTGGCAAAAGGTTCAACGAATGGAAGCATTTAAAAGGGCTTTGGGGATCATGGTTGGGCCCACTTTAACCTAAACCTAAACCTACACCAAAAAATTGACATATAAAGGGATCTATCACTGTTGTGTAAGTAAATCCTTATATGCTATTATTTATTATTTAAGTAAAGCCTTTTATTTAGTGTGAAAAAATCTAACCCTATAATATGATAGTATTGGTAGTTATAATAAGAACTATTTTATCTAATTAAATTTATAACTCCATTTCTCCACTTAATATCTTAACATTTCATAACCGTTTCCTCTTTGTCAGGTTATTTTAATATTTTTTAATAATTTTAATATTTTACAATAATTTATTGATGATTTTTTTAATCAAATTTTTATAAAAGATATTGTTTAATTTGCACACTCGTCACGGATACATCATACGCTAGTTTTGATTAATGATATCTTTGTCTTATAACATAAGAGTAAATTATATTTTCTAACGTTTGGATATAAATTCATTTGAGGTATCAATATTTTGAGTGGTTTAAAAAAGATTCTTAACGTTTAGGGAAGTGCGTCAATTAAGATCTCTATTGACGTGTATCAACAACAAAAATATATAATTAAAACTCAGAAGACCAATCGCGTTATGATATATATGAATAGAGACCTCAATAGATCCATTTTTTTAAACGTAGGGATTTGTTTTGAACTAGTCGAAATATAACTTACCTTCAAATAACGATCTTTGGTGTAATCAACCATATAACATAAACAAAAATTTGCCCGTAAAAGCATTTAAACTTTTTTTTTAAATTTGAAGCACTCTACCTATGGCCTGAGGCCCGGAGTTGCAGTATACTTTTTATTTAGTATTTACTATGTTGGGAAGGAAATGGAAAGACATGATATTATATGGTTTATATTTGAAACAGAAATTGAAGCAAAAATAATTATTATAATGATTTGTTAGAAAGGATAAATTTATAATTTTTTAACCTTTTTCAGTGGGGAAAAGAAAAAGGAAACATATGAAATTTTTTTTATTCATTTTCATCATTTTCTGTCCACTCCATATAATCTATATGCTTGTATGAAATAGTAGTAATGGTAATGATATGAAAAAACGGGATTAGTGTATCTTAAAAATACTAAAGATATTTTAGTTGAGTTATATCTATCCTAAATTTATTTATTTATTTTTTCAAGTCAACTAATTGATGTAATAAGATACGAAATTCAATTAAATGGGAATTCCTGATATATCTGAATCTAATTTTAGTTTTCACAATGGATGAAGGGTACATTTTCTTAATAACTTGGTCAGGGTTGGTTTGAAAGAAAACATCTAAGAAATGTGAACATGAATTCTTAAAGACCATGTCAATTTAGCGATGTTAAGAAAAAGAGTATTAATGATTACTTTACCGAATGAGCAATATGCATGATTAACGCCATATTGAAATTCCTATAAAACTAAGGACGGTATGGATAAATACTTTAGAATACTAGCAAAAATGATTAATAGAGAAAAGTTTTTCACAACATTATAAAACATTAATTCTTAATTCGATGATGTAGTATTTGATTTTGATTCGTTTGGCTCATTAGTCTTTGATTATACAATATTTTAGGGTACTAGATTGGACAATGGTATGACAAAGTTATTATACGGTGTTTGATTTACAAGATGTATTTAGAAATAGACAAAATTTAAAATTTTTATCAATTATATCTTATGGTACAAAAATATTGGAATGAAACAAAAATGAAACCTCATAATAAAAATTTTATTCAGTGTTGTCATGTACCAATGTACCATACATACCAAATATGGTACAAGAGAATTTTACTGTTCAATACTTCTTATACTGTGCTGTCTAGTTTTCCTTATTCTATCTAGTTTTTGCAATCAAATACTACCTATGATTAAGTTCTTTTAGGAGAAAATTAATATTAAAAAATTAAACTAAAATATTGTGAGTTCTTCCTTGCTTCCTCATGTTCAGCTCCGTTTAAAATGAATTGATTAGTTGCCATTTCTTTAAAGTTGCTCATATTTCAATAGATACCAATACTACTATCACCAATATTACATCGATTTTTTTTTTACAGGAATAAAATGGGTATTTTGCATTTACTATCGCGAAATAACTATTTCTTTGGTTTGTAAAAAATTTTATCTTAAAAATATCTATTTTGTATAATATAGAATAGATAATCAATTCGTATTCCTTCTCTTCATAGAAATCACCCTTCCTTATGATAATCATAAAATAGAAGAATTGCTATTTTTTTCTAGCATTAATTCATTATAATGAACCAAATGTAACATTAATGTTATTTTATATCACTTTTATCGGTATAAATATCCGTTATTTCAAACCCTCATCTCTCATTTGTTCAAATCATATGTACACACTTGATTTAGGTAATCAACGGTAAACGAAAAAAAGAATTTGAAAATAAAATTATGAAAATATGGTTAGATAAAAAATAATCCAAACACTAGGCAACTTAAACTTATTTATTAAACTCATTTGTTGAAGAGACAAGTTCATTAAAGTTATCTTGAAACCATCCTCTTTTTAAAAGATAAGTTTATTATAGTTATCCTATACTTGTTGGTTAAAGAGACGGCTTCGGATTATAATGTACTCATCTTTTCCAAAGATAAATTAGACATGTTTGAATTATAATGTACTCGTCTTTTCAAAAGATAAATTAAACTTGCTTATTGTTGGGATTGTTTTTGTTATCATGGTATTTTTTTATAATTTTTCTTAAAATATTATTATTTTTTCTTTATCCATTAATGTACTTGATCAGGATATACCTACGTGTCTAATTCATAATATTATGCTGATCTAAAATTTTGCTTTTAAAGATTTTTGTTTCTTTTCCGTATATTACTCGTAGCATATTATGTTGATTCAAAATTTCTTTTCTAAAAGTACTTCGTTTTTTTTTTTTTTTTCTGTTGGTCATATAAAATGGTATAACTAATACACATATAATTTACATAAGATGTAAATTGAAATGTAATACAGTAACTATGGACAGTTTAAATTCTTATATGCCCTATAATATTATATTTCTTTTAATTTGAACAAATTAATATGGGATTTTTTTTTAATATGGTAAAATATATAATAACTATGGATGGTTATTTAGAGAAGGGAATGATTCTTTATATATGTACTTACATGTAACTTTTTATTGTAGTAAGCAATGGGATTGCTATCTTGTAACAAAATAGCACCTATTATTGTTCTAGAGGCATCTATCTCAATGATGAAATTACAACATAAATTAGGTAATGTCAAAATTGATGCCTTTGTCAAAGCATCTTTTAATGTCTCAAAAACTACACTTCCATCAAATGTCCATAGAAAAGCATCATGTTTTAGTAAATTAGTCATTGGACTCAAAATATGAGCATAGTTATGGATAAATTTTTTATAGTTACTAGAAAGTCCCAAAAACCTCCTTAATTGCTTTGTAAAAGTAGGTTGCAATCAGTCTTGAATTGCTTGTATGTTTGTTAGGTCGAGTCTTACTTCACTGAAAGAAACCACATGACTCGAATACTCATTAAGTGATCTGTATATGTTCATCAACACTTTTACTATAGACTAATATATCATAAAAAAATGAGGTCATTCACCTAGGAACCAGTATCAAGGACCTCGAATTTGGATGCTCTAACGTAAATATTGGGCTTGTGTCTTGCACTTAAGATTGTCATGGAAAAGCATTTAGACAAAGAAATAGTTAAAGGGCTAAATCATGGTTGTTGGGTCCTCAGTAACTTCTTATTTCTTATATTCTTGGTGTCTAAATTATATCTTATAAGTATTAGAGTTTGACTATGTATATTGGGTAGAACAAACCAGAGAAAAATAGTAATCTAAAAAAGAAAATAGTGCCCTATGATCATGAAAGAACCTTTTCCTTTTATACAATAGGAAATTGATGCAGTTTTACCATGGTAAGATACTAGCAAAAATTTAAGGTATTGCATAAGAACTTTGTTGGTCTTTTAGGAAACTTTAAGGATTTGCAATTTACACAATGAAAATTTGATGATTGCACAAATTTAGAACTATGGAAAGGGTGAATGCGTGGGCTGTGGTCAAGGTGGGAGAACACATAGGATTGGAATTGAGAGTCCATGAAAAATGAGTATCATACTTTGATGAGATGACGATCCACTGAAGTCCAACAAATAGTGTTTTGTATAAGTATTAATAGAGCAAACAATTGCATGATTGTGATTGTGTAAGAAATTGGATGAGTTATATATGATTTAGTATGTTGGTGTTGAAGTAAAGATTGGGTATTGATAAGACCATATAATTTTGGACATGTTGGTTAATTTGCGTTTGAAGAATATTTAATGTTAATGCCAAGAAGACCATGCAATCATCCTCTCCCCTATGTTTAGTCCCTTTTTAGATTTTTCTTTTTTCTTGCTTGTATCAATTATTATCTACAACTTTTTTTATAGATGGATAATCAAATTTTGGCCCGTCCAATAAAAATTGATATTTATACTATTCAATTATAAAAAGTCTTGAAATTCTTGTAATTGTTAACGTTCTGTATTTGCCCGATTCAATGGTTAATAATATATTAATACCTATGGAAAAAAAGTTAGCTGATCTTAATCAAATATTCTTATGGCCCCATATTATAATTTTGTATTATTATCTTTGTACGGCTTATATACCAGATGATACCTGTCCTGGTTGGCATCAAAACGTTCAATTAAACCGTTACCGTGCAAAAAGTTCGACAAACTACGACGTAGAAAACACCCATCATGTCCTTTGGCTTAGTACGGTCCATTTTCAACGACCAACAAAAGTTAAATTGGCAAACATTTTCATGGGAGGAACCCTAATCTTTACGTGTGTGATTTCAATATAACTGATCAAATACCTTGTGTGATTTCAACCACAAAATCTAGAACGACACAAAATAAGCTTGACGTCGCCATTGTCTGTCGTAGCCGCCTTGAGTCATCCCTTCATGTAATTAGAATCCAAAAACATACATATAAAATAAAATAAAAAAGGAAAGTACGTATAACTTCCCCCCCAAACTTTCAAACCTTACAAACTATTTCCTAAATTTTGATAAACGTAAATGGAATTCAATATTTTAGTTTGAATGAAGACATTAAAATGAAATTTTACTTACGTTAAAATATATTTAAGGTGCGTTTTCATATCAAGATCGAATTTTAGGGATGTCATTTTAGCTATTGGGTTTTAATTGCTAATTTATCAAAGTTAAAAAAAAAAAAACGTAAGTTTAAGACCCAAAAGTTCAAGAATATATCAACAATAATAATTTCTCTTCTCGAGAATTATCTGTAATTTCTCTTAATATAAAATAGGGTTAAAATCGTGTCTTAAAATAATAAAGATATCTTGATATGTTGGTTTTACGTGAAAGTGTTGTTATATGAAAATTATAAAATTTTCTCTACTACCAACCTGCATTATATCTAGCCTTAATCTTCAAAAATCATATGGACTGTAGCGGAGTTTAATGTTCAATTTTAGTTTGATAATACGTACAAGCCAGATGACAAGTGGTAGAAGGTCTAAAGGAAAGAGAAATAAGTAAAAACAAAACTGATATTGGAAAAAAAAAATGGATACAAATAAAATTTCATGCAAGTCCCCATTCTCTAATTGTCTTCATATGATTTTGGTGGAGAAAAAGTATTAAAAAAATAAATCCCTCTGCCAAATTACATCACTTATTACGATAGCTTCATATATACACAATTAATTATAATTATTGTACGTAACTAATCTCACTGCTATTTACATCACTTATTACGACAGTATGATATATACAGGAACTTTTTGTTGCACTAATGAGATGAAAAAAGTTCAAAAATTTTTTCAGTCCCAATCAAATAAAATGTTGACATATAACCCTAAATGGTAAAAAAAAAAAAAATTCATGAATTAATTTTCAATATATCCGTGCTTAACACTCTTTTCTCCTACATGATGGTCATATTGATCAAAATTCAAAGATGCATGCTCCAAAGTCTAGTATAGGCCGGCCGCAACGTTATCTATAAAATGAGGGGATGAGAAATTTCATGGTACAACTAACACTTTGTTTGGCAAGAGAGAATATTGTGAAAGGAAAGAAAACCGGAAGAAGATGGGTTATTGGAAAATTTGAATATTTCGATGTGATTGGATAATAAATGGCAAGCAAGGGATAAAATATTAATTATTTTAAAAGATATAATAATATATTTTTAAATTACTTGTATACCTTTAAAGATAATAAATAATTAAAAAAATAAGGATAGAAAAGTAATTTTAAATTTTTTTTCTCTTTAAATTCTTTTTATTTTGGAGAGGATAAAAAAAATGATGAAACTCATGAAAATCATTATAACAAATTTTCTTTCTTTTGTTTTTCCTTTTTAAATAAACAAAAAGATAAAACTTAATCCTTGTCATTTTCCCTCTCCAACCATTCCCTTCCAACTTTCCTATAATATACCAAAGCATAGTACATTGAAGTCATGAGTAAATGGTTTGGTTTGAAAAAGTTGCGAGTACGAGAGTTTCAGATTGAAGTGGTAAAAAAACACGTCTGTTTGGAGGAAAACAAATAACCTAATAGTTAAAAAAGAAAAGAAAAAGGAAAAATACCATTTTAAGAAAAACATTGGAATTATTCTCTCCTTACAGAGCATTTTAATCGTGATTCCTTAATAAAAATTCTAGAACTAATAGGTACTATGAAATAAAGAACCATACACCAAAAAGTAATGGATTATAATTTCTCTCCAATCCGTTCACTTAATATAAATAGCTTTTCATTCCTTTCTCGTTGTATGTAAAACTAATATTATGGTCTTTGCTTTAATGCAATGATAACTAATGATGAATTGCTATTACGTAAAATGATGAATAGAAATTCATGTCTTAGACCCACGAATTATCATTCAATGTTCTATTTTTTAATTTTATCATAAATACTCTTGTCTTGAAAATAACACCCATACAATAATCTTCTTTTTGTAATAAATACATGACGTATTATAGGTATTTTACCTTTTACTTAAATAATTACTTCTTTTACCTTTTACACTAGGTGAACATTGTAATAGCTATTACAATTCTATTACATTCCCTTTGAATTTGAATTCAATTCCCCCCTTATTCCATTCAACGACATGAATAGGCTATTCATTTTTTAATTTTCCTTATCTCAATAACCTTAAAAATGCGATAATTTGATGGTAGGAATTTGTCCTCGCAACTCCTTTTGTTATTGTTTTTGTCTTTCCGCTCTCAACCCTAAACATGTGATATTTGGTGCTAAGAGTTGGTCCCCTATAATTAGACATGAGCACAGTTTTGAAGCCGAATCAAACTGAATCAGAATTACTAGTTTCGGGTCTTGAAAATAAGGAACTAGAGCTAAAACTGTCTCCCACGGCTTCGATCAGGTTCTATGGAAGTGGCGATTCTTGGTTATGATTTTAGAACCGCAAAACCATCTAATTTTTTAAGTAAAAAATGAATTTTATATTTTAATAAAATAAAATTTAAACCAAAAATAATTAATTATTGAGTCTACACGTAATAAATTATTTGGTCAAAATTTTAAAATTTTATTTAGAATGCACATTTATTTATATACAAATACGACTAATATCAAATATAGTTAGTAATATGAGATTGCAAAATACTTTAGAGAATAATGAGAAAATTATAATACATAAAATAATATCACATTATTAAGGAATGGATTTTTGCTTTTAGGAGAAGTATATATAAACTAAATTATAGATGATTATAAGTTATGTTTAATTATATTATTGATAATAAAATATTAAATATTGTAAAAAGGTAATAAAATTTACTATTCATATAAAATAATGTAAACATTAATAATTATGTATTTAATATAATTTTTAATTTTTTTCTCTAATTTTTTTCTTTTTTTTTTTCAATGGAACCGTCGGTTTCACCTGGTTTTAAGCCATAGAACCACCTAAGAACCAAAAAACTGGTGGTTCCTTAATCGGTTCTAAAACCGACCAACCAGTTCTGTTTTAGTTATAGAACCGCTAATGGCAATTCCAATTTGGTTCCCGATTCAGTAGAAACTGAATCGTGCCTATATCTATCTACAACGATCACTACTCCTTTTGTTTTCCTCCTCATGCTTAAAAATATTATATTTGATGTTGTCATTTGTCTAATATGATAAAGGTTAGATTAAGGTATTTTGGGTTAGGGCTAGTATGAAGAGATTGAAGTCTACAAAATAGAAACTCAGTTAGTGGATTGTTGGTCAAGAGTTAAGGATTACCACTCCATTACTTAGGTCTTACATTGTCATTATAATATCATGAATTAAGTACAAGTAGTTGCTTGAGTATAACATTACCATCCAATGGAGGATAGACGAGTATTTATAAGTGCTTCACCTAACAGTTGTAAATGTCATGGGGTTATGGATAGGCGGATGAGTACCAATAGTTGTGAAGGATGTGCGTGGGCCCACTGTTCTATTAGTAGACAATTAGTCCGACCAAGCTACTTGTGTTGAGTGACAAGCAAAGTGGGACGACCAAGTGGGGGTTATGGTCATCTTGGTGAGGCCTTTTATTGTAACGTATGTCATTGGGGTTTGAGCCTAGCGGGATAGCTCAATCCATTAGTGAATTGGGCTTAGCTTGAGTGGCCATGTCTCAATTTAGACCATCAACAGATGATAAACTTATTATGCCATATCATATGCAAATCATAAACTTGCAAATTAAGGGGTTTATGTTAATCAAAGGTTTAGGTTTAAGTTGGTAACACATTAAATGGCCAAGACGAGAAAAACGAACGGTGACATTAGAAACATCCTGCTCACAAATTGATGCATCATCTTGACACACTGCGGCCTCAGAAGTGATTTTTGTTTTAACCGCTGCATTCATAGCCGAATATGATTACAAACGGGTCTGACACGAAACATGCATCCAAGTTTGAATCCGATTTTAAATTTAAAATTTTAACTCTCTGAAATATAGATATTTTAGCTTAATTTCAACTTAAAATTACACCTAACAAATTTAGACAAGATTCAAATTAGTTCATTTTAACTTGACTTATCTAAAAAATTATTTTTCTTCTAATTATTGTTATATTAACACTAGATTTGATTTGAATATGCATACTTAAACCGAGCTTAAATAAACTCATGAATTGATGAAGCTTCCCATTAAAAAGTTTGAAATTGACTAATTTGACTCTTTTACGTACACTATTATTCACCACCATAAGCCTATGGGCATAATGCTTTTTAATTTTTTCAATATTCACGTCAAAGAAGCTGGCAATATAGGTGCTAAAAATGGTTATTTCCAACTTAAATTTTTCCCATAAAGAGCTTTATTTGGATACGAATGCATTACAATTTCTTTTTTTCCCTCCAACAAAATGCATTGCAATTTCAAGTTGTAATTATGTATTGCCTTTAAAGGTAGGGATATTCAAGGAATTGACCCAATCAAACTGAAAAAAATTTAGTATTTTTGAAATGTCGCTCCATTCAAATTTTTAAATCAGTTAAAGTAGTTTAATTACGAACACTTGCGGATAAAATCAAATTCCAAAATTTAAAGAACCGTATTAAATAAAAGATAACATTAAAAACAAAGATGATTTTAGATGTTATGTTAGCAAAAATACACACACAGATATATATATATATTATATTTGTAATAATTAGGTATGTTTCATTTAACCCTTTGGATTAAATCTCTTAAAATAATTTGGTCTGGTATCATCTTAATAGATATTTTACTATTTTCTAATATAATTCTTTTTTACATTGTTATAATCATTTAACAGTTTCAATACTTTTATTAAATTCCTATTGAATTACAATTTTCTCTTCTTATTACCTATGATGAAATACATAAGCTGCTAACCTTAGGACTATTTTCCTCATGACTAAAAATTATTACTTTTGTAACGCTTTAATCTGAATGTATTATAACCCGCCACATATCCTCACTAGGTAAGAACATGCTAAGGCTATTAACTACTAATCCACAAATTTAGTCATATAATATCGAACTCTCATATAAAGGGTACCTGTTTAAAAACATCTTATAATAACAAATCTTTTGAATAACTTAGTTGGCATAAACCAAAACCAACATAATTCAAACTTAAAACATCTTAAGAAAAAGTCTCATAAAATCATTAAAACATATAAACTTTATAGGATCTTTAACTTTGTCTATCTCCAAACCAAAATATTTACTACTAGATCATCACCTGTTTCTGCAAAATAGAAAAGGGTGAGCACAAAAGCTCAATACGTCATACTATAAACATATGCACATGAACTGGTATCATACAAAATTTACATGCAACCTAATAACATATGCAAGAAACAAAGGTTATTATCTTTATTTAGCTAGGCAAGCAACAAAGTTTAGAACTATTTGCAAATCTAAATCTAAACCTAGAATAACTTATGACTCCGTAAAAACAATCAGTATTGAAAATAATATATATATAGTGTTGTGTACTTCCCACACACTCCGGTTGTATTTGTACCTCTCCTAGACTACCGGAATCATTTATATGCATGACTCTAATTGGGACAATGACACACATAGATCATCAGCACGTCGTCTTAGTAGAGACGATCCTCCTGATTTGCTATACCTAGCCAAAGACAAGTAGCACATCAATTTAAAACCAGATAGCAATTACTCATTTACAATTACTAAACTTATAATAACAAGCAACAAATAAGATAAGGTCATACCTGAAATCACTTTAGGAACAAAACCCTTAATTTTACCAAAAACACCTGATCATAATCAATTACTCAATTAAAATATATTTACATAAAATAATGATAAATTCATCATCATCTAAACCATAAACTGGAAAGAGCTACAAACCCTAAATTCATACACACTTTTCTTCTTTGATTGGAAAAATTATAGAATCTTTCAAAGAATAGGATTTCTTTAAAAACTCTTTCAAAAACTATGACTTCCTTCAATAAAATCAAGCAACTCAAAAAGACTACACTTTTTATATCTCCAAAGAATAGAAAATATTCAACTTACCTATCTCTTGATACTTATTCCTTCTTGATTGTAGAACATGAAATCTTAACAAGAATCCTAAGGTTTTTCTCCAAAATGTCTTGAAATTAACTCCTTTCAAAACTAAAAGAAAACTTTAGGAACAGGTCATCCATTGAGATCGCTAAAGAATTGAAAAGAATTAATCTTACCTAATTTTTGAATCTTGATCTCTCTTATGCACAAATCATGATAACATAGAGGGTTTTAGGGTGTTCTATTGCTCAGGGATGATTTTAGAGAAGAAGGAATAGGTTAGGTTTATATGAAGACTTGGAAATCTTTATAAGTTATGAACATGTACGCTAGCATGAAGGCTAGTGGTTTATAACTCAAAGGATGATTCTATGGTCATGATGGTTGGCCCAATGCCACTGGTGTACAATACCAATGCCAATGGCCTAAGTGGCAGCTTACAGCTACATCCTCTTGACTTTAATAACGTGTCTTCCATTTGATAAAACATACATATACATATTAGGATGGACTATACAACCTCTTATTTTTCAACAAATGACACTTATTCCTTTCATTATAAATTATTTATCTTTATATTATAATTTTTTGAATCAGTTCACAATATTTGATACGTTGTTGATAATAGCATATGAAATAAATGTAGACAAAAACATGTTTGATTGTTTTATATAGAGTTCCTTGTTGCTAAAATTTCAAATAAAATAGGACATGTTTGTGTATGAATAATTGCACATTTTTAATAATTTTTTATGACAATATGCAAAGCCTATTGTATTGTTGGTCCAAAATTTACTTTTGTTTTTAAAAATTTTTGTTTTCAAATGTAGTCGCACAGTTCTTTTTTTTTTTTAAATGAAAATTTATTGTTGGGATGATTCAGATATAGATTGCACCATGAATAGGTAGGTTTAGATTCATGAATCGACTTGCCTCTTCATGGGGAGGTGTAATTTTATTTTTCAAATCGAAACGCTCCAGGTATGGGCCAAATTTCGACTCAAACTAAGTTGTTAGGACCCCTACACTAATTCGTCCTATTGAACCATTATACCTAAATATGGGAATGAGCAAAAAGCTTACAAAAACAAAATTATATGTAAACCAAATCAAATAAAATAAAAAATATGGTTTATTTTTATAATTAGGTTTAAAAAATACGCCAACCAAACAAAATAAAAAATTTATTCTTGGTATAAAAGAATAAGTTGAACTAAACCATAAATATGAATTTAATATTGAATGAAAACATAATAATATTCTATTTATAATTTGGTTCTTTTTTAAGCAATATCATACTAAAAAAATTGGCTTATATATCGCAATGAATATGCATCTAATTTTTATGATTATAATTTATAGATATAAATATATATATTGATTGATTTAAAATAAATTTATAAATAATAGTAGTTTTTAATATGTAATGTAGTTACAAAATTATGGACTTCATCAAACTTTTATATGGTAATAAAATAGTTGACATTAAATGAATTGAGTATTTATAGAGAACTAAATTTGAATTATGATATTTCAACCTAATAATGTATAGGGCCTAATTTGTAGGGCTAAGTGATAGAGTCTAGAAAGTCCAGTCTACAGATTTTAGAGAACTAAAGGAGATTTGATACTGTGTGTTTGAAGTTTAAATTTTTCTATCAGACAACCTTACTGCTCTTAATTTTTTTCAAAGTAACTCATGTATTTAAATAAGCTGCCCAAGCTAAAAGACTTTGACTATCACTAGTTACTATGATTTCATGGACATCATCAAGAGCTAAAATCTATTTAAATTTCCTTTTCATTTAATTGATTTAAACATTGAAAGTAACAATGTAGTGCTATGAAATGCTTTTATAAAAGACCAAATAGGAATCATACTAAAGAATACACTTCCTCTCTTCAAGAAATGCGAAAATAATGTTATCTAACATCTTCACCTATCAATAGTTCATTTGAACTCCTTAATATTGTTTACTTCTCCTCTCTATTTTTCCACTCTAATTATCTCATCTCTTGCATATGTTTTCATATCACTCCTGTAAGCCTACATATAGCATGATGTATAAGGCACATATATGTCTAGTACGATCAGATATACCCCATTATAATATTTATCATACAACATTAGATATTATACAAATACTTCCATAAATAGTAGAATAAGATTCAATCTGTAAAATAAAAAAAAAAAATCTTATGGTTTCAAAACATTCTAAAGTCTTCATATATTTTTGTTGAAAGCGACCCAAAAAACCTTATGAAGAGATAAAACAATACCAAATTGAATCCTATCCATCCTTACGTAGTTATTCTTTTGTGCATAATACCGTTATGTATATTCACATTAGTAAGTGAAAATACAGGTACTAAAAGATGTCAAATGGATTTATAGCATAAACCATCCTTTTAAAATTTCAACACATAATTAAGCATTGGTTTTAAAATTAAACAATAAATTACAGAAAGTTATCAATGTTTAGATGTAAATTCATTTAAGATATTAGCAATTTTATTGGCTTAAAAGAGATTTCAATGTTTCAGGTGAATTCATTTGACATATTAACATTTCAAGTGGTTAAAAAGAAAAATAAATGTTTTGCAAAATGGGTTAAATAAGATATTTGTAATTGACCATTGAAAAAAATTGGGGGAAATTAATAAAAAATTAATATAAACATTAATACTTAAAATGAACTTTAAAAAAACATTTGATTCACTTTGAATAACTTTGATTTCTTATTTTGATCACTCAAAATGTTGATATTTTAAATAATCTTATTCCGAACATTGATGCTTGCTGGTCTAATTTACCTAAAAATCAAACGCATTTGTGGAATTGAATTAGACTAAAGTGAATGTCCAACAACAAAATTATCCTTTTAACTATGGTTCGATTCTTCTGGGGACAAAGAAAGGAGGAAAATAGAATACACTGGAAAAGCTGGGATATGTTGTCCAAGGCTAAGGAAGAAGGAGGATTGGGGTTTAAGGATCTACACCTTTTCAACCTAGCCGTGCTAACTAGACTAGCATGGAGGATTGAACAGGACAGCTCTGATCTTTGGGTTAGATTCCTCAAAGGAATATACTTTCCCAATAGAGAGTTTAGAGATGCTCCAAGAGGGGGGAAACCATCACGGGCTTGGAACAGTATCCTAAAAGGGAGAGACGAAGTGTTTAAAGAAGGAATCTGGCAAGTAGGCTCAGGGGAAAGAATTAGAGCATTCAAGGACAGATGGGTCCCTCTAATCAAAGGAGCTATCCCTACTATATTGGGGATGAAGTCTTAGAGGACATCTTGGTTAAAGATCTAATTAATGAGGGAACTAATACATGGAATACAAGGATAATTAAACAGCTCATGCCAACCAATGATGCGACTAGGGTTTGGAACATACCTCTCAATAGGTCACACAAATCTGATTCCATGGTATAGCCGCACACGTGAGAAGGAGACTGTATGGTCAAGTCAGCGTACCACTACCTGAAATAAAAAAAAAACCCATCAACAGACATGGCTTCCTCTTCAGAAGGAATATCAAAATCACAGTGAAAAAGAATTTGGAATTTTAAAACCCTCCCTAAGATCCAACATTTCCTGTGGCGAATCGGGTCTAATACCCTCCCAACAGCAGAGATGCTGTTCAATAGAAGAGCCATACCTAACCCTCTTTGTTTGATTTGCGGAGAGAGATAAACGATTGAACATGCACTTCTTTTCTGTGAATGGACCCAACCAATATGGTTCGGGTGTCTTGGAATCCGGATAGACAAGCAACATACTAGATCCACACTTGAATGGATCCTCTAAGCTTCATCTGAGGGAGGTAAACAAAACCCAGAGACTGAGGCTAAGGTGAGCACAGTAGCTTGGTGCATCTGGATTTCAAGATGTAAAGTGGTGATGGAAGGAGAAAAAATCATGTTGGCTAAAGTGATGGCCCAATCTCGAGCTATGATGAGAAGGGTGGGTAATCTAGTAACGAAAGCTAAAGATCCCAGGGTCGAACAGAAGGAGGAAGATAGAGTATAGGGGAAACCGTAGCCGGGGAGGATAAAGTTGAATGTTGATGGGTCGTGGAAATCGACATGGGAAAAAGCCGGTGTGGGGGTGGTTGCACGTGACGCAGAAGGGAATTTGGTGGGAGGCCGGACAATGAACTGCTACGGACAAAATGTAGAGGAAGTGGAATGCAGAGCAATCCTACTGGGCCTTAACTTGGCAGTAGATATGGGCTGGTCAAATATCATTTTAGAATCCGACTGTTTACCTATTGTTCAGAACTGCCTCGGGCTGAAGAGAAATTCCCATTGGGCAGCCAAACCTCTTTTGCATAATATAAAAAGGGTCTTAGAAGGCTTCGCCGATAAGCCGATTATTGCTTATGTTTCTAGAAACGCAAATTGTGTTGCTGATTGGGTAGCTACTACGACTAGGAAAGGGATGTATCCTATGGATTGATGGTATAACCCCCCTTCCCAACTCTTAAAGCTAGCCCTTTTAGATTTTAATTTATGCATGACGGGTATTAACCCTACGGATGGTGTATTTGATAACGTTAATTTTTATATATGAATGATTGTTATGTCCAAAAAAAAAAAAAAAAAAAACTATGGTTCGATTCTACCTCAAAATCATTTAAAACAATTTGGTTTGATATCCTCCTTTCGCTGGAAAATTCAGAAACAGCAAGATTAGATGTAACATTGCAGAAAAGTGTAAATAGTAGAAGGTGATTTCGGTATTGTGCATAAATTAATATTTGTTGATAGCCCAATATATCTCAGGAATGGATCCACTATAAACTCTTCAGCCATTTTGGCCCAAAAAACTCTTGAGCCCATTGAGGCCCGCATCTAGAATTTGACTGTTAAAGGAGTGAAAGATGGAGAGATAGCTTTTTTCATTCTAACTATGAAATTTAACAATATTGTTTGAATTTGATTATTACTTTCTTTTCTACTCAGAATTTTCTTCCCTTTTTTTGTTCATGATAAGGTCGCACTTTTTATGAATTTTAAATTGATTAATTTTCATATAACATTATATGCAATTCTGATCCATTGGTACGTTGTTATCAAATTTTTAATCCACATTCTATATGCTCGTAAGATTGTCAAATATATTAACGTTAGTAGATAAAATTTTTAACATGATAACAAATCCATCAGCTGAAAAGTTAGTATGATATTATAAAAGGGGATAAAATTCAAAAAAATTATAATTTTTTTTATTAGATCAGCCATCTTAAGTAAACATTGATGAGTTTAATATAATTTTTTTAGCAATTATTATTCACTACAAAATTTTAAGGAGGGAAATTGAATCTAGACAACCTTAGGAGGTTGGAATTAATGCCATTGGGCTATAAAAATCTTGATAAATATAATTTTATTGAAATTAAATTGTATATTAAAAACGTGATTTTAAAATATAACTTAATGGCACTGTATATTTATGCTTAAGGTGAAAATAAAGAAAAGTATGTCGGATTGTTGAATTTTTTTTCAAAAATTCTTATTTTTATGTTTTTAAATGCATTTTTTCTTTCCCTCTATATATATTATTTATGCTTATAACTAAAATTGCAATTTCTTTTTTAAAATTACTCTAATGCATATTGGGCCTAATAATAGCCCAAAAAGGCAAATATTCCACAGGCCAGTCCAATAACAATCTGGAGCCCATTATAGGCCACATTAGAAAGGTAATTTCTTAATACCATCAGGACAAAATAGGAACAGAAAAGAAAAGATCATCCGCAACTCCTTGCTTCAGATCGAAAATAGTCGAGTCTTTCGACTTTCTCCTCTTCCTTCTTCGTCTTCCTCTCACTCACAAAAAACCCTAGAACATTCGATTTTGGTACGATCGTAGGAAAGATCATTAAAAAATGTCGGGTAAAGGTGCGAAGGGCTTGATTATGGGGAAATCCGCCTCCAACAATAAGGATAAGGATAAGAAGAAACCTGTTCTCGCTCTTCTCGTGCCGGTCTTCAGGTTTTCTCTCTCTCTCTTTGGTTTCTGCAATCTATCTGTATTTCGTGTCCGTGTTTGTTGATGTGTACGTGCGTGAAGTGGAAATGATGTTGAAAAGTGGAGACAGATTTTAGATTAGTGAAGAAGGGGTTGATAAAACGAAGTATATGCATGGAAAATTAGGGTTTTTTACTTTACCGTTTAGCTTTTGGTTATTCAATACGTAAAGTTTTGATTTTTAGGAGATAAATTCTCGCCGAGTAGACTTCTATGCGAAATGAGATGGTTGACTACCCCGCTGTTCTACGCAGTGTCATCACCAGCACGTGTTAAGCAAATTCTGCCTCGGTTCGGTTCGGTTCGGTTCGGTTTGAACCATGAACAAGGCTGTAACTATATACTGATTTAAAGGTGTGCACAAATCTGAACCGAAGCGTAAACTAAACCAGAATGCGCAAAAAATCCAGCTTTTTTTCTTTCAATATCATTTTGTGTTCATTCCAGTTCACAGTGCTTGCAGATCATATATGGAGCTCTATGAATCAGAAACATACGTCACTTTAAAAATTGTTATATCATTTGACCGTTTTATTTGGGCTAATTTTTTTACCCTAGCACTAGTAAGATTTGGTGTTTCCTGTCAGCTCATTTGATATAGTCCATGAGATAACCTGAAAATGTGGAAAGGCGGAGAGGTGAATGTTCTAAAGGTGACAGTGAACAACATGCTTGTTTTAAACTAACATAAATTGTTGTTTTGAGGTACTTCTTCGTTGTTTTTCCCTCTCAATCACAGAGAGGAGTTTTGATTAGAGAAGACATTGATTGAGCGTTTAAGGTGTATAGTGGTGCATATAACTTATGCTTAGACAAAAGTAAGACAAGAGAAAAGGAGGAGGTGTATTTTCTTGGTAAGTAGCAAGGAAGTATGTTGAACAGATATTCTTGAGGCCTTTCTGCTTCTGATTTGGTTTTTATTTGGATATCGTGGATGAGAAGATAAATACAAGAATTAATCTCTATAGGATCTCCTTGAATGTGGTTTTTCTGTAGCATCTTTCTAGAGATTTGGGGCTGCATTTGTTCACTTGTGCATTGAATGTCGCTTCTGTCCCTTGGTGCTTGGTCAATGGTCATTTCTTTTGCAGTTGAGATGATCCATAGTTGATCTTGAAAAGCTTGATCTACGCATGAAAGCATCATAATGCTATGGTTCATTGATGAAAAAACTGCAATAATGTGGAAGATACCGTATCATGTTGCCAATTGATGTGTTAGTGCATGTGCACTATCAGCCACACTTATGCTTAATACCCCAGGATAAGAGGCCCATTGTCTGGCACTTGGCATATTTGGCAGGGGTATACATCATATAGTGAGAAATGAATCTGTGAGGTCTTTGTGGCCCAAAATGAAAAATCTATATGATAGCCACAAGAGTCCTTTACATTTTTAATGTTTGCTTCTAAGGAAATACAAGTCAATGTTCACTGGCTCATCAAACCTAAGGGTCTGGTGAAAGAAAATGTCATGTTTGGCTTAAGTAAAAGGAAATGCATTTTACTTGGTTTTGGCCATATCAAATGGCATGTTATTAGTTACAATTGATTTACATATATATGCTGTGTAACTGGGTTGATCCCATGGGTCCTAATTGTTAAAATAACTAACTGGGTTGATCCTGTGGGTCTAATTTTTAAAATAACTTTCTGTAATTAATGCAAATGTTCATGCTAATAAAAAATATATAAATAGTTAACAAGCTGTTTAAAAACATTAGGTGAGGCCATGCATGTTAGATGATTGTTGTTGATGCTTTGAGTGCTTTGACCACCTTTTATTGTGAAAAAAGAAAATGACGTTACAACAAGATGGCTTTTGATGTGTTTGGAGTGCTTTGGCTAATAGGAGTTTGACAATTAGATAAGACAGAGAAAAGCAAATTACTTGTGTAAGCTTTAATACTCTGTTCATATCATAGGACCTTGTCCCTGCCACTTAAACCAGTAGATACTGCGTTGTAAATTTTCAGTTGATAGCAAATTATTGAGCGCCCTATCTTCTTGAAATTTGTTTTTATCTTCTCTTTCTCTTCTTCTTCTTCTCATATGTACATGCTTTGCTCTCTCTACAGTTTCCTGTTGGTCGCGTTCATCGACAGCTTAAGTCAAGGTTGCAGCAAATGGAAGGGTTGGAGCAACAGCTGCAGTCTACACAGCTATTCTAGAGTATCTTACTGCTGAGGTGTTGGAGTTGGCTGGGAATGCGAGCAAGGATCTGAAGGTTAAGCGTATTACTCCTAGACACCTACAACTAGCTATTCGAGGGGATGAAGAACTGGACACCCTGATCAAGGGAACCATTGCTGGTGGAGGAGTCATCCCACATATTCACAAATCACTCATCAATAAATCCTCAAAAGAGTAGATCATGCCCTCGCTATCTCCATGAAAATTGTGTAAGAAACGACAAAAAGTCCTTTGCAGCTAGTCTGATTTCTCCCTTCTCATTTAGAATCTTCTAGTCTGTTAGGAATTTAATCTTTAGAATTTCAAACTATTTTGCTCGGGTACATGACTTGTCTTTATGATCATCTTTTCTTCTGGCTTTCTTTGTAGGGTGGTAGACTAAATAGTTGACTTTGTATGGACTGGTCTTATCTGATACATGGTTGTTTTTGTCTTACGAGTTCCAATTCGGTAGGCTTTCCTTTCAGCTTTGAATGTTGAGAATATCATCGCCCTTTTGGATCACTGCTTCTACCTCTAACCACCCGGACTGTTCCTTGACAACTAAACTAGATTGGCAGTCTTCATATACATCAACACATCTAACTAGGCATATAAAATGATGCATATTATCTCAACAAATGGTGATCTAAAAGCTATCTAGTTTGAGCTGTCATCTTTCCTGTATTATGTGAGTGGCGGGCTTGAATCGAACCATGAATTTTATTCCAAATCGGTTGTAAGTATTGTTTGCTTTTATATTTAAGTTTTCATTCGTGTTTGAACCATTAGAAGTACTAGTGTTCAATAAAAAAAGCGAATCGTGATGTGTCTCAATTAAGTCTAAACTGAATGCAAAACATAGAATGTCGGAATTTGGCTTGGTTTTGTGCTATCCCAATGAAGCATGTCATATGTTGGTTTCCAGGACATGTTAGTTCTTCCTGATTGGTCCTTTCTACAAGATTGATAGAAAGGTCTCAATTTATTGTGGGAAACAAGGTTTTCCCTTGAAGATGGCTGCAATAGGATCAGAGCCAGACTCTCTTATTTTTATTTACGTTTATATAATTTCATGGGGAGCGTATGTTGTAACAAAGAGAAGTTGTTTAAATGGTTATGTGAATTCTTTAATATTTATTTTTATTGCTCTTCCCTTTTTAATTTATTATTTATTATCACTTATGGTATTAGGGGTTGGAACTTTTCTCGGAGGGGTTTGGTGTATTCTATGTTATATTAATTTAGAATTCAACTTCTACAGCCTTTTTTATGATGGATTGCATCTTTTACTAAAAATCTAGAATAGAAACATGAATGAAAGAGGCCCTGCATATGCACGAGTCCAAAGACTACTAATATAACCACGGGTTATCGGATAGTCTCACAATCTTTTTAAACTTGACGAGGTGTCCATACGAGTCTTCCTCGATGACAGATTGCCATGTTTGAGAGTAAATGATGTAAAATATGTCATAGAATGCCATCATGTAGCTGGAACAAATATAAATCACTAGTAAATATGTTCTTTTTGGTAGCTAGACTTTTTTTTTTTTATTTAAAATTTTTTTATCTTATGAACAGGTCCGTGTGCTAGCATTATAAAATATTTATGTGTAAAATTTTGAGTTATTCAAAATATTAGAGGGTTGTTTTTTTTTTTCCCCTATTCATTATTTTAACAAATAATTACCTTATTGTAGGCATTGTATTTTTATTGTGACATGGCAAAGGTATGCAGTCCTGCAATAGGCTCTTTTTGACTCACTTTATGCTTGGTTTAACTCAAACTTAATTAGCATATGAATCGAGCCCGAGGTTAAAATAAAGCTAATTTATCATAATGATCCAAGTTCAAGTTTCGATTTAGACTTGTGGGCTAGCTTGTGTAGACTTGTGATTGGGCTAATTGTTTATAGGTTTATGAACAAACTTGTTAGCATATTTGTGAGTATTATATTTATGAAATATTATATATAAATATATGATTACAACAAAAATATCAATTTCTATTTAATATAGTTGTATATATATTTAGTAGCAATTATATACCATAATTAGTTTTGAAAAAACTATGAAAAACTTAAATGGAAAAAAAAAAAAAGAGCTATCTAAACTAGCTGATCTCAATATTGAGTTTTGGGCTTCATAAAATACTCATTAAGGCTTGATAAAAAGTTCGACCTGGTTCAAGCTTATTTATAAATAAGCCAAGTTCAAACTCAACATAAAGCTCGTTTAGTTAAACGAGCGAATTCAACTTGAATTTTAAACTCGATATAAAACTCTACTTGAGCTTGAGTTCGGTAATATTTAAATGATCGAGCCTAATGAACGAAAAGATTATCAGCTATAGTCTTACAAATTTTGACTTATTAGGCAATTCTTATATCGTAAGTGTATATGTGATATGATGATTTTAGAGAAAATCTTACTAGCCTTGTGCATTCGACAAACTATTACAATAAGGTACCACCTGGCATATCATCTTTATTTTGAAGGGAATAATAATAATAATCTAACTAACTCATAAAACTAGCAAGAAAGTTGAGATTAACTATATCTTTAATAGGCAATTGTATTAATAAATAATTAATGATAACTAAATTCTATCGACATTAATGCATGCAACTAGTTCTCTTTTGAAAATTTTAAAATAGTTTGTGTTGTGTTCCTTTTTTTGCTCATAAGAAACCCCCATTTATTTAATGACTAGAAAATATTCTCTTCTATTGTATTTAAACGATAGGCACACTATTCAACTTCATTTATTTTCAAATATGCATAACATTTTCTTTTTCTTAGAAAAACTTAAAATTTAAAACCTTTAACGGCGATACTCAGTAATTTTAAACTAATTTTTTATTTCAATTTTTCAAATTTTCTTTTATTATTTATCTTTCTCTCGCTTTTCCATCATTTTTGTGTTTTTTTTCTCATTACTATCCTATAAGGTTTTTACTAGAAAATATTAACTAATCTGATAACTATCTTTAGATTCTATAATAACTAAATAATATTAACTAACACCCAAAAGGATGGTTATAATAATCTTAAGAAATTGCTATATAAAAAAAATTAAATCTCAATAAACAACTAAATAAAAAAAAAATCAAATCTTCCCTAAAATCTTCTTGCTACTATTTTATCAAACAATGTTATTTATGTCATTAGTATTTTTTTTTTTTTTTTACAATTGTTCATTAATATCTTAATGAAGTTTTCACTCGGTACCATCCTTTTAGTTTTTTATATGAACGGAAAAAAGAAAACTATTTTAATTATTAAGTTATCATCTCACAATGAATAAGATTATAGTCTTTTAAGAAATGCTAATTATTTCATTAATATGTCAACGACATAACAATTTTGTTAACCAATGCATAACTATTATTTTCTTAAGAAAGTAAAAATTAGAAAACCTATAGTCACAAAATTCAATAACTTAGACCTAAAATTTTAAAATTTTAATCTTTTCTCCTCTTCCCACTTTCTACCAGTTTTATTTTTCATCTTTTTTTTTTTCTCTCACCTAGTATTATCAAGGGAAAAAGAAACTATTTTAGCTATTAAGTAATTAACTCATAGTAAATAAAATTATAGTCTATCAAGTATGTCAATTTTTAAACAATATTTTAATATGAAGAATATATTAATACTTAACAATGACATTAATTGACTTTACTAATGGAGAAATAAAAAGACCTATTTCAGCAAAGTAACTATGTTGTTTAATTTTATAAATAAAAAATAAAAAATTTATCGTTGAAAAACATTTTAGTTTATTCAGAAGACAAATAATACATTTTCTATAAATTACTTATGTTATAATTTATTGTTAATTTTCTTTCAACTGCCCATGATATAACTTAATGTTTGTTAAGGAGAGGATGAAGCTATCAATAGTGTAAAATTCTAAGAATAGGCAATATGAAAGAACACACTAATAAGCTTGAAGCCATATATGAACTACCTTAAGGTATTGAGTTTACAGATCTTTTCTCTTATAAATCATTCACATAATCATCATATTTCTCTTGTAAGATTTTTTCTAACCCGAACTATATCCTTGCATCTCCTACTTTAATGTGAGTCTCCACAATGGGTTTAAGTTTTATTCCCTCTTGAGTGTAAAACTCGCTTTTGTCATGAGCTTATTAAATTGACTTTACTCAATCTACTTTGTAAGTCGCTTATTATCCTCTACTAACTTTATATCTGGGTTTCCCACATGAGCCACGACCATAAAACTTCTCTTTCCATATGGAGGGGCAAACCAAGGACACAATGAAGCCTTTATGAAACACCCAAAATCCTCACCTAGCTAATTTAAAATGACATAATTGAATAATATAATAGGTAATTGATTTTGAACTTAAATATGAACTTAGTTTAGAAATTTGATTTAGAAAGTTTAATTAAATGAAACAAGCAAATGATAGAGTAACATTAGATTAGAATACTGTAATTAAATTAGTAAATAGATCAACTATGCCTTCAAATTGTTTATTTGTTTCGATGATTCTTTTTCAAAGAACTAAAGTATTGAATTCTTCCTAATAATTCATTTTAGCATCCATACTTCTATTTTAATTTCCTAAATCATCAAAAATGTAATTTAAATGTTTAGTAAACTCCTAAACACTTGAAATTCAGTTTAAATTTTATTTTCTAAAATCCCTATAATTTTTGAATTCAACTACTTATTTAAACATATTAGTTTATAAGATTAGCCCAAACTAAATATCAATTTTATCAAACTTATTTCCAAAACTAGATTTCTAGTTCAAGGTACTAATTTTTGTCATGTAGATTATTAAATTATTTCTAATTATTTTCAATTCTTAAGATAATTATCTAAAAAACTTAAATCAAAACCCTAAACCATAATTAACCCCTAAATATCTTTTAAAATCTTATCCTTTTCTTTTCTTTTTCCATTTCCCACCTGCTACCTCTCTTCTCTTCTTCTTCTTCTTCTTCTTCCTATTCTTTCTCTCTCAAAAATCAAGACCTCAAATACAATAAAATTATAAGAAGAATTGAAAATAGAAAACAAGATAGAAGATGGAGATAATCTATGTAGAAGCTACATCAACTTAGAAGGAGCAGTAGTAGAAGAAGATCAAAATATATGTGTTGCTAAAAAGATAAGTGTAGTTGTTTCTTTGTTTTGATTGTTAATTGTTGATTAAGCATTAGAATCGTGAAGTAAAACTAGAAATATGATGGGTTTGTGATAAAATTTATAAACTTGTGATGTATGAATATATATATCAAAACCTAGGTTGCTTATGTATGTATAGGTTAGAAACTTGATGAAACAAAATGACTATATGTGAAGTAGAAATATATCTTGGAGTGTTATAAATTATAGTTATAATTTGTATATTGAGTTTGTGATATGAAACAAGTAATTAAATATGTTGAAATTTGAAGTTTTGTACAAGGAAAAACTCAAAAATCGGACACAGAGCACTTATCATCGGTGTGATGTAACCCGTGATGGCCTTAGATTCTCATAAGTTTTGAAAAACACTTGATCACAGGGCTTATGAAGGAAGTGATCGCCTCTGATGAAAAAAAAAAAAAGAAAAGGAGATAAAATGAAATAGGTAAATGATAGATAATGTGATATGTTAGAAAATTATATAATTAAAAATGAGTTAAACAAACTTATAGATTTAGTAACTAGTTAAATTAAACAGAGAATTTAAGTATAAAATAAACTTAGCTAATCAATTTAAATTCAACTTAACTTAATAAAACTAAATGAACTAAAACAAATAGACTAATTAAGATCCTAATAGATATGTGATCCTGATATAAAGATAATTGAATATGACTTAGTAACTAGATTAAATGATTAATTCTATACAACTTAACTAAGATTAGGTTATGTTTATATTAAATATAATTTGAATTATAATAGGATTAACAACTAATTAGATTAGACATATTTTTTAAGTATAAAATGAACTTAGTAAATGAATCTAAGTACAACTTGACTTAATGAACTTTAGTGAGTTCAAATGAATTTGATTGTTTAATTTTAATGAATTTAGCTAAGTTAAATTAATATAGACTTAACTTGTAATTAGCTTAGATGTGATATATTAGGTTAAGCCTTTGATTAATATAAAGAATATGTGGTTTGTAAAATATGTTAGACCAAAGCTTTGTTTAATGAAAGATAATTTGACAGACAATGGAGAACTATCCGTATCTTGACATGGCAATCTTCGTAGCCATGGAAGGGTTCCTACTTTCATATCTGATCAAATGAAAACATGAAATGAATTATTAATATGAAATTTCATGTAAGTTAAGAAATCATTGAATTGCTTATATAGTTTAATTTTCTTAAATTGATGTTTGTCTCTGATCTATCCTCTGAGGTGGCTTCTGAAATACCCTCTGTCTCTATTTAGATTTCGAAAATAAAAGGTACCGGTGACATGTTTGTTGCGTGCTAGGATAGACATTTTTAAATGAATTAAAACTTAAAGATGACCTAATAATTGAGTGTCGCTTGTGCTTGTGTCGTTTAATTTGGTTTGAATAACAACTTTGTTTGGAGTTAGGCATGGTAGTTGACCGTTTAAGCCATCTCCTACCATGATGCAATGGTATGCCATGATGTAATGGCAATTCATAAGTGGCTTAGCGGGTAGTTGATGGGATAAATGGTATCGATGTAACGTCTATCTTGATAAGTAAGAAGTAATATAATAAAGCTTACGTTTATAGGATTGATTGAGCCTATTATATTATAGACTGTGATGGCTAGAGTGTGTGTAACGACTGTAAATCCTAGATTAGGCTATTTTCGTTTTTCAGTTAGAGAAAAGATATATAAGTATTCGGAATGCTTATATCAACCGCTTGAGCAGCTACTGTTACTCAAAACCCCTAGATTCTTAGAGATTGATCCGAAGTGTGAGTACTTCAGTGTTGTTTGTTTTACTTTAAATTACAGATAATAACTTATTGTTTATTGTATTGCATTAGTTTAAGCATGTATGATCTCGTGTGTGCTTACGTTCTTGTCATACTGGGCTTCAACTCATTCTTTTCTTCTTTCTAGGTGTTGATTTGATGTAATGATGATGGTTTCGATGATGATGATGATTGACTCGGGTATGGGCGACTCTGGAGGTTTGAGAGGAGAACCGAAGTGAAGTAGGGCGGTTGGATTATTGTGTTTATTTTGTTTTGTTTTAGAACTGGATTTATTCTTTTAGAACTTGTAATATTCTTTAAGGACTTGGTTATAAAGCCCATTGAAATAGCCATAATTTTAATATATATTAATGCATGTTAAATTTGATAATTATATATGTGTATGTGTTTGAGTGGATTAGTGTGTTTGTAATGTTGGGTGTGTTATAACGAATGTGATTAGATAATATGCTATGATAAATATATCTAGGTTGATAGTTTATTCATGTTAGAAATTATCGTGTTAGTGTTAATTGTTATTGTAATGAATTATATGTGTTAGATTTAAACTTGTTTTAGACCTAAATTTGATACTAAACTTAGCAGATTTTTTTAACCCCTCTTAAGCCCAAACTTAAGTTTAAATCAAAGCCCAAATAAGGCCCAAGCCTTCTCCAAATCTGCCTCCTCAAAAGTCAATAACATTAAGATAGACATCAAAGTCTATTTGAACCATTAGACCATCCAAAACAGAACAAATAAAAAGAAAATTCGTAACTCAAGAAGGCCAAAATTTTTCAAGATCCAAATTAAGTTTTCTTGGACTTAACACACCAAAAATCCTTCCCCAAGCCTTATATATACATTGAGGTAAGTTTATTTGATGTTTGAAATGCTTTATTTCCCTCTTAATCCATGAAATATGCATGTGTGGTATAATATAAGTAGTTGGAATGCTAAATTCTTGTTGAAATGTTGTAGAATTGTTAGGAAAGTTTTAGAATGCTTGAGTTGTTGTAGATAGGTTGTAGTAGGCTTTCATGTGGTTTGGAAGTGAAGTTTTGAAGTATGATAAGTATTAGAATTGTTTGAAGTGTGTTAGAGTTGGTGAAAGTTGATGAAGAAGAGTTTGATTCTTGTAGAGTAGTTTTGAACTTGTTTGATGTTGAGGAGTGAAGATCACTCTTGTTTTATTTGTTAAATGTACAAGAAGTGTTGTATGAAGTTTGTATAAGGTTTAGGACTTGTTAGGAGTTGAGAAAAGTTAAAATTTGAAGTTAAAACAAAGGAAATGTGTAAAAATTCGGAAACAGGGGAGATGTCACGGGCGAGCTAGGACCCGTGATATCGTCTGATTTTTGTAAAAAAATTCGTCAGGCAAGATATCACGGGTAAGGTAAAGGGCTTGATTTAGACTGATCATACATTTTTCTTTAGTCACGGGCGAACTAAAGGGCGTGATTTGTTCTGTGACAAAATTTTTGAAAATCGCAGGCGAACAATGGGGCGTGATCCGTCCCTTGCAGTAATATGTTTTTGTAAATTAATCATAAC
Source organism: Combretum micranthum (assembly GCA_024138025.1). NCBI lineage: Eukaryota > Viridiplantae > Streptophyta > Magnoliopsida > Myrtales > Combretaceae > Combretum > Combretum micranthum. The sequence continues at coordinate 402,872 of JAMXBD010000510.1, forward strand.
TTTTTCATATGAACTTTGATTTAAGTGATTCAAATTGCGTTGGAAAGCTTGAAAAGAGATCTAAAACTTTTATGTTTTGAGTTTTTATAAAATAAAAACTTATCAAGGCCGAATTTTCATTTCTTTCCAGCTGCTCCATTTTCCAAATAAAGCTAAAAACTTATGTTTGATAGTTAATGTAATTTTATGATTAATTATTGAACTTGTATGATGTTGTATGATGATTGTATGACATATATAAGTCATATTATGACTTGAATGATTTTAATCAAGATCCTATGATTTCCTAAGCTTTAAACTAGTAGATATAAGCTTGGCTTAGGATAATATTGTTAATATGATTTGATTTATGTGAAACAGAGATAGATACTCAGTTGGAGACCCTCTTTTGAATTCCGAATCGAATCAGGTACACAATACTTTGATTGATTGTTGCTTAGGATAGGCATATACCAAATTAATTTTAATCGAAGATTAATAAGAGATATTGAAATTGGTTATGCTTTACGTCGTTGAATTCAGAACCGGGAAGCGACAACCTTGTCATGATGCAATGGCACGGTAGTTTAGGCACTTAGCCCAATTCTTTGTCATGATACAATGACTCAAATCCATGATGCAATGGTTCACCATGATGCAATGGTGATTTCTTTTATTGGCTAAGTGGGTAGCTAATAGGGTTAACTGTATCGGTATATCTCTACTTAGGCTCGGAAGGAAATAATATGTTTTAGTTTATGGGTATGGGACCGTTGAACTAATTGATATTATAGACCGGGATAAGTGGATTATATAAAGAGTGTGAACCCTAGATGAAGCTATCGTTCTCTATCGGTTAGATATAGGAGATATAGGTATCCGGTCTATCTATATCAACCCCCTGAGTAGCTGCTGTTACTCAGGACCTTTAGAATTCCCAAGCTTGAGTCGGAGTTTGAATACTCCAGTGTTTTTATTCACTTAACTAAAAGATAATGAAGTTGTGGTGATTTATTGCATTGTTTTTAGTTAAGTGAGCATTGCATATGTATTTGTTTGCATTATTGTGTACTGCCTTTGGCTCATACTGCTATCTTGCAGGTGACTTTGATGACGAGCTCTATGACGATATGGGCTATGGGAATGATTGAGAAGACTCTATGGATGACTAGGAGAGAGGCCTAGTATATGCTTAGGATTCCTTTTGATGAAGATTTCTTTTTGAAGTGTTTAGGCTTATTTGTTAAGCCTTGGAATGTAATTTGTGTTGAATTGTATTTGTAATATTTGGGTTGTAAGTAGGATTTCTATGTTTATATGTTCCTTGAGAAGTTGTAATGTATAAATATATGTATGGCTTGTATATAGTTAATGACCCACTACCTATGTAGTGGTAATGTTTTAATTCAAAGCATATGAATGTTATATCTATTTTAAACAGGTAGCCATTATAAACATCTCTTTTTAAGACGACCTTACGTATAATACTTGAATATTGTTCGTAGTATTTGGGTATTATGCGTGGTCGGGAGATTTGGCACACTTAATAATTGGGTTAAGTGGGCCGGGTCTTTACACCCATGTTTTGTAATAATTTTTTAAACCATTATTTTACCATAAAAAAGGTATATGAGATACCTGATGGTATGGTTTTTGTTTCTGAAAGCTAATCTACTCATAGGAGTAGAATATAAAATGTTTGGAAAGTTTATTTCTTTGCTGCCAAATCCAGTTGTTTTTAAAATCTAACTAAATGATTTCAAAACTTAAAATTAGCTAGCAAATGCTCACAATAAATATATCTTTTAAGGAAATCTGTGTATGTAATACATTAAGGTATTATACGTGGCACAGTACATGCCCAGACCTTGTTTTGGGGCATTACACTTTATTGTGGGATCAGTTCTACAAAAGGGCTTATGAAGGAGCATAGTAATGTGCTTGATACCATATATAAACCATAAAGTATTAAGTTTTGTAGGTATCCCTCTTATAAATCCTTTACATATTTCTCATGTGACATTTTTTCTAATCTCATACTTGTACCTTGATATTGTTGATTTTCCATTTTTTTTTCAAATTATGCTTCATTTTGATAGAAATTTAATGTTTTGATGAGATTACGAGCGATAGTATCTCTCTCTCCCTCCCTTCCACATTTCCACATTTATGCACTGACCCAAAAAAAAAAAAAAAAGAAAGAAAAAAACTACCCTATTTTCCATCTCAAATTTTAATTCTATCATCATGTTACATTTTAGCATACACATTGCAGGTGCATTGTTTGCTAGTCATATCTTTATATTACATATTTTTAGTCCTTTTTATGTACCTCTCATTTTATAACAATAAATATTACTTAATAAATATCTCAATAGAAAAAATCTATTAATAGTTAACAATTTATGAAGCCATGTTTAATAAGAAATTCTCACTAGAAATACAGTAATACGTAATAATATTTCTATTATATGTTTGACAAAGAGTTCTCGTTGAAAATGAGATAGATTTGTTAAATGATTTTCTAAAGGAGTGACATAAATTGATATTTTCTATAAAGAAAAGTATGGAACTATTTTAGAAAAAGTAATTGTTTTTCTTAATTTTACAAATAAAATCATAATTTATTTAATGTTGAATAAGATTAGTCTATCAAGAAGACAAATAATGCATCTTATGAAAGAACAATGTATCATTTTTCAATTAAAACAAAACATATCATGAAGGAAAAAAAAAATATAAAACTATTGCATTAATTTAATGTTCCTTTTCCATAAACTAATTATGTTATAATTTATTATTAATTTTCATTCAACATCTTGTAACATAACTTAGTGTTGACTTTTCATTTTTTTTTTAAATTATGCTTCTTCATTTAGATATAAATTTAATGTTTAAGTGGAATGACAAGCTTAGGTAACTATATGTTTCATTTTGAAAGTGTTTTAGTGGTGTGTAAAATTTGATTGATTAATTATGGTATGTTTCGTATTTTAATATTGACACATTTAGATTTTGTTTTCCTAATCACTTCATAGTATTAAGTGACCATCTTATGTTTTATTTAACTTAATTTTCTCTCTTCTCTCTCTCCCTCCATGGTTATCTATATCACAGTTTAGTTTATGCATATCTTATTTTATAGTGAAAATTGATAAGGATAAAAACCATGCTGAATAATGCGATCAAAACAACATTTTTAGGATCACGTTGTTTAAGTTTCTTAAAGGAAGTTCTTCAAACTAGATAAGTTCCCAAAAATTTCTAATTCTTATATACATTTGAAAGTATTGGATGTGCGACTTGAATCCAATCAAAGCTGCCAGCCTTAGATTCAAGGTCATTAGCCTTGGAGTCTAAGCCACCAGCCTTGACTAGTATACTGCTTGCCGTAAGGTAGCCTTGAATTGTTTTTCGAAAATTGAGGATTTAGCAAGGCCGATTCTTGCACCATCGGCCTATATGCTTATGCCACCGGCCTTTGGTTTTAGGCCACCAACCTTGAAGGGCGGCCTTCACTTTTGAAGCTACCAACCTTTGAGTCAGCTTATGCATACATACATATATATGTATGTATGTGTGTGTTATTTTGTTAGGGTTATGTGAGTTGTGAGACCATCATATCATGTTTGTATACATATCATGGTACTCCTTCTTCAACATATAGTTAATTCCTCTCCTCTGGCCATGGTTTTTCCAATCAAGGGTTTTCCATAAAAATTTATGTACGTGCTTTGCTTTACTTTGCTTTTCCATTGTTTGTCATATCCGTTCATAACAAACTGGTATCAGAGTCAAATGTTTAGTTTTGTTTTCTCTCTATAATGGCAACTGTGAAATACAATATTCTACTATTGGATCGCAACACTAGATTTTTGCTATAGTGGGTCAAGATGTGAGCGATTCTTTCATAGATGGGCTTGGATGATGCGCTATTAGGATTAGATAAGATGCCTTTATCATGGTCACTTGAGGAAAAACAATGTAAGGATTGAAATACCATTTCTCAAATTCATCTTCATTTATCAAATCAAATATTATAGGATGTGTTGAAGGAGAAGAAAGTTGCCACGTTATGGTTCAAATATTCTCATTGTTTGATAGAAGGTAGGTCTCTAGAAGATCACATAACCATCTTTAAAGAAATTGTTTATGATTTAGAAACTTTGGAAGTTAGTTATGATGAAAAGGATTTAGGTTTGATTTTGTTGTCTTCTTTACCTCCCTCTTATTCAAATTTTAGAGACAATATTTTATATAGTTGTGATTCTCTTACCATTGATGAAGTTTATGAAGCTTTAGGTTCTTTTGAGAAGATGAAGCATCTTATGATTGGATTTGAGACTCAGGCAAAAGGTCTCGTTACTCGTGGTAGGAGTCAAGAATGCAATTTTGGTGGTATTCAAGAGGAAGATCAAAATCTATAAATAGAGATAAAATCTATTGGATTACAAGAAGAAAGGGCGCATCAAGTCAGAATGTTATAAAGTGCAGAATAAGAATAAGAGAGCTACTAAAAATCAAAATGGAAAGCAACCAGAATAATCCAGTAAAATTGATGTAGCTAAAGATCACAGTGGTAGAGAACTTCTTGTTGCTTCAAATGATGATTGTCAAAAAATTGAGGAATGAATTTTTAATTCTGGTTATACTTTTCATATGGTTTTCAACTTATGAAAAAAGTATTCAAAGGTGTTATCTTGTTGGTTAATAATGCTTCTTGCAGATTGCAGGTATTGATATGGTTAAAATTAAAATGTTTGATGGTGTTGTTAAGATACTTAGTGATATGAGACATGTGCTTAACTTGAAAAAAAATTGATTTCTTTGAGTACTCTTGATTCAGAAGGGTACAAATACACCGATGAAGGTGGAATTCTTAAGACCAGTAAGGGTTCACTTGTGGTAATGAAGGGGAAAAAAAAGACTGCTAACTTGTATGTTTGTAGGGTTCTATAGTTTCAGGTGATGTAGACATTGCTTCTTCCTCATTAGACGATGATGCTACTAGTCTAGCATATGCATCTTGGGCAAATGAGTGAAACCGGTTTGGCAAAATTGAGTGGAAGAGGACTTTTTGATGGTAAGGCATCAACAAATTGACACTTGATTATATTCATTCAGATCTTAGTGAGCCATCTAGAGTGCCTTCTAGTGGAGGTGTTATTTACATTCTGACGATTGTTGATAATTTCTCTAGAAGAGTTTGGGTATTTTTTTTTTGAAATAGAAAAATGATCTTCTACCCACATTTAAAGAGTGGAAGATAATGATTGAGAAATAGACAAGAAAACAGGTAAAACATCTTTACACTGATAATGGTTTGGAGTTATGCTCTAATGGTTTTAATGTTCTATTCAAGTTAAAGGGAATTGTGAGGCATTTAATAGTTCCTAGTATATCGCAACAAAATGGGGTGGCAGAACGGATGAATAGAACTATTATGGAGAAAGTTAGATGTATGCTTTCAAATACAAAGTTACCAAAGTCATTCTAGGCTGGAGTAGCTTCTACAACATGTTTTTTGATTAATAGGTCTCCATCAACTGCTATTCAGAAGAAAACTCCGTAAGAGGTATAGTCTGATACTCCTGCTAATTATTCTAAATTAAATATTTTTGGATGTCATGCATATACTCATGTTGATAATGGAAAACTCAAGCCTAGGTCTCTGAAGTGTATATTCCTTGGTCATAAGCTTGGTGTCAAGGGATATAAGTTGTGGTGTCCTGAATTAAAGATAATCATTATTAGTAGAGATGTTATTTTTGATAAAACTGCTATGTTACATCACTTGTCTTCTAACACTTCATCTGATAAAGTCTAGCAGCAACCAAGTATGCAGGTGGAGTTTGAGATTGATGCAGGTTCTACACTAAAGCCTACTTCTCATATTAGAGCAGAAGAACGATGTTCTATTGCAAAAGACCGACCATGGAGACGAGTTAAGCATCTGCAGAGATATGTTGAGGCTGATCTTGTTGCTTATGCTCTAAATATAACAGAAGACATTGATTTAATATGGACCTATCTACTTGCTTAGAGCTAATTAGTTGTGATGATTCTAACAAGTGGATGATTGTTATCCAGGAGGAGATAGAATCCCTTCATAAGAATGGTACATGGGATTTAATGAAGCTTCCTAAGAGGAAGAAGACTGTTCATTGTAAATGGTTATTCAACAAGAAAGAAGGAACACTAGAAGTTGAAGAACCCAAATAAAAAGTAAGATTAGTTGCAAAAGGCTACAGTTAGGTACCAGGTATAGATTTCATATGTGTTTTTTCCTATTGTAAAACACAGTTTGATTCGAGCCTTACTTGGTATTATAGCTATGCAAGATCTTAAGCTTGAACATTAGATATGAAGATAACCTTTTTACATGGAGAGCTTGAGGAAGATATACATGCAATAGCCAAAATGTTTTGTGGTCTCAAGAAAAAAGGACCATGTTTGCATGTTAAGAAAGTCACTTATTGCTTGAAACAATCACCCACACAATTGTACAAGAGGTTTGATTCATTTATGACTTCTCATGATTTTAAGAAAAATAGTTTTGATAGTTGTGTTTATTTTAAGAAGTGTAATGATGGGTCATTTGTGTACTTACTCTTATACGTTAATGATATGTTGATAGCAGCCAAGAATAGAGGAGAGATTAGAAAAGTCAAAATCCAGTTGAGCAGAGAGTTTGAGATAAAAGACTTGGGAGTAGCAAAGAAGATACTTGGGATGAAGATTTTAAGAATAAATTAGCAGGTGCATTGCATCTAAGTCAAAAGGGGCAAATTGAGAAAAATCTTTGTAGGTTTAATATAAAGAATGCTAAGCCTGTTAGTATAACTTTAGCAGTGTATTTTTACTTTCATCTGCTTTGTCTCCACAATCAGATGATAAGGACTATAGCTCCATATTCTAGTGCTGTAGGATCTCTTATGTATGCTATGGTTTGTACATGCCTAGATTTGTCATATGCAGTAAGTGTAGTTAGTAGATATATGGAAAATCCTATTAAGGAATACTAGAAAGCAGTTTAGTGGATAAAAGAAGATCTCTCATAAGATATATTTTTATCATTAGTGGTTGTGCTATCAGTTGGAAAGCCACTCTGCAAGCTACAGTTGCTCTATCTACTACTGAAGTTGAATATATGGCTATTATAGAGGCTTTTAAAGAACCTATTTGGTTAAAAGGATTACTTGGTGAACTCAGTGATGACTTGAAGACTACTGTAGTCTATTATGATAGTCAAAGTGTAATCTACCTCATTAAGGATAATATGTTTCATGAGAGGACAAAGCACATTGATGTCAAGTATCATTTTGCTCGTGATGTTATTGGTCATGGTGATATTGCTATGCACAAAGTTAGTACGCAAGATAATCCAATTGATAGGATGACCAAGACACTTCTTATATCCAAGTTTAAGCATTGCCTGGACTTGGTTGGTATTCATTGATGATTTATCCCCTTTAGGGGATTGTGGAAGAGAAGGAGAATGTTTTGTTTTTTATGTTGAAGATTGAAAATTTGTGTTTTTTGCTCTTGAATTCATGTAAAGATGGAGAATGTTGGATGTATGACATGAATCCAGTCAAAGTTACCAGCCTTGGAGTCAATGTTGCCGACCTTGAGCCAGCCTTGAATTGTTTTCGACGCTGAGGATTTGGCAAGGCTGGCTCTTATGCCGTTGGCCTTTGGGTTTAGGCCACCGGCCTTGAAGGGTGGCGTTATCTTTTAAAGCTACTGACCTTTTAGCTGGCTTATGCATACATATATATGTGTGTGTTCTTTGGTTAGGATTATGTGAGTTGTGAGATCATCAAATCATCTTTGTATACACATCATTGTACTCCTTCTTCAACATATAATAAATTCTTCTCCTCTGCCCGTGGTTTTTTCCATCAAGGGTTTTCCATGTAAATCTATGTGTGTGCTTTACTTCACTTTGTCATTGTTTGTCATATCTATTTATAACAAAAATCATAGTTTTCATTTTTCCCCATTGCAGGCTTTTAGCCTATAATTGGATTAATAATATACATTCTCTATTTTATTAACTACGAAATAAACTTTATCCACTTTGGTAATCGTAAAAATTTTGGTCATCTAATTGCTCACAACTGAATTTCGTTTTTCTCACGTGTGTGTTATATATATATATTTAAAATATAGAAGATTGAAATAAAAAATAACCAAAATAGAAAAAAAGATGAACTTAGATTTAAAGCACTGCAAGCAAATGCAGTAGACGGCGCGGTAATATTTGTAGTTATTTTGAATTTAAATTTTTAATTTTTAATAATGAATTCAAACCATTATATAATAATTTAGTTAATCGGTAAATTCATTATTATAATTACTAGTATATAGCAAGTTCAACAATAAGGGGGATATAAAACTAGCTTCCTATATTGTTTTAATAAGATGAAAATCTATTCCTTTATTTTTCATATATTTGCTTTCACGTGCAATTAGTTGTATTATCATTTATGTAATTAATAATTCATGCATTTGATGTTTTTTCTTTTTAAACGCTGCATACACATTACAGTTATGCTATCCGCTAGCATATGCATAATTTTAAAGTTCTTTTGATCTCTCTCAAATAATTTTATGTGGTTCTATTTTCTTTTCTTTTGTTTCATTTTTTTCTCTATCAAGTAATAGTGAAATAGATTGAGTAATAATTTCTATTTGTATGCTTATCCTTTTCCACAAGTTATAATTTTCATATTTTCTTTTAAGAGATAAGTTTTATCTTACTTTGTAGATAATGTAAACTTTTATTTTATAAATATTTTGTCTATTTGTGTGAACATGAATAGAATATAGATAGGTAGATTTATCACGGTGAAGAGCCAATTTGTTCATCTGAGTTAGGTGAATATGAAGTTAATATTGTCAGGAACGTAGGCAATGACGATTAAGTGATTGTAGATGAAGCAAATAACGACATGCTAGGAGACATAGCTTGCCATAATATGGATAGTGGAAATGCTGATTCAAATAGTGAAGGGGGAAAAATGATGTAAATAATCGGACTTGTGTGTTTGATGATTCACAATGTGAGTTCTATCTTGAGTGCTTAAAGTTTTTCCTTCTCTCCATAATTATTCAAGTGATGATTCAAAAGATTGACCACTAACAAATGGCTATATTTTTGTAGGATCTTTCATCCTTACAATAGGCTATCACAGAGACTTTTCATTTACCATAAGATCAATGACGTAATTAAACTTACATAGTTAACTTTTATAAAAGGTGGCATTTTACTATATTATTGTTAAAGTATGTAAATAATTAAAAGATGTTGTCAAAAACTAACAATACAAGCATTAATAAGGGGTCGTCATGGTCTCCTCATAACTAGTACCAATGTTATTATTCATTTAAATTTCACTAGCTTAATTAAAAAACAATTCCTCTTAAAAGACCGACTAAATAAAAAGTATTTCAGTATACAGCTAGATTTATCTACTCGAGTCCATTTGATTAACGAACAAGGATAAGGTTTTCTTTTACTTGTACATGGTATATACTCGCTCACATCCCTTTCATCACATCTTGTCATGTAGAAGAAAGAAAGCCAGAAGATGAAAAACACGCCAAATATCTTATAAATGAAAACATATTATTAGCTGAAAAGCTTGGCCATGAATTTGAAAGCATACTGATTGTAAATATAAATGGCTTATTGGTATGTAATATGGGTTTTGCACTTCGCTCGACCTTGGAGAGATGGTGCCAAACTAGCATTGAAGATACTTTAAAGTAAGGTGGAGAAGAGGAACAAACAATCTGTTAAGGCATAGAGCTTGAATGCATAAATAACAAATGAAGAAATGATAAAATATCAACCTCATTGTTTTTCTTTTCTTTTTTTTTTTTATGAAGAAAAAGTTGTTATCTCATTCTAACCTTTGCTTCATTTTTCAGACAAGATTCACAACACTAAGTTGTTTTTCTAAAATGTGAATTTTATACCAAATACCTTTAAATATCTCAAATCCATAAACCCAACTCTTTACAATTTATAGCCAGACGAAATAATCAAGTCTAGGTCTACTATTGAGTTTGATGTTTAAGACAATGTAAATTTATTTTAGCCACCGTTACAGGATTCTTTCAATAGGATAATTTTGTGCAACCTTGCGCTCCTCCAATAGGATAATTCTATGGAAAGCATTTTGATATTAGATTGGGTAAAGCCTTAATCCATGTAGGAAATATCCAGAAAGTCATCAATCCAACGCCATATGAAGAATTCGAAATCAGCCAGCTATAGAGATAGCTAAGTCATGTACATTGATCCAAGGGACCCAAAGCCTGGCACGAACATTGTCTTAATTGAGTTAGAAACATCGCTTGGCATACGATTGCTATAAGAAATTTTGGATTTAGAGATAGAAATTTCTACTTCTGAATGTGAAAAAGCCGTCTTAGTAGACTATAATTGTTTTAGAGATAGATTTATTATTTGCGACGGAAGTTTTACCATAGATCTGTCTCCAACTTACCATTAGTTATTATTAAATACTCATTTAGAAAATAATAAATAAAATTATTTCATCACAAATTTATCTTTCATTTTAAGATAAAATATTAGAAAAATTCTCATTTAGCTATTATATGAGTCCCAGAAGGTCACCCATCTTAGAATGCTATACACTAAGCACTTTAATATTGACGTTTTGACAAGCACTATATCGATGAACCAATTCATATTTCATGAGTAAAGTTCTACTACTGTTTATTTAAGTGATATCATAATTTACAATATTATTGCTACAAAACATTTTAGTTATCTTTTATAATTAATTGCCAACTTAATTTATTAATATTTATTTTATAATTTCATTTTACTTATTTATGAAGGATTTTTCATTAATATTTTATTAAAATAATACATAATATTTAAATATACTAAGTTTACATTTTATAATAATTACTTTATATCATATATTTATTATGAATATACAATATCTTTAAGTAGTATATAATAATTTTTTCACCACAAATATGATATTATTATTAAAAATATATTATATAGTTTCTATATATAAATAATATTATATATGTAAACTTTTATATATATATGCAATCATATATATAATAATTATACTTTTTATACTACTTATTTTATATTTATATTAAATTAGTAAATATATATTTTTATATATATATTTTTATATTGTTTGTTATTACACTTAATAAATCATGTAAAACTTATAAATATAAATTGACTTAACACATATAATGCTCAATAAAACTATCCTATGTTTAACCACAATTGGCTCAAAACAGTGTTGAGATGGCAAAAATCGAAATGTCAAATACTGATCCACAATTGCGGAGAAAAAAAAAAAAAAAACTTGAACGGTATAGCAAGACATCTATATTTGTCTCGTTTTAACTAGCGGATGAACGTTTGACACCTTCTACGCAAGGAGACACGCCCTATAAAGTGTCGACGACATTATTCTAATATAAGCCTGCTTTACCACCGAAAGCATATAAATTGTATACCAATAAATTATTAGTTTTTCTAAATCTTGACTGACTTTATCTCTAAGAAAAAAATTTTCACTAAGCAGTGATTAAGATTGTAATTGAGTTAATATTACTCTTGAGCTATCTGAATTTGACTCATTAATAATTCAAATTCGTTCAACTTCAATAAAGTAAAGCTCAAGTTCAAGTTTTAAAATAGTTAATTCTGTCTTTTTGAGTCCTATATTTTTTTTTAGAAAAATTATAAAACTTGTATTTTTTTTTCATTTTTAAAGCTCATTTTTGTATCTTGATTTTTTTTTCCTCATATCCAATCATCCAAATTTATTATATTTAAAACCAAGTCACCTAAAATCTATTTCATTCCTAAATCCTAACTTATTTTTTAGTCTAGTTGATTTTTATAAGAATAACCAAGTTTAATCAAGTTAATCTCTAATATAACAAGTATCAGTTTGAGTAAAGTTCGAGTTGAGCTTGAATTTTTTATTCGAATCATGTTTGAGCTTGATATTATAGCATCTCGATCCAACTTATTTATAACCTTAGCCATGATCCTACTTCATTCATTCAAGTTTGAAATTGAAGTCAACAAATCATTTTCATCTTGAATAATTTTATCAGATTTTTTTTTTCAAAATATTTAAATCGGAACATTAATTAAAGCTCTCTACGACTAGATGATAGTTTTATTTTAAATGAAACTTGCTTGATATTTCTCTTCAAAAATAAATCATCTCAATTTGTTTCTTTTTTCTTTTTCTTTTTTGTTTTAATATCGCCAATACTTGCCCACCGACAAGACTGACTTTTCAACTTCTTTCATTTATATTATTTAGAGGCGTATATTTATAACTTGAAAAAAAACAGTATCAAATCTTAATGCTAATTTAGCTGGTCAAAAGTTTTTCATTTTAAATTTTGTCCGAATGGATCCCAATTGAAAATTCTATCAACAATTGCCAAATTGGTCTTGTTTTTTGATTAATTTTTTTGGACATTTCATTAACTTTGACTGGTAATGGAAAGCAAGAGGGTAGTTGGAAATCCATCGCGAATAATCCTAGACTTGACTGCAATTATCAATATCGACTGGCATATACTAAAGATAAAATATACATTTTCCACAAGAAAAAGGCCTTCGTGGGTATTGTTTGCCATGTGTAATATATACTTGATGTGTAACTATCAATGGTTGTCTAACACGTGACTATATGGATGGTACTAACTTTAGAAACTATCCATTTCTTATGTAAATACCAAAATATAATTGATAGTTATCCACCATGTTTACCCATTATATATTTTTGCTTCCTCAAACTATGAGTGGGAAATCGACGACTTGCATGTTCATGGTGTTTTCCTGCTGGAACCCAAATACCATGTATAATTCGTCTTTCCTTCCCTATAAATAGAATATCCTGTCTGAAAGGTTTGTTATAATAACATAAAACCGAAAAAAGAAAAAAAAAATGTTTGGTTTAATCAACATCTTAGCTCTTATTTTTCATGGAGTAATAATCTTTTTCTGTAGTCTAGGTGGTGTTTCAGTGGTTGCTCAACTACATCCAGGTACCTATGATTATACATGGACGTTTAAATACCGATATCTTTGATGTTAATTGATTTGGATTTTTTAATTTTTTCTGGTATATTTTAGTTGGAAGAATAGTTAATATGTCACTGGACGATAAAGTTATTACTAGGTTTGATTTAACTTAGTACAATTATATTATACTTTTTTTTACCTAAATTCACGATTATGTCTCATATCACATGAAAAACACTAGTGGTAGATGTTGCTATAAAATAAAAATTTATTAACTAGCTGATAGATAATATATCAAATATTCATTTATTCTTACTTAATATTATATTGCACATTCTTTTAGAATTTTGCATGTAGAGATTGTTTTGACTCCTGCAATTTTACTAGCTGCCTTATCTAGTTTTGTCTGAATTATGTTGTTTTCTATTTATAACTTAACCACATATTATTTGTATCTTTGACCTATCATTATTTAGAAATCGGTCTTTGTATGTATTATGAAGTGTGACTTCAATTAATGTTCATCTTAATTTGATTTAATTATTTTTAGCCATTTATTTCATATAACTATTTAGTTGATGCAAAAAGAATTAAACAACTATGTTAAGTTAACATTTACGTAAATAAATAAGACATTAACTTATTACCCATTAAATAAATACAATAATATTGAAATTGTATGATTAAAACTTATGTCATCAAATCTTTCCTTTTTTTTTTTAAATTATTATTATTATTATTATTTTTGCATGAGCAACTAGTTAGTCATATGAGAATTTTCACTGGTATGAATTGGCCATTTAAAGAAATCAAAGAAGCTTAAGCTAACGCATATTTTCGGTATTTCAGTCACAAATGTGGATTTTGCACACACACACACACACACACACACATATATATATATATATAAGATAAGATTTCTTACAATCATATAATTAAAATAGAGTTTATGGAATTTTAACTTCACAACCAGGAGATCTAAAAGTTTAAATTGGTTGATCATTTTGGCTTTCTTATCGTCAAGAGTTTGAAGCTTCCTAACATCAACGGTATTAGTAAGTTTAATACAATGATAACTTTAGTCCTCATATCCGATTCAAATTGATGTTGTAGCATTGTAATCAAAGATTTTATTTACATCTAAATATATATAATTTTTTTTTCCTTTGTAAGGTTTTATAAGCATTGATTGTGGGGCTACTAATGCATACCTAGGAAGTTCTCCTAAATTCTGGTACCAGACTGATTTCGAATACATTGATTCTGGAGAGAATATGGAGGTGTCTCCTGAATTTGCAAGAAACGATATGCTACTTATGGTAACGACCTTAAGGAGCTTTCCATATGGAACAAGAAACTGTTACACTTTGAGACCAAACAAAGTTGCAAACTCTACAATCTTGATTAGGGCATACTTTTTTTATGGCAATTATGATAGCAAGAATGAGACACCAATATTTGATTTACACGTTGGTGTGAATAAATGGACCACTGTCCATTTGGAGAATGTACGAGACTCCCGATACTATGAGGTATATATTGTTCCTCCGGAGGGGGATGTCCAAGTTTGTCTTGTAAACACAGGACATGGCACTCCTTTTATAAATGGATTGGAGCTACGTACTCTGGAAAATGCCCTTTATCAACCTGGTCCAGGGGCATTGGATATCAAGTGGCGTGCGAATGTAGGGACGCAGTGGGAAGAAATCCGGTAAATTTCAATTATTGATAAGTGGTTAAGTTTAATGCGACTTTTTTTTTGGGTTGATTTAGTACTTTGACGCACAATTTGGTTATAAACAGAGTACTAGTCGAGCTTGACTTGATGTTTATTCAAGTTAGATTTAGGAATAATCAAGTCGAGATTGAGTTCAAGCTACTCAAGTAGTTTATTGAGCTGAGTTCGAATTTCGTATGTTTATCTCAATTAGCCTGCAAGTCTAATCGAGCTTTGTCAAGCTTCAGTCTAATATAAATGTGAATCAAATTTGAATCAAGTTTGGATATTAATAGTACAATAATTAGAATTAAAAATATATTTTTAATATATAATGTCTAAACGAGCTTAATCAGGTTAAGCTCAAGTTTATATAATACTATTTCAAGGAAAACTCGAGTCCGAGCTCAAACTTAATATTATACCTTCTCCACTTGTTTGCAGCCATTAGTAGTAAATCGGACTTTTTTGCTTATATTGTATAGTAGTTTATTTGGCAATTTTAAAATTTTTCAAAAATTGTTCCTATAAATTTATAAATTTTCAAATATGATCAATATATTTTTCCCTCTCATTTTCTTTCTTACAATTAAGTTTGTGACTTATCCTAACGAAATTCTAGATCTGTCATAGAAACGTGAGATGCAACCTGATTCTTGGTTGTGATAAGTTTAGCTACACAACTTCTTCCTAAGAGTTTAAATTGATATTGTTAGACCGAGTTGATCTGCCTGGTTCAACCTGATTGAACTTGACCCTTCCTTGAGAACGGGCAGGTTCAATCGCGGTTTAATCATCGATTCAATATAATTTTACCCATTGATCCTTCACCCTCTAAAATATTAGAATCAAGGTTCCGGCCTGAATTTTATGACATTGGTTTAAACTTGTAAATTTAGGATTATCTTTTCATATTTTTATTATTACTTAACAAGTTGCATTGGAATACTATGTATCCATCTAGGTAAAATCTCACCATCCCTTGTAAACCATGTCAATTTAAGTCAAATATCTAACATTTAATCAGCACTTAGCTTATTTATTCAAATAACTCTAATCTCTACAAGCTCGGACCGTTATGCTAATCTCAATCTTATATGTCTAATAGGTACCCAGATGATGTTTATGATCGAGTATGGAAAAAGTCGTCGTCTAGCATTTTTCTTAATAATTATTCTTGGTCGCCAATTTCAAATGAATCCATCTTCAACACAAATGGCATGAGTGGTATCTATATATTACCCGATAACGTATTGATGACAGCCGTCGGATCGCATAATGCGAGTTTTCCTTTATGCTCTCAATTGTACAGTGATGCATCAACTACTACATGGCATGCATATTTTCACTTTGTAGAAGTCCAACAACTTAAAGATGGATTGGAAAGGAAAGTCAAGTTGTCCAACAATAATAGAAGTGGAGAAGCTGTTACACTTCAATTTGCAAAACCAATCACTCTCTCCATGCCAATTTATGGAACAACGGTTAACTTTTGCATATCTGCAGCTGAAGGATCTAAGCTTCCCCCCATTGTCAATGCTATAGAGTTATTCAGGGTCATAGACCTTCCAAATGTACCCACACTTTTGGTTGATGGTATGATCCTGTCTGATATTGCACACTTCTAACTCCATCATTCAAGTATCACACATTATCATTTGGAATGATCTTTGAATTGCGCTTAATTGTCCAAACTACACTAAATCTCTTGATTTAACAGTTGATGCAATTACAAGTATTAAAAAAATGTATTCAGTGCCTAAAGATTGGCAAGGTGATCCATGTGTTCCAAGGAATTTTTCATGGGAAAGCATTGATTGCAGTTACAACAATCCATCGAGAGTTGTGTCGCTGTAAGTAACCAATGGCCCAATGTCTAATAGAAAAATCATTGTACATAATTGATGAATTATTTGAATTTGATGTAGGGAAGCTGATATGGCATTTTTTTTTCTTTGTTTTGGATGTTCAAATGATGCCAAAATTGATAATAGGAACTTGAGCTTTTGCAACTTGACAGGGGAGATGTCTACTTCTTTCTCCAAGCTTGATAAAGTTCAAATCTTGTAAGTCAATGTTTTAGTCATCACATAAATTTCCAACACCATTATGCATGCTTGTAATTTATAATTATTATTGTTGGAAGTGTGTGGGTTCTTAGATTCATACGTAGGGAGTCAATATAGAATTGGGCCACATTAGAAGACTAGTAGCTTTGTGTTTAATATGCCAAAGATCTTAGGCAAACTATACTCACTACCTTATTGTTTATATATTTCAATTAGTTTGTCCTTTAGTATTCCATGTGAGACTATTTTGTTTTTTTGTCTTTCTACACTTTCCCTCAAATTCAACTAGTGTAACCCAATTGTGACTTGCTTTTTCATTTTATCTCAGGCTTTTTTCTTTTAAGCTCTTATATATATTTTATTATCACTAGCTCACTTTTTTTAAGCCTTTTTTTTTTAGCCTTTTGATATATAGTTTGTACCATGCCTTTCAATTTTTTTTAGATTTTTTTTTTTAAATTTTGGATCGAGTGCCCTGAGGCAATGAAATATGATACCACTAAAAGTATTTGATTGAAATAGAATAGAAAATATAAGATGATATTGGATAGAAAAAATGTTGAAGTAAAAAGTGATTTATAGAAATTGATAGAATATATTAGAATATGTTTAGACATGAGAAGCATTTGTCTATTTCTTTGTTTTTCTTACTTGGTTACAAATGATGGAGGAATGCCTATTTATAAGTTGTCTTCTCCTCAATGAATTGTGGAGATCAAATTGATATGACAGTTATAACACATTATCTAGATTGGTTCAACTACCATCTAGAATATTACAACTACTTTCTAAAGCATGACATAGAAATATATAATCTAACATATTCTAGAAATTCCACATAATTCATATTCTAGAATATTGAATTTATGTCGATTAGGGCTTGGGCTTAGACTTGGACCAAAGTGGATCAATTTTAATAATTATTAACATACAAATGCAAAGTGGCATTGTTTAACCTTTTGGTTAAGATGATTCTACATCTAAAGCTTATTGTAGTGGCAAAGATGAAACTTCTAAATTTGAATTGCTACATACTCATTTAACTCACCAATTAGTCAACTCATACACTAGATGAGATTCAATTGAAGTTTTAACAAAAGCATGCAAGGGAGTGTTAACTAATAAATATAAAATAAGACTAAACTTAATATATTTAAGCTTTTGCATTAATTTTTTATTGACCAACACTATCAAATGGTTCATTATATGTTGAGTCATATGACATTGTTGATATAATTGAAATTTGTAAGGAAAGAGCCTACAATGAATTCCCTTTTTGATGTCTTTACATTAATAGATGCATGGCAATAGTGCATTGATGATTAAAAATGAATAAAATTTCCACAGTGCTAAGTTTTCTTTTTTCCTTGATATTGTATTAGGGACTTATCATACAATGGACTATCAGGACGCTTGCCAAATTTTTTAGGTGAATTACCAAACTTAAAAATCCTGTAAGTTATGGAAATTCAACAGGTTCATAAACATTTCAAACTTTGATATGTAATTATTGTTTTCTCACTAAAAGGATATTTGGTTGATTTATTTCATTATCTTGTTACAGTTATTTAATGGGGAACAACCTCACTGGTCTAATTCCCACTACACTTAAGAATAAGGTCAAAGTTGGAACATTGGATTTACGGTAAGAAATGACACTAGTGACCATTATCTAACATTTTAGACTATCCATTAGTGCTTAATATTTATGATTATAAAAAAAGAAAGTTATAACATTTCCATGCATTAAAATGTATTTAACTAAATTATGAGAAATGTTCAAAATACATCAATCTCGTATTTATTTTATTTTACTTTTTTATTTTTATTTTATGAGGAATTCAAATATACTTGACTCAAATTTCTTCTTGAAGCATGGAAGGAAATCCTTTATGTCAAATAGAACATTGTGAAGAAAATAAGAAGAGCAATGAGAAGAGATCAGTTGTTCCAATCATTGCATCCAATTCATCAACAGTTGCCGCTTTAGTCGTTTTATGTGCTCTAATGATTTTTTGGAGATTTAAAAGATTAGAAGGTAACATTATTAATGTTGTCTCATTTCCTATTTGAGTTTGTAGATATCAAAAGCATGATCATGTTGCTTGAAATACTCAAGAAAGTGTATCCATCTTCCTTGGGACGCTAAATGCTCAAAGCTAATAAGAACTCGCAACTAACTAAGATATGCAATATCAAGTCTTGAATTATATAATGGAGGCATACTAGAGACTAGAAAAATGAAACCTTAGATAATTTGTCCACTTAATATGTTATTAAAGACTGTGATCCCATTTTTCTTTATTTTGTAGATACCATTAGACATCTTCAGATGGAAGGTCATATTAAATCAAGGAATCGACCTTTCAAATACAATGAAGTTCTGCGAATCACAGGGAATCTAAAAACTGTAATAGGGGAAGGGGGGTTTGGAAAAGTGTACCTTGGTGACTTGATAGATGGAACTAAAGTTGCTGTGAAATTGCTATCAGAAACATCACGGCAAGGGCACCAGGAGTTCCAAGTAGAGGTTAGATCCATTATGTGAATTTATACTTTTGCACTTACTGAGATACATCATGTTGAACTATACTTACTCCAACTAATTTCTTTTCATTGCGGACTCAAAGTTATTTATTTATCGCAGGCACAACTCTTAATGATTGTTCACCATAAAAACCTTGTTTCTCTAATTGGCTATTGTCATGATGGAGGAAATATGGCACTTATATATGAATACATGGCTAATGGTAGCTTAAGACACCATTTATCAGGTACTTTGGGGTTTGAAACCCTTCACTCTTGGTTTAGCAACTTCATATTATGTGATTTCTTAGAAAAGGCTAAAGGAGATCATAACAATTTAAGTCACAAGAACATTGAGACATTGAGTAAACCACATCTATTAGAAAACTGGAAAAGAACATTATAATTTTCTTGATAAATTTTTCATCCACAGCCACATAATCCAAAAGTATAAGCTTGTTACATGAGCATCCTAAAATCTAGTTATTGTTGGATTCCCCCCATTACTCTAATCTTTGGGAGCACCATTTCTAAATATGAATCCATGGCTAATATCTATATATACCTATATATATATATATATATCACACATTGAGCTGATTTGAAAGCTTTTGCTTGTTAAATCTTGTGGCTTTATACTTATTGGTTAGAACATAAACATGAGGCATGTGATAAACGTAGAATTATTTGTATCTTAGTGGAAATTATAAGAAATAAAAGGAAGTATATTCTAGAGTTAATTTTCCTATCTGAGTTTGCCTTCTGCAGGAGAGAAAGCCTCATCTGTTCACCCTTTTTCTTTTCTTAGCTATTAATTTATATGATTTGTAACTGAAAAATCAATTTAAATCTTTATTTGTAGAAACATTGGCAGGGGTATTAAGTTGGAAACAAAGACTTCAAATTGCAATTGATGTGGCACAAGGTTGGTAACAACTGAAAAAGGAATGAATTGAGTCATATAACTTGGTGTTAAGTAATTTTAAATAGCAAATTTTGTGGAACAGGGCTAGAGTATCTACATAATGGATGCAAGCCACCTATAATACATAGGGATTTGAAGCCCTCAAATATTTTGTTAGATGAAAACATGCAAGCAAAGATAGCAGATTTTGGCTTGTCTAGAAGATTCTTAACAGAAAGTGCAACTCATGTTACCACTCGTGTTGCAGGCACTTTTGGATATGTGGATCCTGAGTAAGTTCATGAATTAGCATCTAATTTATAATTGGCCTTATCTTGTTAATTCATGGAATACAATTCCAAAGAACTATTACTTTTATAGTTCTCTTTAAAGAGAATGGAACTCTAAATTTCTTGGAGTGCATTGTGTTTTGAATACACAACTTTCTTGTGACAAGACTCTAATCTTACAATTTTCTTGTCATGCTTTTTAGATTCCAAGCAACCAACAACCTAAGCAAGGCAAGTGATGTCTACAGCTTTGGTATTATCTTATTTGAACTCATCACCGGCCGCTCTGCAGTCATTACAGGCTCTGTGAAAAGCATTTTGATATTAGATTGGGTAAAGACTTTGATCGATAGAGGAGATATCCATAGAGTCGTTGATCCAACACTACATGGAGAATTTGAAGTCAATTCTGTATGGAAAGCTATAGATATAGCCAAGTCATGCACATTGATTCCTAGGATCCAAAGGCCTAACATGAGTATTATCTTGGTTGAGTTGAAACATTGCTTGGCAATACAATTGGAGTCAAATAATAACCTTCATGGAGTTGGATGTAACTCAACAAATTCAATACGCACAGATGGTGGAGCTTGTATGGATTCTGAAGCATTTAGTTTAATAAGTGGAAGATAGAGTATGAATAGTTGTATTCTCTAGTCATAAACTAGCTCCTTTTTTTTTTTCCCATTAATTTTTACTATAAGGAATGTCGTTTGTTTGACGTCAATCAATACTATATTGTACTTCCAATTCCAGTTTCAGTTTTGTTTTAATAAGAAATCTAGTTTTGTGGAAATTAATAATGATGGCATTAATATATTTTGCTCTAACAAAAGTTTTTCTCTTATACCCAGTAAAATGTATCGGGTAGCAATTGCAAGATATCTGATGAGTCTAATTTGCTACAAATAGGTTTCAATCTGTTTGGATTATCAGATTTTTGTCGGTATCTGTATCTGTGTCAGATCAACATTTATAACTTATTTGTATCATATTGGTATTGGTTCAGGATTGGTTATGTTTAATTAATTTATTCAATTTATGAGTAAAACTATAAGCTTTTCACTGATATCAGCTTAAAAACGATACTAGAATGATATTAAAATGATCCAAAAATGATGAAACAAACAGAGAAATATGTATTCAATGTTTAAACATATGCTCAGCAAGCGCATTCTGCTACCCACCCAGTGAAAAATAACACAACACATTTCAAAACCTATGCCAAGAGATTTGATATTCAACTTCTCATATTCCCACCTAGCAATTGGAGCAAGGAAACTAGACGATGTAGAAAGACATATATAATTAGTTAATGATTTATAAATTGATACTCCATTTTTGTTTAGTAGGTGACTTCAATTATGATATTTGAACATATATGTTCGTGGTTTACAACTTTACCGAGCTAAGATTCAAGAAGACAATAAGGAAAACCCTAAGCGGTCGTGACTAGAAATGGATACTTATATATACCATGTTGGAAATATATATATATATATATATATATATATAAATTGATACCCTTTACCAGTTCTGCACCCATCAATTATTTCCCATGATTAACCCTAATAACTTATAAGGCACCTTATCGTATATTTATATTATACTATATAATTGTCTATCTACTAAAGGTTCACATAAACTATGAAAGATTGCATAAAAGAATAACTATTCATTTTAATTTTAGGCAACCTCAAATTAGTCTAATTGGCCTGATAATCACCCATACTTTTATAATCAAGTGATATGAATATTATTCTTCTAATGAAAAGTCGATATATTAGGATTCCTCATTTCTTAAAGTTATAATAGGTGGTAATGAGGAAAAAAAACTAATTATTTTCTCGTTAATATAACTAGTTTTCTTAAATCCCGCCGTTAGAAAACGGAATGAATACAATACGTGGGTTGGATAATTACATATTGAAGACTTGACTTTCATGCCATTTTATCAGCTGGAAATGGATCGGTCAGCAGTCATGTTAATAGATGGGTTGAGTGTGAAATTGGTAGGAGATTTGTAAATAATCTCATAAATTTTAATTTAATAGGAGGAAAGTGTGAAACCTTCTACGAAATAGGGCACGCTCTATCAAGTATCAACAACATAATTCTAATGCTCTGCAATATTAATATAGGCTTGCGTTTCAACCGAAAGTCACAGAAGTAAACAAGACATTTCCAACGGATTTGAATACATACACACAGATATATATATATATATATATATAAAATAATTCGAAGACTAAAATCAATTGACTTAAAAAGTCTACACTTTTACTCTTATACACTCGAATGCATTAGTTTGTTGGTTTTTTCCTTTTTTCTTTTTCCATCTTATGCTTGAGGTCTGTTTTTATGAACATATAGGACAGATGCATAAGACAACCTAAGAGGTTGGAAGATTACATTGTAACAATAAAGTTAAAAGATAGTTACAATAGTTGATTTAGTCAAAACAGTTATTGTAATCATTTTAATTTTACATAACCTGATTATAATAATTATTAAAAATATAATATAGAATTATAAAGAACTATAATAAAAAGTCACAGAAATCACTCCTAATTTTTTGTAAATAAAAAATTATTAAAGTACGAACAAATAACGATCGTTGATAAACTCACGTTACTGTAAAATTTAAATCAGTGTCCTTAAACTCAAAATTAGAAAAATAAGATCTTAATAATGATATAATAATTATTAAATTAACTTTAATATTTTAAGACTATAAAATAACACTAGAAAATTTACTATTAATAGAATAAATAATTCCTAAACAATAAAAGATAATATTCTGTGATAATAATCAATAAGTCAACAAATAATCGTAGCTAATCATAAATTTCAAAATACAATAGAAGACAAGTAATTTCTAAAACCTCTTGGTTATATAAAGATAGTTTAAAGATAAATCATTAAAATTATAAGAAATGTAAAAAGATCATAAACTGATCAATACTAAAGAATCTAAACCCTAATTAAAGATTTGAATTATACCAATACTTTAGTTAGAATATTTTGAGTTTATAGAGAATAAAATTCTAATTTAACTATTGTAACCCGAGTATCTTTATAACTAGTAAAATAAACAAAATAGTAAATGTAAAATAGATATTAAACATATGACCAAATAAAACACTCTAGAATAAATCTATGAATAATAATAGACTCATTTATAACTTAAAAACCCTGAAAAGAAAATTCTTTGACCCTAAAAAATACAAAAGATAAGATTTCGTATCTTGAGCAAATAACTTAGGATATAATTAAAAGTAGCTCTACCTTTCAAAATCAATAAAAGAAAACTCCATTTTAGAATCCATTGATTATAAAACAATAACTAAAAGATGAACCGGTAGTATTATAAATACGCAATAAGAACAAAAACAGATTCATAACTGATAATCTAGACTTCAGGAAAATACTTGGATCGCAACATTATTCTAGTTAGGAGATTCTGACCTATGGGAACTAAAAACCTAATTTAGTTTATTAGACCCAAAAAATTTTAATCGTGTAAACTTTAAACTCAAATCTATATTAAAAAACAACCTAGAAAATTTGTAGAAACTTTATTTGAAATTATAGAGATAGAACTCTCAAATAATTGATATATTTGTACCCATTTAACTTAATAAACTACCTTGAAACTAAGATAATTAACTAACTAAATAATATTATATTATTAGTTGCTCAAAATTCAATGGGCAAAAGGATATATTACGGCTGGAAATCCTCCAAATTGCTCCAACCGAAATCCTCAAAACAACTTGCCAAAATTGCACCAAACAAAATAAAGATTGACCAATAAAACATGTCCAGCTAAGCACCACAATTAATGCCTTTGAAATCATGCAAAACAATTGCAAATTCAGAGGAGCAAATTCACTCCTCTTGGCCGAAAGTTTTTCCATGAGAGCTATAGCCATTTTACTTATATATACATTCCATTATTGACTACAAAACAAGGCAACAACACATACAAAACATACTCCAACATACCATTAACAAACCTCCACAAGGATCACTAACACAAGGTTAAGGAAACAAGAAACAAATGTAAGTTAAAATTCGTTTTTGGCTAGTAATCACACAAAACATTGGTTTAATTAATGTTATACCAATTTTAGATTGGGTCAGACCAAGGGAAGAAGTATAACATCATCCCATCAGCTCAAACAAGGTAATGTTTCATCCTAAAATTCCATATATGTATTATGATATGTAGAAGCAAGGAAATCATAGAGTATGATTATTATAAGGTGTTATATGTATTGATATATCACATATGATACATGTAAAGTATGGAAAAACACTTAGAAAAAGTTTAAACACAAGTATAATGCATAAATAAATTAAGAAAACCAAGTTCGAAACAGAGGAAAAACGAAGAAGATGATGAATAGTGATAACACCGGCCGTGTATGCGCTCAACGTTGGCAGCTTAAAGGGATAAGCTGGCGGTATTAAGGCGGTGTTCTCTAGAACAGAAGCTACATAATTGTTGAAAACACGTAAAATTGAAAGAATGCCGCCATCTGGAGTGCAACACCGGAGGTGTTGAAGCTGGCGTACATTGTAACGCTAGCAGCCTTTAAAGCCATCGTTCTCTAGAACTCGAAGCTTGTAAATTTTACACGAACGTCAACAATATATAGCTCAATGCTAGCAGCATTGGAGTCGTTGTAAGTGTAAAATCTCTCCTAGAATGAATCTATTTGTATAATAATAATAATAATAATAATAATAATAATAATAATAATAATAATAATAATATAATAATATTATTTTATTATTATTATTATTATTATTATTATTGTTATTATAAATAAATAAATATAAATAATTTTAAGACTAGCAAGCTTAAAATGATTGTTAAGTACTATATTTTAATAACTATTTACAACTAAAAGACATTTTAGCTAATTAGACAAAGTAATTAAGTTATGAAAATTGTCCAATAATCATTTTAGATAGATAAATATATAAGAATGAAAATTAAAATAACTTAAAATTACGAATAATGTGATTCCTAAGAATAATAGATAATAACTTGGGCCGAGATCAAGAGAAACATGATAAAACTAAAAATTATAAAATAAATATTAGTTACCATAAAGTGACCAAACTAACAAATAGTATAAAGATAAGAAACTATTAAAAAAACTCTATAATTACTCAATGAAATAAAATTTAAGTTTAATATATATATTCAAGCTTTAAAAAAACTAAAAATATGTTAGAAAAGTAATTAAGGAAATGAATACTAAAAGTAACTGTATAAATAGAAGTTTCAAGACAACTACGATTGACAAACGAAGAAATAATTAATAAGAATTTACTATCAATATAACCACTAATGGAAGAAGAAACTTAAGTAAACTTAGAATAAATAAAATGCCTTAAATATATATATATATAATATAGAGAGAGAGAGAGAGAGAGAGATGTTAATTAAAATCAAGAAAAGCAAAATAAAAATAAATAATAGATAGCAAATATCAATTACCTTAAGGTAGATATACTAAAAAGACCATAAAAATAGAAAAAGCTTAATAACAAAATTATCAATTACAACTCAAAATATTTTATAAATTTGGGAAGATTTCTTTTATATAAATATGAATTTTACAACTTTATTAGATAAATATAATTTATATAAAGTTAAAGATTTTAACTAAAATATATATTCAAATTAATAGGACTTGAAATAATACTGTCAATATCAATATATAAAATAATAGTATAGTGATAAATATCTACTATCTTATTTTATAGGGAAAAAAAAAACAATTCTTAGACTTCTAATAGCCTAGTACGACAATTAAGTAAGGACAACAGGTGAGTAACTTTGACTTTATCACATTGCTTGTGCTTGTAGTATAACTGCATTTGTTATAATATATATTCAACTGATATGCATGTGGGATTGGGTATAATACATGATGATTGGTGTATGATTGAATGCTAAATTATCATAATATAATTGATAATTCTATTATATGATAATTACTATATGAAGTATGTTGATAATTGTCTATGAATTGTATGATCACCTTAAACTTGATTAAAAACAACTGGTACCATAAATAAAAAATGAACATGCATTGCATTATATGCACTTATTGCATTTTAAAAGGAGTGATACCCTGCTCGTATTAGCATTTCGGTTCTCTGGTGCACGTCTGGTTTTTCTATATGACATTTTCCTAATTCTGCCAGGAGTACCTTTGTTCCATTCTATTCCACAGGAACTAACTGGTATCGAAGGAACACCACTTGTGGTATTGACATGAAATGGCTAATACTTAATGGTGTTTCTTTGTTCCAAGGATAAGAGTGAAATATTTTAAAATAATTTGTGAGAGTTTATGGTACCCATTCTTCTTTGGTTCTCTAATTCTCCTAGGCACGGTATATTGCTCTTCATGGCTTCCTTCCAACATCGATGAGAGGGCATAAATCTCTATCCTGTTTAGATTCCGGATATCTAAGCTTGTACTTGCACATATGGTTAAGTGTTGCATTACATATGCTTATTAATTAAACTTATTTGTTATTGCTTGATGTGTGGTCTGGTCAGGTTATCTCACTAAGCCCGTGGTTCGCTCACCCCCCAATAGTTTTTGTGCAGAAATAATGATAGCTGGGATTGAGCTAAGAATATATGAAGAATGCCTTTCCAACTCACTTTATTGATGTTAGAAATAGGTTGTCATGAACTTAGATTACAATTTTGCATAATTTGTAAGAAGAGCAGTGACCTTACATTTTGTAGATCGAAACCCCACTTTTACTATTTGGTAGGGGATACCGATTCTCTGCGATCTTGCTAGAATGTGGAAAATCAAATTCCATAGTTAAACATCCATAATATTATATGTACATGTATCATTTAAGTAAATATATATTAGTAAATAAATAGAGTCTTATAAACTCTGATTTGCAAGATAGTTCTCATATTATGGGTGTACACACGGTATAATAACTTTAGATTAATCCTATTAGGCCCCCTTTTGAGGTATGACAATTATAGTTTATAACTAACAGATCTTAACAGAAATCAACAAACAATAACAAGATCTGTCATTTGTAAACATGTATATAAAAAGGGAAAATGAATACAAAAAGGGCAACGAATATTTCCCTAAACAAGAATTTTCTTGAGGAGTCAGTGGCTAGTCTCGAAGTAGCCAAGAATCTAATGTAGTTTCTGTAATAAAAAACATGAGAAGTTAGTCGTAGATGAAATACTTGAAAAACACACTATAAAGTAGAAGAAGAAGTATAGTATCAATAGAAAGATTAATACTTGTGCGTACAATGAAGTAGGGAAAACACGTTTAATATCCTAAGGTTTAGAACGTTGTGGGCTGGGCTATTTCTTTGAGAAAAGGCCTAACAATTTTTGGTGCTTTCGTCTCCTCGATTGGAACCATGCCAGAAACAAGAATTTCAAATGATATGGAAATGTTAATGAATTCTCTACTAGCCATCAAAGAAACTTTAACTCAATAGTCTATAAGAATAGACAAAATTGAGTTGAATCAGAATCAATAAAAAGATCAAAATTGTAGTCAAAATCAGGTTGATTCATCATTTTCACAAGATATTACCAATACTGAAACTTTGTTAAAGGATATCAAACTAGAGATACCAAAATTTTTGGGAGAGGATGTTTTCGGATGGCTCTTTAAAGTAGATCAATTCTTCCCATTTCATAGGATTAAAGAAGAGAAAATAATTACCATAACAAGTTTTGCTCTTGATGGTGATGCACAACAGTAGTACCAGTGGATGCACCAAAATTGCCAACTAAGTTCTTGGTTAAGATTTGTAGAGGCTTTGTCAGCTAGGTTTGGACATTCTGCTTTCAAAGATATGCAAAGCACATTGTCAAAATTGACACAAACTTCATCTATCTTAGATTACCAGTTAAAGTTTGAGTCCTTGTCTAATAGAACTCTTAGATTATTAGAATCATTTTTGATGAGTCGTTTCATATCTAGACTATTGCTTGCAATAAGAAGAGAAGTTCAAATTTCCAAACCAAAATCCTTAATGGATGCTATTTGGCTAGCAAGAATGTTTGAAGACAAACTTTCTAATCAATATGATAGCATACAACTACGTTCTTCATCATCTTTTTCTTCAAAACCCCTTCAATTTTCAAAACCATACCATTCAAAATCATATACAAATTTGACCTAAACACAAAACTATACACTTCAACCACAAACACAGACCCATACATTTCAGCCATAAACATAAACCCATATACTGTCCCAAAATCCAAACACACAACAACCCAAATACAGTTAAACAGTTGTGAACGTTTTTGGGGTTGAGTGGTATTATAGAAAATTCATTAGAGGTTATGCATCCATAGCTGCACCACTCATTGATTTACTAAAAGAGGATCAATTTCAATGGTCTCCAGAAGCTACTTGGGCCTTTGAACAACTTAAAGATGTTTTGGTTTCAGCTCCAATTCTTTCATTACTAGATTTTACTAAAACATTTGTAATAGAGATAGATGCTTCTGGTTTAGGAATAGGAGCAGTACTATTGCAAATGAGAAACGATTTGCTTCTTTTAGCAAGAAGTTTGCATCTCACATGATAAAACAATAAACCTATGTGAGAGAATTGCATGGATTGGTAGAGGTAGTACGCAAATGGTGCCAATACTTATTGGGAAATCATTTCATAATTCGAACAGATCATAGAAGTCTTAAGGAATTATTCACTCAAGTAATTCAGGCACCTACAACAAAAATATTTGGTAAAATTACTAGGATATGAATATGCCATTGTGTACAAGGTAGGAAAGGATAATCAAGTGGCAGATTCACTTTCTAAACAACATGTGACTGAATTATTGGCTCTCTCAATGCCTTCTTTTGATATGGAAAATCAATTGAGACAAGAATATGCTAATAATAATGACTTTCAGAAGATTATTGATGATATGCAACAGGGTAAACCACTAAAATGGGAGCTGAAATGGCATAGTGGCCTTTCGTGTTATGATGGTCAATTGTTTTTGGTTCCTCCTTCCATATTAATTCTAGCTATATTACATGAGCTTCATTGATCCCCTATTGTTAGACACTTTGGACATTTTAAGATATATCAAAGGTAGCATCTCAGTTTATATGGACTGGTGTGAAGAAATCAATAGAACAGTTTGTTAATGACTATATAATCTGCCAACCGGTCAAATATATGACCAAATCACCTCAAGGATTATTGAATCCTTTAATTATTTTAGATGCTATTTGGGAGGATATTAGCATGCATATTATTACATGTCTACCAAATCATAAGTGTACATGTGATTTTTGTTGTAGTTGATAGATTATCCAAATACTATCATTTGGTTCTTTAGATTCACATGTTAATGCCTTAAAAGTAGCTTAATTGTTCATTTCAATGGTGGTATGTTTACATGGGTTTCCAAGATCAATTGTTTCAGATAGGCATCCCATTTTTATCAGCAAGTTATGGTAAGAGCATTTTAGACTGAGTGTATTAAATTAACACTTTCTAGTGCTTATCACCCTCAATTAGATGGACAAACAAAGGTCCTTAATAGAGTTATTTAGTAGTACCTACGATGTTATGTCATGGATTGTCCAAAAGATTGGGTTAAGTATCTACCATGGGCGGAGTTTGCTTATAATACTTCAACACATGAAGGAGCTTGATTGTCTCCTTTTGAAGTAGTTTATGGGAGAAAGCCTCCAACAATTGCTATTTATAAGAGAGGCAATACTTCTTTAGAGGCATTAAATGTTGAATTACGTACTAGAAAGATTTTACAAGTTTTCAAAGTTAACTTACAAATTGCACAGGAGAAGATGAAAAAATATGCGGATCTTAAACGATCTGATGTTTCTTTTTGTCCTAGTGACCTAGTATTTGTATGATTGCAGCGATACAAACATATTTCTACAGTCCAAGGCAATTATTCTAAGCTGGCAAAGAGGTACTATGGACCATTTTGAGTTATTAAACAAAGTAGATCCACAACTTATGAACTTGATCTTCCTAATGGCTCTAAGATTCACAATGATTTTCATTGCTTAGTTCTTAAATGAGATTCAGGTTACAATAATCCATCACTGGATTTACCTTAGGAATCTTATGATAATCACCTTATTATACAGCCACTAGCTATAGTAGGGTCTCGCCAACTATTAAGGAATAGAGTGAAAATTACTCAAGTTCTAATTTAATGGCATGGTTTACAATTAGAGAATGCTTCTCGGGAGGATTTTGATACTTTTCGAGCTATTTACTGTAAACCCCCAAAAATTTTCATAATTCATAGAAAATAATTCTAGAAGTTTAAAATTTAAATCCCAAAAATCGACTCAAGTTAAAACCAAATTTTAAATCAAGACAAACACTAGAAACGAAACCCTAAAACGCAAACCAAGTTAAAATCTAATTCTAAATAAAGATAAAAAACGAGATTTCTTAATTTGAGAAATAGGGAACCCTCAAGAACAAAATGAAAAAAAATCCAACTATCGGTCGAAACAACATTCGTACATCAATCAAATCACCTAACCGTTTCCTAACACGTAAACCAAGACAATATATCCAAGTAATGATCAACAACAAAATCTTAAAACCCTCGATAAATTTCAGAATCCGAAATTTCAATTTTCGCCAAAAGACAAATTGAGTCAACTCATAACCCTAGACTCGGTTAAACGATCCTGAGAACTAAAAACTATTAAATAATCACAAATAAAATGAGATAAAACATAGACATTGAGCTAAAAATATAAAACAATCAAAACTCGAAAATTATACGATCTTACGAACATCTCGACGAAACCGGAAGTCAAACCAGGAACCCTAAGCTCAACAAAGCCTATAACGAACCCTAGTGTTTAAGATCCGGTAATCTCTCATTTTCAAACCCTAGAAAACGAAATTAAGCCAATAGCTTAAAATAGTTCGAAATAATATATGGTAACATAAAAATATTAGATTCGCGAATTTCGAGTGTCCTTCGGACTCAAACAGGATCAGTGCTCGAAAAGTATGTCCCGGAGCTCGGAATATTAAAAATATTCCATTTATACCAATAGACTCGTAAAAATATAAGGATTCCAAAAATATCAGATTTAGAATTTTTCGGTAGCTAAAAATTACAGATATCGCATTATTACGCGTATTTTTATTACTACCGGTACTTTAATTGTCTAGTCTACTATTCATAGTACTTTTCTACTATTCATTACTATTTCACTATCTCTACTTTTTCTTACACCTATTTTTTACACCTACATACCTATTTTTTTACTTTTTATATTTTCAATACATCTTTTATCAAATCATATCTCACATATTAATTATTTTCTTACAAATTTCACTCAAAAATCAACTCACACCCCTCTATATGTCCTAGAACCGGCGCCACCCTCCTCTCTCTTCACTAAATTATTTTTCTTTTTCAATTTATTATTTATTACATCAAAAAATCACTCAAAATAAATACCCCACCTCTTCCATTCTTCACACTTAATTTCACTACTAAAACTCTCAAATCTCTCCACAAATTCTCTCTTCAAGAATTTTCCTATTAAAACTCTCTCAAACCAATTCCTCACAAAAATCATTCCTCATACATAAACTATCTACCACATATCACTACTCACATAATACCCATTTCATCTACCATCTTCATACCTCTTACATACTTTAGGTAAATATTTTTTTCATCTATTATTCATCTATGTCATGTAACTTAACATGACTATGGTGTTGTTTTGAAACTCATATGAGTAGTAAAAGCAACAACATGTTCATGTTTTGTTCTTGTACATAAGCTTCCTATTTTATTATGTTGTTATTATCATTATGATTATTTGCTTCTAATCTAACTTATATATATAGTATTATGTATATATATTTATTTAGAGCATATAAGCTCATTTGTTATTTATTTACTTTCAAGTTATGCAATTTACTTATTTTATGTTGTTATTAAGACTAGTCTTTCTAGTCTTAGACTTGTCCATATTAAGTCAAAACAACCTTTTGTTTATTTTCTTTAAATTTTCGGGACTAGTCCATTCTTAGTCTCGGGATGCCTTGATGAAGCTAAGGCTCCAATACTTGACCAGGATACCTTGATGAAGCTAAGGTTCCCAATACTTGATATTTTATTTTCCTGCTTATTATTTATTTTCAGTATTTTTCTTGTCCTTATTATTTTATATGCTCATGATACTTGCATCTACATAATGTTAATGTCTCAACTAAATCTAAAAAGTAGAATTTCATTTATTAAGGGAACTCAAAACTAGATTTTCTATTATATGGTTTGTCACAAAATAATGAAGTTATTATCAAATAACATAGAAATAGATTAATACAAGTTTTCTCAAAGTTTTCTTAAGTATCACAGATTGTTTTACCAAGGAAACGTAAGAAATAAATATTTCATTTTACATTATGGGAACCTAAGTTCTAGTAAATTAATTGGTTAGTTTTCAAAGTCCGTACAAAAAGCTTAAAGATTAAACTCTTTTAAACTCCATGACCAAAACCAAGAAACAACTAGTTTTTAAAGTTAAGATAAAATCAACTCATAAAGTTATGTACCCACTTAGGAAAATAATAATTTCAAAGTTCCTAAAGAAGAGACTTGTTTTCAAATAATATAAGCAAGATAAGATTAGAAACAAATGATTTTTAGCAATAAAGAGAATTCTTTTCAAAGGAAATAAAAGAACAAGCTTAGAAAACAAAAACTTATATTTTAAAATAATAAATAGACAAGACTCATTTTCTAAAGCCATTTAAAAAAAATTATAAAAAGGTTTTCAATAAATATATTTTTGATAAAATTAACCTTTTATCACTAAAAGTGAAATTTATGAAAGACCAAGGTTAAAGAAAAATTTATTTTGGAAAAAGGAATGAAGAAAATAAAATAAGGATATACTCATTTGTAATGAAAATATAAAGTTTCTTCCAAATGCTTGAAAAGGAATTTATCAAGATAAGTTTTAACACTTTAAAATGAATTGTTTTATGAAATAAATTGTTGAGACACTACCATTAGAAATCATGTATATAAAGTGAGCTTATCTATATACTCAAAGGATTTATCAATTATATATACATATATATATCTATATGTTTACCAAAGGATTTTTGAATGAGGTTGAGTTAGAAAATGGATTTGCAAAAGTTTAGAAAAATTCGTTTTAAATCTGTACCTAATTTTTTCAGAACCTAAACAACCTTTTATGACAAAGATAACCTTAGAAATAGATAGATCTTTTCGAATAGGTAGAAAACGGTTTATTATATGCGAAATTCCGAGTTAAAATGAGCAAGTTATGGTCATTTTAAGTTGGAATTTTCTCTTATACGATTTTACTGCGATTTTAAGTAAAGTTTAGAATCTCCAAGGATAGAAATTCCATGAAAGACTTATCCCAAGTATTTCTTTTGTCTAGGTGACAAAAGATACGAGATTACCCTACCCGATGATTACTACGACTAAGAAGACAGCAAAATGGACGAGTGAGTTATTCCTTCTAATTTCGTTACCTTGCTTGTGCTTGTAAAGTAGTAGCAAGTATACTAAGAAAAGATAAAATGGATATATTTGGAGAATTCGGGATTATGTGTATATATGTGATTCTATGTTTATGCGTGAAATGAGAATTAAGAATATTGCAACTTCAAACTGCTTGTTTAAATAATTTTGTTTACTTACTTGTATGCTTGTTTATTGTCTGCTAAATTGATTGATCGTCCCTAATAAACCTTAATAAGGTTTAGCTTAAGAAAAATAAAATGCTCACGCATAGCATCCATCGAGTCACATTTATTTCGGAAGGCTGCTACTCCTACGCGTAGAGTTGGATTGGCTATGATCGTGCGGTGCCACGGGCCATGTTCCTTCCTAGAGAATCCAAATCGCTCGGGGAAAGCGACTCTAGGTTCGAAGCCGAGCTAACTGAACATTGTGGGTGAGGACCTAGGGACTAGCAATAGAAGGTCGATGATCTTTAACCCCGATTCCCTAACCTTTGATACGGAGGGGTAAATCCGTTTTATATATAGTTTCCTGATAACTATATATATTTGCATAATCATGTGATTGATGCATTGTTTGCATAGCATATGAGTGAAAATATAAATAAACTTGTTTGAATATACGGTGCGGATGAAAAGGAATATCTCACTAAGCTAGTTGTAGCTTATACCCCTATAGATTTTATTGAAACAGGTATACCCATGGCTTAAATTGAGGATCATGACATTAAGGAAGTCATGGGAGGATGATTAAGCTTCTATGAAGGAAATGGAATCATAAGATGAAGTAATTTTGTAAGGTTCTTTATATGTAATGACCTATATGAATAGTGATGCATATTTATTTGAAGTTAATAGAAGGATATGCCCCTAAGAAATGAAATGAAATATGTTTATGTTTTATGATAAGTATTCTCTTTGCCTTGTTACTTATTTACTATCAATATAAATTGCGCTACTCCGATGCGTCCCCTTGGTTGTGATGTACACCTTATACATAATATGAAAGTCTTTGTGTGACTAAGGTAGTCATTCCTAGGCTTTAGTATTGTGTACGACGGACTGCCATGTTTAGGGTACCCCTCGGGGCGTGACATTTACGCTCATTTCAACCTTGGGAACAAGGTTCTTTCTCAAGAGGAGGAGCAAACTATTACGACTAGATAGGAAATATGTAGAAGACAACCTAAGAGGTTGGAAGACTACATTGTAAAATAGTTGATTTAGTTAAAATAGTTACAGTTCATAACTAACAAATCTTAATAGAAATCAACAATCAATAATAAGATCTGTCATTTGTAAACATGTATATAAAAAGGGAAAATGAATATTGAAAGGGCAGTGAATATTTCCTTAAACAAGAATCTTCTTGAGGAGTCAGTGGCTAAACTCGAAGCAGCCAAGCATTTAGTGTAGTTTCTATAATAAAAAACACGCGAAGTTAGTTGCAGATGAAATCCTAGAAAAACACACTAGAAAGT
Source organism: Combretum micranthum (assembly GCA_024138025.1). NCBI lineage: Eukaryota > Viridiplantae > Streptophyta > Magnoliopsida > Myrtales > Combretaceae > Combretum > Combretum micranthum. The sequence goes on from JAMXBD010000510.1 coordinate 438,481, forward strand.
AGAAGAAGAAGTATAGTATCGATAGAAAGATTAGTACATATGCATATAGTGAAGTAGGGAAAACACGTTTTTATGTCCTAGGGTTTAGAACATTGTGGGTTGGGCTATTTCTTTGAGAAAAGGCCTAACATATGTATAGGGCTAAATCTAGATTTTGAGTTTATAATTTAGCTGACCTTAAATGTAGAATTGATTTCGGAATCCAAATAGTTGGTAGCATTGAAGCATCATTGGGGTAGTATAGGTTTATGTCGGCTCAAGGCCGGCGACCTGGAATCTCCAGTAGCTGGCGTACACTGAATTTGTTGAAGGCTAATTAATTTTGTTATAGTAAGCTGGCTGCCTTTGTTTTGGTATTGCCAGTGTTAATTGTTTTGTGATGAAAGCTGACAAACTTTATTTTGTCATAGCTAGCCTTGATTTCTCATTTATGCTGATTTCCATAAAACTCCTCCCAATTGCTTTATTTGCAATATAATCCTCAAAGGCTTGAATTATCACAATAAACATACTCAAGTACCATTTTCTCATGATTTCTATAAAATCAATAATAATTTAGCATGATTTAATTAATGAAAAGTGAGTATAAGATGTTTTTATCAACTCCCTCACATTTGAACTTTCACTTGTCTTCAAGAAAAATAAATAAGAACAAAAGAGAAATCTATCATAAAAAGTACAAAGCCATACTTTCACAAATTCAAGCATCTTTTCTTTGATAGGTCATGACTTGCATTACTGGTGCCTATTGCTTTAACCAAACTGGGTATATGTAATTAGATTACTACAATCAAAATTTAGTAGCTAATCTAAACAAAACAAAATTTAATGTTAGTGTTTAGCAAATGAACCTTTGAGTATTAGTGAGGAAAAACACCCATTTAAACTTCACTGGACATTAGTAGGCATATAGTCTTTGCAACACAAAATAAAAGCATATGATATCTACTCCTTCCCTAGATTGTCTCTCTTTTTACTATAAGTTTTATTTCATTTGGTACTTTTGCATTCATATTCTTTTAATTCATATAGGCATATTTTTTTCTTTCTTTTTTTTTTTTTAAAGTTCATGTATTGAACTTTTGCCTTTTCTCTCTTTTCATTATACTGAGTTAATTGAGTTAGCACATCCTGGGCTCATCATCCAAGTGACCAGGTTTTAAAGGGGCCTTTATAGACTCTTCCTCAATCTAACATTCAAGTTTGGATACTCTTAATTCGATTACCTAAGTCAGTGGAGTAAAGGTTATGCTTGTTTCTTTCTTTTCTTTTGAATGCTACAACAAAATTAAGACTTTTTTTATTTTTATTTTTATAAAGGATCACTAAGTAAAGAGTTTCTTCTACCGTTTTCACTAAGTGTTGAAATGTTTCAAAACAGCTCTAAAGAGTATAGACAAGCTAAATTTTTCGTAGAAGTAAACTTATTTATTTTCCACTTAAGGATTCGACTTACTTTCAAACTTCCAATTCTAAAGCTAAATACAAGGTAAATTTATTCCTTAAAGATTTCACTACTTAATTTCAATTAAGTATTCTAATCACAACAATAGGTGAGTAAGACCCCTAAACAAGTCAATTCCACATTTTTGTTCCTTAATAGATGCTATCAATAATGTTTAGCATAATCTCTAGATTTCATTTCAACTTTTCAAAAAAAAAAAAAAAAATTTGACCTAAAATTTCTGTATAATGATTTAGGAAAAATAAGTTCAAAGTATGGGCACAATACAATTCAGGTTCATATGTCATACATATTTAGTTAATGCAGCAATTCAGATATTAGCAGACAGATATACTCAACTTCATTCTCCATATCCTATCATCCCTTCTCCTATACTTAAACTGAATAGTGTCCTCATTGTTCTTCATTCGGTTTGAAATAGAAAAAAATAAAGATAAAAGAGAAAAGGAATAATGGTACTTCCTTGGTTTTGAATAATTGATGCATTTTGAGTTCCAACTGGTACAACAATAGAGAAGGTTTCCAATTAATCCATCATGAGAGTCCATGTTCTTGTGGTCTACAATTATGCTCTTTAGCTCATGTTTTTTGTCTCATTTGCACAAAAGGGAAAAACATCTAAGCAACAAACAAAAGAAAAAAACAAAAAGAAATATTTACAAGAAAAAGATAATGGTAGGTTGCCTCTTATCTAGCACTTGATTTATATTCTTAGCCTGACTTTCTAACTTTCTTCTTCAAGGAGGATCAAATTGACTAGTCTTTTTGTCCTCATCTTTTCTTTTCTTGCATGCTTCAACTCTTGAATTTTCAGTTGTCATATTAACCTTAGTGAATTTAGGGTTCTTTTTCCAACGCTTCATGATATTCACATTAACTCTCTATTTCCTACCCTCAGCACTATTTTTCTATTTTTCACAACAATAACAACTCTAGCAATGGCCATGATGTTAGTGATTGTGTCCTAGGCCAATTACTAAGTATTGCCATTTCATGTATTTTAATTTAGAGGCATTTTTATTATAAAGTTTGGATGTTTACTTAATAATTAATTAAATCCATTATGAGTTTCATTTGATAATCATTAGATGTTTATATATATTTAGATATAAATAAAATTCATAAGTATATATAATTGAAGATATATATATATATATATATTGGATTGACCTGCTACGAGATCACTACATGGACCAGAGTCATAAGTGTTTGTCATAATAACAATATCGATGCATCCCTAGACCTGAAATCACCATAGATTCCAACATGAGTAACATTATGTTTCGACTGAAGCAAACATTGTTCTTAATTGAATAATCATAAAGGTTTTGATTGGATATAATGTGAATCATGTAGAGGAGGTTGAGTGATTAAGATGAGATATATCCCTCTCTTTATGAGAAAGATATCTTTGGGCTCCTTGATAAGTGAGACCGACAAATGCATGGTCGTGCTCAAATAAATTGATAGTATCATCAATTTCATTTGTGTTATCAGCTCACTAAGAGATCGAGAAACAACAAGATTGAGTGATATAAGGGTAACTTTGTCCATGTCTTATTTTTAGTCTAGATATCGTGAGACAAAAGGATGATGACATATGTTATAGAACAGGTTAAATCGAATCACCGATCTTCATTTGATTTGGATAAACATAATGTCTTGTTAGAGGCCACTTATGTTTTATTTATTGAAAAATAGTTTTTAAGTTAACTACCAATATCAAATGAACCTATAGAGTCACACATAAAAGAATAAGAAAAAAAAAAAGGGATCATGGATTTTTTTTTAAAGGTCCAGTGGGAAGAATAAAATAATTAAATTATTATTATGAATAATAATTTAATTATTTTAAGAGTGTTGTTGTCATGTCTATCCCTAATGAGATTAGGTGTATTTAATGTCAATTGAAAAACTGATATATTATAAATGGGACCAATAGCCTCTATTAGGGTTACGACTCTTTCCTGTCATATTAGACAATAGAAAACTCTGTAACCCTAATAGAGAGGAAAAATATGACAGAAAAACACTCGTTTCTTCCTAATCAGTCTAGAAGAGTTCTAGATTACGCTAGCTCGCAAATGTGATTCCTTTTTAGTGTGCTTGTTCGTGTGGATTACGTAGAGGGCGCAACAAAATCGTGGTGCCTTGTAGATCCGAAGTGGAAGTAATTGATTTTAAGTTTCTGGATACGAAACTGAAAGGTAAATTTTTGGATTTATTCCACTTAATATCTGATTTAATCAAAGCACATGGATTCTTGCTTTAGGTTTTTCTTTTTTTTTTTTTTTATATTCCCCTGCAAAGATTTTTTGAAAATCCGTACGAAAACCCTACACATGAATGGGTGCCCAAGGCTGAAGAGAATCTCTAGATCTTCTTGCATATATAATACTACAAAGTCCATAGGAAATATGAAATTGTCTATTTTTAATAACACATCCTCAATTATCCCTCTAGATCTTTTAATAGACCAACCAACTGAATTATTATCTTAGTTTTCTTAATTGCATCCCCTAATCCTAATTTCTTAACCACAGAGAAATGTATCAAATTTATACTTAAACCTAGATCACAAAATGCATTATTGAAACGACTATCTCTTATGGGGAAATCTAAAGTAAATTTCCTTCGATCATTCAATATAAAAGGAAGTGCATCATTCAAGGCTTCAGTACATGCTTGAGTTAACATGACTATCTCTCTTCCATTCATCTTTCTTTTCTTACTCATTACTTCTTTTAAAAATCACTTATATTGAGGTGATTGCTCTAAGACATCAACTAAAGGAATGTTTGTCATGCCTCGAAGGTTACTCTAAACGTGGCAGTTCACCGTACACAGTATTAAAGCCTAGAAATGACCACCTTAGTCACACGAAGGCTTCCATACTATGTATAAGGCGTCTAACACATGGAGGAGACACATCAGAGTGATACATTTTATGTTGATATAACTTGAGTAACAATGTAAAGGAAATACAATTCACTATACTTCAATTACAATTCATCAAAAGATTTCACTACATAAATCAATTACAAAGCAATTCACAAGACTTATCTAATATCTTCAAGTATTCTTACTTTCTGTCGGAATCCCAAAGTCATATTCGACTCCAACCATCTTAGTCCCCAGGTAGCATTCTCCTGTCAACCTGTTTATTCAAACATCTATTGGGGTATAAGCTACACTAGCTTAGTGAGAGTTTCTTTAATTTCGAACCATAACAATCAAGTTATAGTTAATCAATCATATGAATGCACAAGTAAATGAGCCTGCAAGCATATGACTTTTCAGTAGCCATATGTGAATGGATTTACGCCCTCCATTTGGGGTTGGAGTGGTCCATAAGTCATGCAACCATAATTCCAATCTTGAGTAGGGTGGTCCATAATTCATGCAACCATAATCGCGATCTCTTTCTCTTAATTATACAACATCTGTTGTTTTATGCGGTAGTTTCAAGTGCCTACCCTACTTTCGTTAACTTAAGCGATTTCGCATCCTTAATGTTAACATGGGCCTCCAAGCCTCCGCTAATATACCTTTGTCCCACCAAAGGTATACTTGCTAATGCAATGTGACTCACTATGTAATATGCATATACAGTTTATTCATATAATCGTGGCATATTAATTATATAAGTTAAGAGCGATCATAGAGAATTTCAAACAATTCAAGTCTATACTAGCTCATACAATGTTCTTACAACAAGTCTCGTCTCGATATACTTATCATTCATTCAACCAAGATTATATAAAAACTCATCACAATTTTATCTTTTCCTAATTCTAATGCAACTAGCTACAAGCACAAACAAGATAACAAAATAAGAGGAAAACTCACATATCCATTGGACTCTGGTCTTTTACTCGTAATAGTCGGTGGCAACGAATCCTCGAAAGCAAAGTCACCTAAGGAAAGAAATACCCAAATGAGTATTTCAACTCAAAACTAATCCACTCTATCTCATACAAACTATCAAATTTGTAATTCTCGTCTTAAGCGGGAATTCTAACTTAAAACGGCATAATTTGATCATTTTAACTCGGAATTTAGCAAATTATATACTAGTTTCTATCTACTTCGAAAGATTTATCTAATTATAATATTATATTTAAGTTTTGAAAAACTTTTAAGCTTCGAAAAGACCTGATCAGTTCAGATCAGTAGCAAAATCCAATCTAGAAATTTGATTTTGTGAAAGTTCATGAAGTTTCTACTATCCAAAGCAAGTATTCATGCAATATGAACAAGTTACTATCATAAATGATATGTCGTGAGATATATATGTACATGTTCTTGATGATATTTAATAAAAGAAATTTTTAGAAAACTTTTTCCTTGTAAGACTTTATGAAAAATCAACTTAGAAAGGCTAGTCTTGTATTCTTGACAATTCCCACTTGTTTTTAGAAAAATTCCTTGATAAAATTTATTTATTCTTGTTAAAATTAAGTCCTCATTATGTATATTCCTTAAGGCTTTTGTTTTTCAATAAAAATTTCCATTTTACACTTTGTAAACATGTTTTTAAATATGGTTCATCCCAAAATCCGAATTTTGTAATAATTATTCTTATGGTGATTCCTTTAAGTAAACTCATTTGATACTTAGAAACTTAAGACTCAACCATACCTAGCCACTAAGGACTTCGTTTCTTTAATAAAACTTCTATTTTGAGTTTGGAAAGTAAGTGTTTTCATGCTATTACTCCATTATTACAAATTTTTTCAAATGACAAGCAACTCAAATTTTCTTACTTTCTTTCTACTCCTTGTTTTACATATTTTTCTTAGTAATTCCCATCTCAACTTATAACAATCATTACTTGATAATATCTATGACTTATACTTTTCATTTTTTATATAAAACACAAGTTTTGGAGTTGGCAAAAGGGTTTTTAAGGCATGGTATTGAAACCATCCGAATTTCATAAGGTTAGGATAAATCTCAAATTTTGTATTTCGTAATCTTTTCCTATTTTGAGAACCTCTATTAGTAGATCTACCATTTACTTATAAAAAACATCTCTTATTGATATCTATTCCATAAGCCTTTTATTTTTTTAAACAAATCCTTCATTCTGGTGTTGAAAAATAGGTTTCCAAAATTGGTCTTGGTTGAGATCTGAATTTACAAAATTTGTTTTTGGACATATCTTTTGATAAAAGCAATCTAAACTTATGAAAATTCATCCCTTACATATCCTATCTTAAGAGCCTTCCATATCTTGAATAAAAACTTCATTTTTGAGTTGGAAAATATGTTTTTAAGTTATGCCTTTGTCTAGATCTGAAAATAGAATATTGTTTTAAAAAATAATATTTAAAAATCACATTTGAATCATATAAAATGAAATCTTGATGATATATACCCATTAAGCCTTCATTATCTCAAGTAAAACTTCCATTTTGACACTTGGAAAGTGGTTTTTAAATATGGGTCTTGCATAGATACGAATTTCACCATTTTTGTTTGAGTTCAAAACCAAGATCTACACTTACTATGAACATAAATATAAAAGAAATCCATGTTAGTAAACTATAAATTCATAGATCTAAACATAAACATAATCAAAGTTACATAAAAGTTAGATCTACAAAATATAACCATTGCTAGCAAGAAAATAATATTACAAGAGAATAATCATTGATAAATGAATATTACTAAAGGATCTTGAAAAAATATGTGTGGGAGCGCATTTATTGAATAGGGGCAGCAAGTGCTCTTGCAAGAACAAGAACAATTGAAGAGAGAAAGACAGGAAAAAGGAGAGGAAAAATGTAAAGAATGATAAAGGGTTAAATGTGTGAATGAGGGTATTTATAGAAAGATCGAATGAGTTTAAAGACACTTAAATAAAGTAAAAAATAATAATAATAAATGGCAGCAAGAATATCCCCATGGCTAGCGTGAATTTTGGGAGGAGAGAGGGTGGGAATTTGGTTGGTTTTTAACTTGAAATTGTAATGTGTAATTAATGTGTATGTGTTGCTTCTTAAAGAATGATTGAAATAGGTTTATTTAATCAAATTAGGAGTATTTCAAAGGACAAGAGGGCAACAAAAAGAAGTCAAAATCTTCCATGAAGTGATAATGAAGTGTAGAAAGAATAAAGTGAAAAAGAAGTGATGTGTGAAAAGTGTACTAAAGGTATAGGTTTGTGAGAGTACTTTCTTTATAAATAAAATAAAAATAAAAAAATAGAAAATTCATTCCAAATTTTTGTAGCAAATTTTTCATAATTCAAATAATATAATTAATTAATTTATTTGAGTGAATTATCAAATAAGTTACCTGTATGATCAAAATACGCGAATATAAGCTATAATTAATATTTTTGTAACCTGAAAAATTATAAAAAGTTATTTTATGAAAATAAAAATATTTTTCAATTATTAAGTTTATTTATTTTATTTTTAGTATCGGGTTTAAATAGAAACCGATTCTATAAAAACCCAAAATGAACTAAATTTTAGAAAAACAGAATTTTCTATGATATATAAAATATTTATCTAAAAATATAAGGATTTATAAGAGTAGTAAAATTATGTAATGAATAGTAGTGAATAGTGCAAAAGACTAGTTAATTACCGATAGTAAAGAAATACGAATATAATCACAAAATCAAATATTTCTAGTTGTAAAAAAAATTATAAAACTGATATTTTGGAAATCCTTAAGAAAATACGAGTCTAACGGTATTAATGATATATTTTTGATATCTCAAGCCCCGGGACACGCTTTTCAAAGTTGTATCCGAACGGGTTCGAAATAAGTATAAAATTTACTAATCTGATATTTTTAAGCGACCTTATATTATTACGAGTTACTCTATATACTTAAACTACACCTCGGCCTCTAGGGCTAAGGGCGTGAGATTGTCGAACTTAAACTACTATATTCCACTTAGGGTTCCCGGGTGATTTTCTGGTTTTGATCTTTGCCAATTTGGAAACTGTTGTTTTATGTTTATACAACATATTTAATTTGAGAAATTTATTTTAAATTTTATTTTTTTAAGTATTTAATCTCTTAACGTTTTCAGAATTCTTGAATTGGGTTTTATTTCCGAAAGTTTATCGTTATTTACTTTTTAATAATTTGTTTTTGAGTTCTATATTACCAGATCTTACAAGTTAGAGTTAAGTAAATAATTTGTCATACGTAGTGGTTTTGGATTTAAAGACTATTGAGTTTTTATTTTATTTTTAAGGATTCTCATTTTCTCAAGATTAAGAAATTTCTGGATTCGTTCGTAATTTGAGAATAGTCAAAGTTCGGTTTTAATTTGGAGTCATTTTTAGAGTTTATTTTCGATGTTTATTTTGAAATTATTTACTGAAATTTTCTGAGGCTTACAATGTTGACTTCCAACTTCTTAAATACCTCAAGGAACTTCTCATACTTTTCATAATCTTTCCTCTTTCTTGATCGTCTTGGAGAAGGAATTGGTGGCACTGGCACATATGATTTGACAATGGGCTTAGTGACTACAGGAGTGTGCTCCTATTGTACCACATCTTCCATTTGATTTAATGTAGAAGCAAAAGTCTCTTTTTTTCTGAACCAGCTTGCTTGTCTCTACATTGATTTCATTACTAGCTCAATTGGAGTACCTGCTATTTGTTTTCCTAACTTCTCAAACCCTTCTATAGTTAGATTTGCAAGCTTTTCAATGGCTATTTCCTAAGCTAGTTTTTCTTCATTTGATTTAACCTCACTGACCACTAAAGAAGTGCTCTCCAGTTTCTCTGCTTTTGACACAATTGTTTCTTCTTTCTCTTTTTCATACCTTTGAGAGCCAAATGGGGTTCCTTTTTCCTCTCCATTACTATGATGCTCACATTCTTCACTTGAATTAGCAAGTCGAAATATAAAAGATACAAATTCTCTTAAACTTGCAACTTGAGTTTGCAATTTTTCCATAATAGCTTGTTACTTCTTAAATTTTTCTTCTCATTTCTACTATAGACCCCTTACAATCTCTTCAACAGTTTTCTCTTTTCTTAGAAATAGAGTAATTAGATTTTTAGAAGATGAAGCAATATTCCCTTGATTTAGAGCCTCACAAGTATGGTGATACTCTTGAGTTGATATAATTAAGGTTGTCAAACTTGTGATTCTACATAGAATTACCAGGGGGTCAGTAGAATCGAAATATAGAAACAAAAGTTTCTACAACTTTTATAAAATAGCTTTGAAAAACTATATATATATGTATATGCTTATAGAAGACGTATAAAACTTAGAATGCATAATAGATGTAAAAAATAAATAAATAAAGAAATTAATTTCATTTTTTCATAATAATTCTTAATCCATGATATAACATACATGACAAAAGAGCGACTAGAGTCAAAATTAATTTATTTTCTATTGTTTTGTTTGAAATAAATGATATATTGAAAGAAAATTAAAATTTTCAACTTATTAAATTTTTAATTATATAAATGAAATAAATAAGTTTTCTTATAGACCTTATAGCTTCTTGACTTGAATCAATTCTATAAATGTAGAATAGGGGTTTTTGGGGGAGGGAGGGAAAAAGATAGAGAGAGTGTAGAAACTAAATAGAAATGATAACAAGAAAGATACATAATCCTAATTCACAATAGCTGATGAGGTTATGAAAACATAGTTTTATTTTTTATATTTTAACTTATTTGACTTGAATAGATAGAATCGGTAAACTCGGTTAAAATCATAAGATTTTACTGAAAAATGATTCTACACACGAGTCAACTCGAAAGAACATCCTAAAATCATAAACTCGTAGAATCATATGTGTAATATACAGAAATAACAATGAAAATATATTGAAATATGAATCACGAGATGATATAGGATGAGTTTAAGGTCAAAACAAGTAAGTTGTAAAGGTTTAAGTTTGATTGTAAAAATGAATAATAAAGTTCGGATTTCTGCAATTTTTGACAGATGCTACGCCGCTTCTGGGAGAATCTACGCCGTCGGCATGGAGACCGCATAGAAAGGAAACAGTAGCGTTTTCTTTTAGCACTGGCTAGGAATGCCGCCAGCGTAGGGCATGGATTTGCCAACGTATGTAGTAGGATCGAAGTTTGGGGAATTCAAAGCTTCGATGAACACTGCCAGCACTCTTGTAAATTTTGCCAGCGTAGGGTGTACGCCAACAACATTTAAACGTACGCCGCCATCGTAGGGTCGGCGTATGACCAAATTTCTATAAATACAAGACGCAAGAAACAATTTCGACAGAATTTCTTTTATCATTTTCTTATTGCGTCATAGAAGGTTTTGGAGTGTTCTTGGAGATCTAGGCTTGGAGAATCATTCGGAGGGTGTTTTTGATCCAAAGTAAGTGATTTTAACCTTCTCTTATAGATTAAATACTAAATTGTATAAGTTTTCTTAGGGTTTGGTTGGATTTTGTATGAAGGTTCTTGTGAGGAAACCTTAGCACGTGTTGAGATCTGTGAATTGGTGATTGCAAGTCGGGTTTTAGCGATTCAAAACAGTAAGTTTATCTCATCTATGATGGATTCAAACAAAATACAAGTTAAACAATCCTTATACATTCTTTATGTTGTGCATATTAGGGTTTTGGGTGAAATAATTGGTGTTTGTGGAGTTTGATCGGAATAGACGGTGCAGTTAACAAAAATTTCTTTTCAGGTTATGGTTTTTGGAGAATTCATGTTTGTTAGGGTATTTTGATAATGCGATCATATCTGTTGATATAATATATATATATATATGTTATAACAGGACATTTGGAGTTTATGGAATTGTTGTTGGTGTAGATATAGGAATTTATGGAGTTCGAGTTATCTTTGTTGTTGTTGGTATCAAATTTTGAGGATTTGATTTATATTCCTGAAATTTAGAGAGGTACGACCAATCCTTGCTTGTTGCTTTTGCCTATAAGTTTAGTATTAATTGAATGGTTGTAGGAATAGAATTTCTTAATAGTCCTAATCATTATTCGGTTCAATAATTGTATGTTTGCTTGTGCTTGGCCTTGATCAGTAAAAACCTGGCTGACAATGATACTGGTGAGGCACCCTGATGATCTTGGTGTGAGGTTGTCCCTAGTGGACTCGTGCCTTAATATGATTCTGGTAGAATTAGGTGTTCTGGATTCGGGGTGTTTGGGGAGTACCCACTTATCCATATATGTATACGATTATTATTTTCAAAGAGTTGTATGATTTTCAATGGGGTTTGAGTAACTCTAAGTTCAGGATTATAGTATATCTAATACTGGACTGTGTTGTTTCGTTGGCTTAAGAAAGATAATAATACGGTTGTTTACATTAGTTTAAGTTGCATGAATTACCTGTCTATTGTATGTACATATGCATTTGTTTTTGGATTGGAGTTATCGTACTGGGCGTCGCCGCTCATTCTTTTAAATTTTAGGTACAGGTGAAGAAAATATAGTATATGATCTTTCCGGATATGAGTTATTCTTTGATAGTGGGGATGACGATAGTGGACCTGACTACCCAATAGAGAGCTAGTCTTCAGATATCAGGATTTCTAAAGAAAAGACATGTTTAGATCATTTGAAGTTGTAGTTGGATGTTTATATTGGTTTTACATGAAAAGATTTTACTGTAAACAGTTTTTAGTTTCTGTTGAATTTTGTTGGCTGATGTCAACTTGGATTTTATGCTTGAACAAAGAGTTTAAGTTTTATGAAGTTTATTGTTTTAGGTTTCGTATCCTATGAGATACCTTATGTGTGTTTACATATGATAATCGTATTATTGTGGATATTAGAGTCTTTGCGTATCCTATATAAGAGGGGATACGTGGCTGGTTATAATGCCTTATTGTAGGATGTTACAACTTATTTGGTATCAGAGTTATAGGTTTTGAATCATATAGATTTAAGTTTTGATTCCTTAGGACGGTGAGATTTGAGGAGTGGGTAGAATCATAGGTTTGTTGTTTAGTTAAGTTGATGTTGTCTTATAGATTTAAGTTTTGATCTTGAGTTGGATACCCTTATTCTAATCTTGTGGTGTTTTGTTGTGTTAGATTTAAGTATAGATTTAAGCTTATGCAAGCTGTGAATGCTTTGTTAGGAGTGGTTGGTCAACAGCAGCAAGATATGAGGTGGGACATGCAGATGGTCCAAGAAAATGCTGAAGCTTGGAAACAGGAGACACAAAGGTTGAATGGGAATGGAGGGAATAGAGTTAGGCATACAAATGTGCTTGGTTTGAATAAATTTATGGACTTTGTGCATAAGTTCGAGCCAGTACTAGGTAAACCTCACAAAGCACAATTGTGGATGGAAGAGGTTGATAAGACATTTGCTGCTTTGGATATTCTAGAAAACAAAAAAGTTGAATATGCCTCCTATTTGCTAATTGGGAGAGCCAATAACTGGTGGTTGAGCACCAAAAGGCACATGACTGTTATAATTACATGGCAAATGTTTCAGCAGGCTTTCTATAGAGAATTCTTTCCTGACAGTGTTAAGCAAAGAATGCTTCAAGAGTATTGCACTCTGCAGGAAGGGAAGATGACAGTCGAAGAATATGAGGTAGAATTGCACAGGTTGGTGAGATTTCTACCTGATGCTCTGAAAGAGAGTGAAGAGGCCAAGGTTAGCAGTATCACTGAACTAGAGCCTGAGATACAATATCAAGTGAATTTGATGGATTTGGACAGCTACTCAGTTGTGGTGAATAAAGCAAAGATAGTGGAATAAGGCTTGAGTAGGATTAGAAGCCGTGAGCCACAGAGGAATCAGGTATTTTTGGGCAAGAGGCCAGTAGCTAGTGTACTTGCACAAGATAGAGGCAAGAGGCCTATCACTCAGAATTTCAGGCCAGCAGTGCAAAATACAGATAGAAGATGCACGAGATGCCTTGGACCACATGATGTGAAGGATTGAAATTGGGTAGAGAATGCTTGCTTTTTTTGTGGAAAGCTGAGACATAAGAGTAATAACTGCACAAACAAAGTCCTTCTTAGGTTTTCTGCTTCGAGTGTAGGCAAAGGGGACACAAAGCTGTAGATTGTAAAGGAGGGCAGTATGATAGAGTTTATTTTGGCTAGGGGCAGCAAGCACTAGCAAAGATTTACACTTTACAACATAGTGAGACTTCTAGTGTGGACACTATTGCGGGTATGTTTCCAATACTCCTACATAGTGTATATGTATTGTTTGATACTGGTACCAGTTTCTCTTGCGTTTCTGAATCTTTTATGTTTGTTTGTGGTATATTTGCTGAGTTTATGCCTGGATATGTATTTTTAGTACTCCTTTGGGAAGTGAGTCTGTATTGAATAGAATATGTAAGAATGTAGATATTGAGATAGAAGGTAGACATCTACCTGCAGAATTGGTGGTGCTGGATATGTTGGATTTTGGGTGTAGACTGGTTGGCAAAGTACCATGTGGTGATTGATTGCTATAATTTGGTAGTAGAGTTCAATTTGCCTGATGGTGATCAATTTGTTCATAAGTTGGTAGTGCAAAGACCTCCAGTTCTACCTACTTATGAATTGTGGGGAGGATCAGTTTTGACTGCTATGGTAAAAGAAGATAAGAAGGAGATAGTGTTGTCGGATGTTCCAATTGTATGTGAGTATCCAGAAGTTTTTCTAGAAGATCTATCTGGATTACCACCAGAGAGGGAAGTGGAGTTTAGTGTTGACTTGATACCTAGTACTATACCGAAATCAAAAGCTCCTTATCGAATGGCTCCTACAGAACTTACTGAGCTTAAAGTGTAGTTGGATGACTTGTTGAAGAAGAAGTTCATTAGACCTAGTGTTTCTCCTTGGGGAGCTCCAGTTCTATTTGTCAAGAAGAACGATGGAAGTATGAAACTGTGCATTGATTACAAAGAATTGAACCAGGTGACAGTGAAGAATAAGTATGCTTTGCCATGAATTGATGATTTATTTGATCAGTTGGTAGGAGCTTCAGTATTCTCAATGATAGACTTGAGATCTGGATATCATCAGCCGAGAGTGAAAGCTGAAGACATCCAGAAGACAACTTTCAGGACAAGGTATGGACACTATGAATTTGTTGTCATGCCTTTTGGACTCACAAATGCACCTGCAGTATTTATGGATTTGATGAACAGAGTCTTCAAGGAGTATCTTGGTATATTTGTGGTAGTCTTCATTGATGATGTATTGGTGTATTCAAGGACTAAAGAGGAGCATGAAAAACATTTGAGATTAGTTCTGACCAAATTGAAGGAAGAGAAGTTATATGCGAAGTTTTCAAAATGTGAGTTCTGGTTAGAATAGGTGTCTCTCTTAGGACATGTTGTTGATGGTAGTAGAATATCAGTGGATCCTGAGAAAGTCAAAGTAGTTGTTAAATGGCAAAGACCCAAGACTGTGACAAAAATAAGAAGTTTTCTAGGAATAGCAGGATATTATCTAAGTGTCATACGTGTCAGATGATTAATATTGAGCACAGAAAACCGGCAGGTGAGTTAAAACCTTTACCAATACCACAGTGAAAGTGGGAACATATCATGATGGATTTTGTTTCTACTTTACCCATGACAAGAGATAAGTTTGATTCAATTTGGGTCATTGTGGATCGTCTCACAAAGGTAGCTCATTTTATACCTATTAAGACCGGGTATAAGTTAGAGTGTTTGGCACAGTTGTATATCAAGAAGATTATGAGATTGCACGGAATACCAGTAACAATTGTGTTAGATAAGGATATCGGATTTGTTGGGAGATTCTGAAAAAGTCTGCATCAAGCTTTGGGAACCAAGGTTGTGTTTAGTACTGCTTATCATCCTCAAACTAATGGGCAATCTGAAAGGACTATATAGACTTTAGAAGATATGTTGAGAGCATGCGTTTTGGATTTTAAAGGAAGTTGGGATAAGCATTTGCCACTAGTGGAATTTGCCTACAACAACAGTTATTAAGCATCAATTGGAATGCTTCCATATGAAGCGCTTTATGGCAGAAAGTGTAGATCACCTATTCATTGGGATGAAGTGGGTAAAAGACAATTGTTGGAACCAGAGTTAGTCTAAGATGCAGTTGACAAGGTCAGTTTGATTAGATAAAGATTGCAAGCTACTCAGAGTCGACAAAAGAGTTATGCGGATAAACGAAGAAGACCCTTGGAATTTCAAGTGGGTGAGCACATTTTGCTAAAGATTTCACCAACAAAAGGAGTTGTCAGATTTGGCTTAAGAGGAAAATTAAATCCTCGATATGTAGGGCTATATGAGATTCTTGAAAGGATAGATGACATGGCTTATAGATTAGCTTTACCGCCTGATTTGGAGGGAGTGCATAATGTGTTCCATGCTCAGAAAGTATGTCAGAGATCCGGAAGAGATAGTAGCTCTTGAACCGTTGGAAGTGCAGCTGAACCTTACGACAATTGAAAAGCCAATAAGAATTGTGGATTCTAAGGAAAAGATTATGAGAAGTAAGGTGATCAAATATGTGAGAGCGCAGTGGACTAATCAAATTGAATGTGAAGCTACCTGGGAACTAGAAGAAGACATGAGGACGAAATATCCAGAGTGTTTCATTAATCTAGGTAACTTTCGAGGATGAAAGTTCTTTTTAGGAGAGGAGAGATGTAATATACGGAAATAAAGATGAAAATATAATGAAATATGAATCATGAGATGATATAGGATGAGTTTAAGGTCAAAACAAGTAAGTTGTAAAGGTTTAAATTTGATTATAAAAATGAATATAAAGTTCGAATTTCTATAATTTTTTACAGATGCTACGCCGCCTCTTGGAGAATCTACGCCGCTGGCTTAGAGATGGCGTAGGAAGAGAACAGTAATGTTTTCTTTTAACACCGGCTAGGAACACCGCCGGCGTAGGGCATAGATTTGCCGGTGTATGTAGTAGGATCGAAGTTTTGGGAATTCAAAGCTTCGATGAACACTGCCAGCGCTCTTGTAAATTTTGCCAGCATAGGGTGTACGCCAACAAGATTTAAACGTACGCTACCATCGTAGGGCCGGCATATGACCAAATTTCTATAAATACAAGACGCAAGAAACAATTTCGACAGAATTTCTTTTATCATTTTCTTATTGCGTCAAAGAGGGTTTTGGAGTGTTCTTGGAGATCTAAGCTTGGAGAATCATCCGAAGGGTGTTTTTAATCCAAAGTAAGTGATTTTAACCTTCACTTATGGATTAAATACGAATTTGTATAAGTTTTTTTAGGGTTTGGTTGGAATTTGCATGAAGGTTCTTGTGAGGAAACCTTAGCACATGTTAAGATCTGTGAATTGGTGAATGCAAGTCGGGTTTTAGCAATTCAAAACGGTAAGTTTATCTCCTCTATGATGGATTCAAACAAAATATGAGTTAAACAATCCTTATACATTCTTTATGTTGTGCATATTAGGGTTTTGGATGAAATAATTGGTGTTTGTGGAGTTTGATCGGAATAGACGGTGCAAATAATGGAGATTTGTTTTCAGGTTAGGGTTTTTGGAGAATTCATATTTGTTGGGGTATTTTGATAATGCGATCATATCTGTTGATATATATATAATATATATATGTTGTAACATGACATTTGGAGTTTGTGGAATTGCTATTGGTGTGGATATAAGAGTTTGTGGAGTTTGAGTTGTCTTTGTTGTTGTTAGTATCAGGTTTTGAGGATTTGATTTATATTCCCAAAATTTAGAAAGGTACGAAAAATCCTTGTTTTTTGTTTTTGCCTGTAAGTTTTGTATTGATTGAATGGTTGTAGGGACGGAATTTCTTAATAAACCTAATCATTATTCGGTTTAATAATTATATGTTTAGTTGTACTTGGCTTTGACCAGTAAAGACCTGACTGACAATGATACTGGTGATGCACTCTGATGATCTTGGTGTGAGGTTGTCCCTAATGGACTCGTGGCTTGATATGATTTTGGTAGAATTAGGTGTTCTGGATTCGAAGTGTTTGGGGAGTACCCACTCATCCATATATATATGATTATTATTTTCAAAGAGTTGTATGATTTTCAATGGGGTTTAAGTAACTCCGAGTTCAGGATTAGAGTATACCTAATACTAGACTGTGTTGTTTCGTTGGCTCAAGAAAGATAATAATACGGTTGTTTGCATTAGTTTGAGTTGCATGAATTACCTGTTTATTGTATGTACATATGCATTTGTTTTTGGATTGGAGTTATCATACTAGGCGTCACCGCTCATTCTTTTAAATTTTAGGTACAGGTGAAGAAGATACAGTATATGATCTTTCCGGATATGAGTTATTCTTTGATAGTGGGGATGACGATAGTGGACCCGACTACCCAATAGAGAGCTAGTCTTTAGATATCAGGATTTCTAAAGAAAATACATGTTTAGATCATTTGAAGTTGTAGTTGGATGTTTATGTTAGTTTTACATGAAAAGATTTTACTGTAAACAGTTTTTAGTTTCTGTTGAATTTTGTTGGCTGATGTCAACTTGGATTTTATGCTTGAACAAAGAGTTTAAGTTTTATGAAGTTTATTGTTTTAGGTTTCGTATCCTATGAGATACCTTATGTGTGTTTACATGTGATAATGTATTATTGTGGATATTAGAGTCTTTGCGTGTCCTATATAAGAGGAGATACGTGGCAGGTTGTAATGCCTTATTTTAGGGCGTTACAGTTTTGAAGCTTTTACATGACTAAGGAACGTCATTGCTAAGCTTCTATATCATATGCAACAGACAGTTACCTTTAGGGTACCCTTTGGGGCATGACAGTTCACATGGGAAGAACCACATCCACAGCCATACAAGAGACTTTACGAAACGCCCAGCGAACTATTTAGTTACATTCAAGAAGTACCTGATCTATCGGCTGGGTACCTATGCACCTTCTCACTGTAGCAAAGCTAACCTTGTACATCAAGGTTTTGTGTTGTGTATAAGAAGGGCACCTTTTGGTCAATATTCATCACATCTGCCCCTCTTTGGCTTGTACTTATTCGTAGTCATAGCTCCATTTCCAAGCCTAAGTTCGTCCTAGTTTCCTCCTTAGTATCCCATCTAGCCTTTTGTTTAACATCTGACACCACCTTCTACTTCTTTGGCCATAATATCCTAAACAACCTTATCTATCGGATGGGCTCATACTTGGTAGTGTCAGTCTCAGAGACACTAAGCATGTTGGTGATTTGTTTTCTCTATTCCTAATATTTGGATTTTTCATTTCCGTTTTTTTGCTAGACTTCGATATTTTTCCATAGTTCCTATGGATTATATGGACTCGGCTTTTTTTTTTTTTTTTATACAGATGGATTATTGTGGGACTTCCATGTTACTCCACTTTAACTTTTCATATTTCACAAATCCAGATGTGAACTATGTATTAAATGTTCTAACATAGATCACTAAAGACCTAAAATTAAAATAAAAATTTTGTTTTACACATTAAAAGTAAGAACACACATTATTATTAGTGAATAATTTTGGAGATTATAAGTGTATCAAAATTTAATATGAAACAATATAATATAAATATATACATAAAAGGTGTGATATTTACTCTTATGTGTTTTATGTTATAGTATACTACTACTATTATTATTATTATTATTATTATTATATAATTTGCATCGTATATATTAGTCAATTTACATTAATATCATTTAAAACTATATAATTCATAACAGATAATAATAATGAATAAATTATATATATAAAAATATTATTGGCGATTGTGGGAAAAAACGGCACTAGGGAATATTTGAAAATTCCTTAGCAAAGGTAAAAGTCGCCTCACCCCACAGCATTCGCCTCTCTATCCTAGTTATGAGGCGAATTTCGCCTCAACTAGGATATGAGGTGATTTTGGCTGCATGTTAGTAGTATATATAATATAAACACACTTTCGCATGCTTATTCCTCTCCCTCTATTCTTCTTCTCTTTGTTCGCACAATTCTCTTGGCTCTTCTCTCTCGAATTCCTTCATGTTCATTATCCGACTTTCCCAAGGTAATTTTTTCTCTTTTTTTTTTCATTTACTATGTAATAATTTGGAAACTAATGCTTTTGTATAGATTTATCAAGTGCTGATCACTATTTGAGTGTGTTATTATTTTATTAATAAAGATAACTTAAGATAATATCTTACTTTTTAGCGAGTTAATTTTTTTTCATTTCTCTTTTCTCGGTGATTTATTAATTAATTAATGATTTTTCGTTAACTTTCTCAAGTGTTTTATGACATCAAATTTATGATATGTACATATATTAAAATAAATTAATGGAAATATAGTACATTCATCATTTATAAAATATTTGTATGAAGTTAAAATAAGAAAAAAAATTAATTATTTATAACTTATAAGTTTAAAAATATATAATAAAAAACTAATATATAGTTAAAAAAGAATTCATTTTAAAAAGAATTATTTGATTTTTAAAAATTTTTCAATATGCCTTTTGGTATGTACATGTTTAGGGCCTATTTGGATTATTGTTTTGGCATCATTTTTAAACCAAATCGATATTGAATCAATACTGATGAAAAACCAATAGTTTTACTCATAAAATGACCAAACCAAACCGATAATGAACTGATACTAAATTGATAGTAATCTGATACAAATAAAAAATGACAATCCAAAGAGACCCATATATGTACATCTTTTAGTTGCTCTATAGTTTCGTATTGGTCATGTGCATTATTAGCTTATGTCAAGGGTTGCTAGCAATGGAAGGATTGAAGTAACAACTGCAGTCTACATAGTAACTATTCTAAAATATCTTACTATTGAGGTGCTGGTGTTTGCTAGCAATGCAAGCAAGGATCTTGTCATGCTCGTACAGGTACCCTAAACGTGACAGCCTATCGTACACAATATTAAAACTTGAGAATGACTATCTTAGTCACTTGAAAGCTTTCATATTAGTACAAGGCGTACATTCACAACAAAGGGAGACCGAAGAAGTTATGCATTTTAAAATAATGACAGCGGAACATACAAAATAATACTTAATATGATTCATCAAAATATAAAGTTCTACAATTTCTACAGGGCATTCCCCTAATAAGTCTTTATACTAACATAGTCTTAATATGATAAATAACTAAAACTAAAAGATTTTAAAGGAAATCAAATCTAAGTCTTCAAGTAGAATTCCTCCAAAAGCTTCACAAACCATGAGTTCTACTAGGACGGTTAAGGTAGTTTTGGGTACAAAACAAAGATCCTGCAACATTAGACATTTATTGGGGAATAAGCATAACTAGCTTAGTGAGATAATCCTTACGCAAAAGTACTCATAAAAAAAAATTCAAACATGTTCATTAAATAAGCATATGTAATGCAAGCAACCATATGATCAAACAATACATATGACTATTCGGTTTCATATATAGAATGAATTTACCCCTTCATTCGGTAGTTAGGGAATGATTCGAAATAGGCCCCAATAAACCTCTTTGAAATTTTGCGTGTGTCTTAGGGTTCTGATGAACCATATTACTAGTCTCTAGGCTTTCCTTACCTAAAGTGATCAATCCGGCTCGGCTCCACCATGAGGTTGTATTTGCCGAACATCATAATTCCTCAAGATGTAGCTAGACAACTTACCTTTTCAATCTCACGCTGAGGAGTAGTAGCAAAAATGCGAAATGATATTCTAAGTAATATTCATGAGTAATTTAGTTTAAGGGAATTTTCAATCCGACATTAATTCATTTAAGGCGATCAATCAATATTTACATATACAATAATATATATTGAGTCAATTTATATCAATCAACCAATTGAGCTCCAATGTACTTATCGTTTATCCATCACACATAAGGAATCACATACATATTTCCCATAATAACCTGCATGCATATCAATTTTTATCTTTTCTTAACAACTAGTGCTCTATTCTATAAGCACATGTGCGAATACCTAAAACGAAAAGGAAAACTCACTTGGCTATAGCGATCTTCTATCAATCAAAGTAATCCTCGGGAAAGAGAAGATCTTGGTCCTCGTCATCTAAATAAAGAAATACCTAAAATGAGTACTTCATCCAAGATCTACTTAATTTTTTTAACTCTATCTTATTGAATTCGTCAAAAATAGTATTAGTGGAAATTCCAACTTAAAATGGCCATGACTTACTCATTTTAACTCGGAATTTTGCATATTATATATACCATTTTCTATCTACTCGAAAAGGTATATCAGGTCATTTTTTTTTTATCATAAAAGGTTGTTTAGGTCTCAGAATAGTGAGATACAGAACTATTATGAAAATTTTAGCTTTCAAAAGATAATTTTTCAAACTTTTCTCCATCCAAAAATTCTTGTACAAAAATATGGATATTTGTGTATTTGAAAAATCCTTTGATTATATATATATAGACTCATATTGTATGCAAGATTTAATGGTATTGTCTCAACAATGATTTTTGTAAAATAATGTGTTTTAAAAGTTGGAAAAAACTAAGACTTAAAAAATTCACTTTAGTTTGTTGAAAAATTTCTTGAATTATTATAAGTGAGTGTTTCCTTCTTTTAACTTCATTTCTTAACCTTTGATAATAATTTAATTTTCTAAAAATAATTTTATCTTTTTAAGATTCCTACAACTTCATTTATAGTGGTTGAAAAATGTAGTTTGTCTAAGTATTTCTTGTGAAGACTAAAATTCCTCAATGTAGTCATGTTTATGTTTTCTTAATTTTTCCTAAAGGTAGTTTCACTTTAAATAAATAATAATAATAATAATCTTCTCAATTGTTTACTAGTTTTGTTTTCTAAGTAAGACTTATCTCTAAAATGTTATTCTTTGATGATTTTTGTAAAACTTATCTAAACCTTAGTATTTTGGAGTATTAGTGAAAACTTCACAATTGAGTTTATGAAAAACCTTTGTTAAATAAAGAATTAGTAATATTAAGTTTTAAAGAAGCTTACTTATTTCATTGGTTTGAAAAGAGGGTATATGATAACTTTACTTTATGTATACTTTGATGAAATTCCAGGTACTATTATTACTAAAAACTCATGATGAACTTCTCTAAATTTTGGAAAAGATTTTTCAAGATAAAACCTTAAGTTTTTGTGGAAAAATAATTTCTTAAGTGACAAGAATTTATTTTCAAATAGAATTCTTATTTTTCATTATTTAAGAAAACTCCTTTTTATTTTTGTTGAGACAATATCAACATGTTCATGCATGAATGAGAATCTGTAGCCATGGGAAATAGAACAATATCACATAATAAGATAATATATATATATATATATATAAGAATTAATAAGAGCATAATAATAAAGTCAAGTATTGGGAGCCTTAGCTTCATCAAGATATCTTGGTCAAGTATTGGGAGCCTTAGCTTCATCAAGGCTTCCCGAGACTAAGAATAGACTAGTCTTAAAAGAAAAGAAAAAGGAAGAAAAGAAAAAGCATAACAATAGGAGCAACAATACTAAGATGTTAGGTTAGTGAGTACTTAGACTCTAATTAATATGTATACATAATATACATAATATCATATAGAAGTTAGATTAGAGCAAATAATAATAACAATATTAACAACAACATAATAACAAAAATAATAATGGAAATTTAGACATGAACAAGAATTAAGCATGAACATATTGTTACTTTCTTAACTCTCATGAGTCTAGGAAACATACACTAAGCTCATGCTAAGTTACATGAACATAATAAGTAAATATGAGAAGTTTTACCTAAGATTGTAAATTTATTGAAGAAGAAAGGAAAGAAGTGTTTGTAGTAATACGTGGGTAGTGGTTTTTGTGGAGAGAAGAGGAAATTTGGAAGAGAATTTGAGAGAGAGAGTTTGTAGAGTGAGTTTGGTAGAGTTTTGGTAGAAAAAATGAGTTGTGTGAAAGAATGAAGGAGGAAGGGGGTATTTATAGAAATTTGGAGTGAAAATTAGAGATAATTAAAATAATTGAAAAAGAAAATAAATTGAGAGTGAAGAGAGAGGGCATGGACGACATCAAGGGGGAAGGAAGAGAAAAATTGATTAAAGTTGTTGTTTTGTAATGAAAAGTAATTAAAAAGTAAGATATGATGTGTATAAGGTTTTATGGAAAAAGTAAATGTAAGAAATATGTATGATAAAGTGTAAGAATATGTTGTAAGAAAAAGTAGAGATAGTGAAATAATAATGAATAGTAGAAATAATATTATGAATAGTAGACTAGATAATTAAAATACATGTAGGAAAGAAAACATGCGTAAATTGCCTATATTTGATATTTTTAGTTACCGAAAAATTTTAAAACTGATAGTTTTGGAAATCTTATATTTTTACGAGTCTAATGGTGCTATCGAAATATTTTCACCACGGTGTACTGGGGCATGGTTTTAGAAAACTGATCTCGTTCGGATCTGAAACACATTAGCAATTAACGAATATGATATTTTTAACCTTTCCTATATTATTACAAACTATTATCAAAATTATTTCAATTCCTTCGTTTAGGGATTAAGAACGCGGGATTTCCAGATCTAGATTCGCTATACTTAACATAAATCTAGGTTGACTTTAGGGTTCCAATTTAACTTTCCGCTCTTAGGGTTAACTTATATTTACCAAAAAATCTAGGGGCTTACAGATCTCAAGGTTAAGCATATCACTCCTAGCCCCCTATAACTTGATATTTAAGGGGATGAAGAACTAGACACATTGATCAAGGGAACCATTGCTGGTGGAGGAGTCATCCCACTTATTCACAAGTCACTCATTAATAGATCCTTAAAAGCGTAGATCATGCCCTTGCTATTTCCATGAAAATTGTGCAAGAAACGACAAAAGTCTTTAAAGCAAGTTTGATTTCTCCCTTTTCATTTAGAATCTTTTAGCCTGATAGGAATCAATCTTTGGTATCTCAAATTGTTTTGTGCGGGGTACAAGACTCTGTCTTTTATGACATAATGGAAGCTTAATAAGAAAAGACACAATTAAAGTATGTTGAATTATGCACAATTAGAGCTAGGCAAGTGGGTTAAACGGGCCAACCCGATCCCACCCACTTTGGCCCGCGAGTTAAATGGGCTAACAGATTTTAGCCTACTTGATAAACGGGCTAAAATTTATAACCCTAACCCAGCTTGTGTGGCCTGGTGGGTTAAACAAGCCAACCCACTAACTTGGAATGTTTAATAAATATAATATTGTTTGTCCAACACCAACCAACATAAATTCACAGCAAACTATAAATTATAAGTCATTGTCCCACCTTTGCCATTTGAGAAAAATATTATGCAAAAATCTAACACGGGATAATTGTCATATTTTTCCCACATCATTCATGTCCTTCTGTCGACAAAGGAACCACAAAAAGGATAGACATCACTCATGCCTCTAGAAAGATAAACTTCATGTAGAAATGTCCATTCCATAAGTTAAAGAACAAATATCAAAACCATTGGAAAATACATATAAGATAATAATAAACAAAATACTCTCAAAATAATATTTATCTGTAAAACATAAACCATAACTTAAACCCAAAAACCTCTAAACATCATTCAAATGCTACAATTTTCACATAACAGTGAATCAAATCTCATATACATATATGATTTGATAATTCTATTTAATACTATAAAAATACATGCATCAATTTATAAGCCTCTTCAGAAGAAATCAAATTAAATTAAATAAAAAAGATTTATAATGACTAAATGTAGGATATGGAGAAATCTACAAACAAGTAATAAAAAAGATGAAGAAGAAAAAAATCATACCAGTGGACAGTGATGATTACTGATTAGTGAAGCAGACAATGAATCAACGGCGAAAAAAAGTGGGACATGAGGAGATGACTCGATTGTGTTGTGTCTATAAAAGAAGAAGAGGAGGCAAGACAGGGGCTATCCTTATGTTATGTTGTTTTAAGGTTTTAACTTAAAAGTTTTAACTTTTAAATTTTAAGTAAAGCAAACCTATTTTATTGAAAAAAAAAAAGTGGGCTAACCCGGCCCATGGCGGGTTAACCTGTAGGTTAAACGGGCTGGGTTTATTTGGCTCGCTTTTAAACGGGTTGAAAAAATTCAATCTTAGCCTATTTTAAAAATGGGTTAAACAGGCCAGCCTGTGGGCTACGACCCATTCGCCCATCTCTATGCATAATTAGCATAATGCTAAGCAAATAGGCATTAAAATTCTAAATTAAATCAAGAACACAAATCTTGGAATGAAAGAAACAAAGTATCTCTCTAAATATTTTTATTAAAAATGGCAAGACTAAAATCCAACCATAAAATGTACTATTTATATTAAAATCCTATTATTTACTAAAAAAGGAAAAAGAGTAAAAAGATTCTATTAAGAGATATTTTATTCTCAAAATCCTACTAAAGAATATTAAAAGATACTCATAAGATATTATCTTGAATCAACATAATTAAAAGATAAAAGCTATTAGAAAAAATCTATTTGAATCAACAATGTCGGGCTTGAATTTTAATTTCCGGTTTAATTTCTTTTAATTTGATATATACTAAATCCTGACTCGTTTAATATAAATTATTGACTAAGAATTAAAAGAAATTTGTAATTTTACAAAAACTTCGAAGTGGTCATCTGACTAAAGTTAGGACAAAAAGTCAAATTAGGATCAATTGGTAAGTTGATCCTAATTTAGCTACTGATCTGTGAAAAATTACTTTAAAAAACAAAAACTAGAAATTATTGAGTTTGGGGGCTATTCTATTGAAACTTTAAAGTAACCACCTCTAATTCTCTAATTACAATTAATTCCCTTAATATCCTAAAATTTTTTATTATGTGAGATATATACAAAGAATTTACCAATTTTATCAAAAATTACATGCAATTATCAAAGAATTCATACAAAGCAACAATAATTACGAGAATTATCTTAAGCACATTGAATTTACAATAATAGGGAAAATAAAATTTTTCATATTTTAAGTCGCTGGTTAAATACCTACATACTTGCTGTTCAAATAAGACGTTACGTAGTTTTATTAATGAAAATTTTAGTTTGTTGGTAATTTTATATAGTTTTTTTAATTCTTTTCACTTTAAGTTCATTAAATTTTACTAATTTTCCAAATTGAATTGTTTTTGGTAATATGGATTCTAAGATCTATCAATTTGGGTTTGACAATCTCATAAAAGAAAAAAAAAAGAGAAGGAACTCACTTAAGTCAAAAGCAGCTAGCATGGATCGGATCTTAGCCATACAAGACCCAACAAGTGGTAGAGCTTAGAACGGTTGCTTAGAGGCAGTGCATTGGTAGGAATTTGGTCGAAACGACTGGCTTAAGACCAACGAATAGTCTAATAGGATTGGCTCACTTGAAAACACCCGAGAGTGGCAGTTTTAGTTTTAGCTCTTATGTTGGCGGTAACGATGGTAAACAATGGCAAGGATCAACGGAGCTTCCTTAGAACAAATCAAAGTCACTAACTTGAAGCCTTTAACCTCTTAACACTTCCTATCATAATCAATATACCCAAACTCCCCTACAAAATAAGAAATTGAAGGGAAAATCTTTGAAACCCTAATTAGAACTCAAGCAAATAGATCCGAATTTTTAGTGATATTTAAGTCTAATTTTTGCTAGAGTAAGGACACATATGTCTTATTTATACTTGCTAGGATTTCAATTTAGCTTTAGAAGTTGTTAATTTATGTTAATTTTGGATATAAGGTTTCTAAGGTTTTTAGCATGAATTTAGTATTTTATTAAAAATTAAATGTTATATTCTAATTAAACTTGATATTTTCATCTTCAATATCAATTGAAAGCTTCCAATATCTTTATATTTGCCCAAAAAAGCAAAATTTCGAATCGGCTTGTGATTTTTTAGGAAAGTAATGAAGTGACTTTTCTCAATTTCGCCACTTCAATTTAACCTAGCAAAACCCTAATTCATCTTGCAAGTTTAGTATCAAGAAAGTCTTTCACATGTACTTTACAATTTCACCATTAATTTGGTGAGATTGCAAAGCTAAATTGGAAAATAATGGCCTCAAATCAACTCCATTGGGCTTGTTTAGGCAGCTTGAGGTTGAAGATGAGCTGACATCATCATGACATAGCGTGCTCCTTTGTTGCCATGTGTCCCCTGTGTCCCCTAAAATGAAAAAAATAAAAGCACTTGTGCCTTTGCTTAGATTTGAACTAAGGACCTCTCATGTATATATATATATGTCTTATCATTAAGCAATTAACCTTTTTTCTTATTCAATTTTGCACAAAATATGCTTTAAAGCTTATTATTTAGGCTCATTTCAATTAATTAACCCCATGATGGTTATTTAAATGAACCTTAAATTAAATATCTAATAAAAATTATATTATATTAAACCAGAATAATTTTCTAAGGCTTATAAAATAAAATATTCATGTCATTTTTATGCCTTAAAATATCAAAATGTGTGATTTTGGATTTAATTCAATATTTTATTTTTATTACATATTAAAATTTACATTTCTATATAAATATATATATATATATTTAAGCATTATTAAATAAAAATAGGATGTCTACAAACACTTATTTCTTTGACTAAAAAAACTATTAAAAGATACTCTAATTCGAAAATCTATAAAAAGATATTAAAATAATACTCAATATATATTGTTTTAAATCAATATATATAAGATATATTAAAAGATAGTTAAAAATTATACTTCTGAATCAACAGCGATTTCTTGGTGTAAGTGTTACTGCATCCATCATATATGACTTGCCTATCATGCTACCATGGTCTTCTTAATAGCACATGTGTAGCATCCTTAGAAGCTGAATGACAAACAAGTATATCAACATATTTACCAATATGTGTACATGCAGGCATTTTATGAATTCAGCTACTGCAATCTATATGGCCTTTGTAAGCCCCAAAAAATTTCAATAAATAATTTTAAGATGAACTTCGAGAATAAACCCTAAAAATCACTCCAAATTAAAACCGAATTTCAATTAGTCCAAAACACACGAACGAATTCATAAACTTCTTAATCTTGAGAAAATGAAAATCTTTAAAAATAAAATAAGAACACAGTGGTCTTCAAATTCAAAACCACGACGTATGAAAAAATTCCATATTTAACTCCGACTTATAAAATCAGGTAATATAAAGCCCAAAAACAAACTATTAAAAAGTAAATAATGATTGATCTTCGAAAATAAAACTCAATTCAAGAATTCCGAAAATATTAAGAAATATTAAGTATTTATAAAAATAAAATTTAAAAATAAATTTCTCAAATTAAATATGTTGTATAAACACAAATATCAGTTTCCAAATTGGCAAAGGTTTAAACCGGAAAATCACCCGTAAACTCTAAGCGGAATACAATAGCTTAAGTCCGGCGATCTAGCGCCCCTAACCCTAGAGGCCGAGATGTAGTTTAAATATATAGAATAGCTCATAGTAATATAAGTTGGTTTAAAAATATCAGATTGGTAAAGTTTTGACCTATTTCGAACCCGTTTGGATACAGACTCCGAAAAGCGTGTCCCGAGGCTCGAGATATCAAAAATATACCAATAGTACCGTTAGACTCGTAATTTCATAAGATTTCTAAAAATATCAGTTATATAATTTTTCGGGTTATAAAAGTTACAGTTATAACATTTTCATCGTACTTCCATTATTACCGGTAATTGATTAGTCTTTGGCACTATTCATTTTTATTTCATTATAAAATTTTATTATTCTTATAAAGCCTTATATTTTGAGATAAATATTTTATATGTTATAGAAAATTTTGTTTTTCCAAAAATTAGTTCGTTTCGGGTCTTTATGGGATCAGATTCTGTTTAGGATCCGATACTAAAAATAAAATAAATTAATTTAATAATTGAAAAATATTTTAAAAATATTTTTATTTTCATAAAATAATTTTTTAGAATTTTTCAGGTTATAAAAATATTATTTATAGCCCATATTCGCGTATTTTGATCGTACCGGTAACATATTTGTTAAATTACTAAAATAATTCAAATAATTATTTAATTTTAAATATGAAAAATCTGCTACAAATATTTGAAATAAATTTTCTAATTTTATTTTATTAATAAAGTACTTTTACAACCCATACCTTCAAGTACACCTTACACATATCACTTCCTTTTCACTTCAATCTTTCTACACATAATCCCACAATTCATGGCATATTTTTGACCCTATTTATGGCTGCCATTGTCCTTTATCCACTCATATTTTGACTAAAATTAATTATATTTCAATCCTTTTTCAAAAAGTTACATTACACATTAATTACACAATTTAATTCAAGTCAAATTTCAACACTTCCTCTCTCTTTCTCTTCATTTTGACGTGCAGCAGCCCCCCTCCTTGGCTGCCCATGTTTTATTTTTTTTTCTCTCATTTATTACAATTAAAACACTCATTTCTCTCACTCCTTCATTTATTCACTTTTCCTCTTTCATTCTTTAACCTTTTCTCTCTCTATTTCCTCTTTTTCTTCTTCTTCTTGTTCATGTTTCTCCAATAAACAAAGCTGCCCCCTTCTTCTTCCATGGCTTCCACACTTCATTTTTAAAGATTTTCTAAGCAAATCTTCATCTCAAAGCTCCATAGGTGATATAGGTAAAGTATAATGAAGGTTTCATGCATCAAATGAACTTCCATAAGCTTAAAAGCTTAGGATGATGATGCCAAAAATGAAATCTTTCTCTTCTCCATTTTTATTACCTTGTATTATAATTATTTTCTTGTTTAAAGTTTTATATTTTGTAGATCTAACTTTTTATGGCTTTGATTTTTGTTTATGCCATAGATCTTGTTATTTAAGTTGTTATTTTTGTTATTCCTTATGATTTATGCATAGATCTAGCATTCACATGTCTATCTTAGTGATTCATGCATGTAAAACTAGTTTAGAAAACTAGATCTAAAGTTTTGAGTTCATAGATGCATTAGATCTTTGTTTATGTTCATGAACAACTTGCTATAGCTTGATGATGGTAGGAAAGTTGTAGGAAACCCAAGATCTATTTTGTTTTCAACAAAAATCAATTTTGAAAATTCGGATGAAAATGGAACCCTATTTAGAATAGTGGTTTTTCAACTTTAAAATGTATATTTTTCATTTAAAATGAAGGGCTTAGGGTATAGATACCATGAATGAAAGATTTTGATAAGGAAAGTTTAGATCCATGATGTTTATAGCTTATTACCATGCATTTGTTTTATGTTTATGATCATATTAATTATAGATCTTAGTTATAAACTCAAACAAAATTGTGGAATTCGTATTTTGGCAAGGCCCCCATTTAAAAACTACTTTCCAAGTGTCAAAATGTAAATTTTACTTAAGAAAATGAAGGCTTAATATATGTATATCATCAAGACTTCTTTTTACAATGATCAAAAGTGATTTCCAAAAGTTTTTTCAAAATAAAAATTCTATTTTCGGATTTTGGCCAAGGCCTATTTTAAAAACATGTTTTCCAACTCAAAAATGAAGTTTTTATTTAAGAAATGAAAGGCTCATAGGATATGATATGTAAGGAATGGATTTTCATGAGCTTAGATAGATTTTATCAAAAGATATAACCAAAAATAAATTTTGTAAATTCGGATCCCAACTAAGACCAATTTTTGGAACCCATGTATCAACTCTAAAACTCATGCTTTATGTGAAAAATGAAGTATATAGGTAATAGATATCATTAAGCAATGATTTTTACAAGTTAAAATGAGCTTAGGCATGAGTAATGTGTAAAACAAGTAATGGAATTAAAATGGAAAAATTTGAGTTAGTGATCAAATTGTCAAATTCGTAATTTAAGATGATGCATATGTAATCACTTAGTATTTGAGCTCAAATTGCAATTTTTATGTGTTAAATGAAGTCCTTAGACAATAGATGTAGTAAAGTCTTAAATTTTAATGCATTAAACAAGTTTTTCCCAAGTGAATCATTCAAAAAGTGGATTTTCTAAAATTCGGATTTTTGAGTAAATCATATTGGAAAATATATTTGCAAAGTGTAAAATGCAATTTTTGTATGAGAATGAAGTTCTTAGTGGTTATGTATGATTGAGCCCTAATTTTCTAAATATCAAATGATTTTTACTCAAAGGAATCACTCAAAAGCCAATTTTTACCAAATTCGGATTTTGGAATCAACCCCACTTGAAAACATGCTTACAAAGTGTAAAATGGAAATTTTTATGTAGAAATGAAGGTCATAAGTAATATATATAATGAAGACTCAATTTTGACAAAAATAATTATATTTTCTTAAGTAACAAATCCAAAACAAATGGAAATGATAAAAGTTAGAAAACTAGATTTTTCATAAGTAAGTGGTTATTATGGTCTTGCAAAATAAAAAGTTATAAAATTTCTTTTTAGCAAAAATCATCAAGATCATACATACATTAAGCTCATCTCATGTCATTCATGTTAGAAAATCACTCATATTGCGTGTATAGTTAAGTTATATAGTAGGAACATTTCAAACATTTACAAAGCTATTTTTCGGAAATTGAAATTGTTGCTGTCCTAATCTGATCCGAACTTTTCGAAGCTTCAAAGTTTTCAAAACTTGAAAATAATATTATAATTAGATAGATCTTTCGAAGTAGATAGAAATCGATATATAATTTGCGAGATTCCGAGTTAAAATGACCAAGTTATGGCCGTTTTAAGTCGGAATTCCCGCTTATGACGAGAATTACGAATTTGATAGTTCGTATGAAATTGTTTGGATTAGTTTGAGTTGAAATACTTATTAAAGTATTTCTTCCTTTTTAGGAGATCCCGAAATCGACAATTCCCTACCACCGGATTACTATTACTAGAAGACCGGTGATCCAATGGTCGAGTGAGTTTTCTCCTTGCTTTGTTACCTTGATTGTGCTTGTAGTTAATTGCATTAGAATTATAGGAACAAGATAAAAATCGATATGAATGGGGATGGGAGATATGATGAGACTGTGATGAATGTATGCCAAAGAATACTAAAGCATATCGAAACCACGATTTGATTGAATAACTGCACCGTTCATATTATTTCTGTTATATGTGTGATATTGGTTGGTCACTCTAGAGAATGTATAAATATTTGTGACCTAAGCAAAAATTAAATTGGTCATGCATCGCATTGGACATATTGCATTTGGTAGCATGCTACTCCTACGCAGGTCGATCGGTATGGTCCGTGGATGATTCGTTTGGATAACGAACCCGGTGCCGGAGCTCATTCAGGGGTACTAAGGCGCATGTGGATGCATTCTTGGATGAGCCTAGCCGAGTCGAGTGCTAAGAGCCAAGGGCTTGGGGACTAGATGCGGTCGTGTAGACTCAATACCATTCCTAACCCAAGATACGGAGGACGTAAATCCGTTCTGTGTGTGGGTTCCGGATACCCACGCATAATTGTTTGCTCACGTGTTTGTTCATGCATAGCATATGATTGACTTATACTTGTTTGTTATGGTACGGAATTAAGGGAATTCTCACTAAGCTAGTGTAGCTTATACCCCTATAGTTGTTTAAATGAACAGGTTATCTCAAGAATGCAAGGTGGGAACTGAATTGGTTGAAGTCGGGAATGACTTTGGGATTTCGGCAAGGAATACGAATGGTTGAAGTTGTTTGCTAGTTTTATGATTTTTCTTGTAATAGTTTGTGTAGGGAAGTCTGTGGATGAATGTAATTGGAGTTGAATGATTTGTATTTTGAAGTATAGTGATTTGTATCTGAAGTATAGTAAATTTGTATTTCCTTTACATTGTTACTCAATTGTATCAACATAAAACGTATCATTCCGATGTGTCTCCTTTATGTGTTAGACGCCTTGTACATAGTATGGAAGCCTTCGCGTGACTGAGGTGGTCATTCTTAGGCTTTAATATTGTGTACGGCGGACTGCCACGTTTAGGGTACCCTTCGGGGCGTGACAGCCTTGGATGTGGATCAACTTGCAAATCCATCCTCTTAACATATTTTCGTGATAACACTTTTCC
This sequence comes from Combretum micranthum, assembly GCA_024138025.1. Taxonomy (NCBI): domain Eukaryota; kingdom Viridiplantae; phylum Streptophyta; class Magnoliopsida; order Myrtales; family Combretaceae; genus Combretum; species Combretum micranthum. The sequence goes on from JAMXBD010000510.1 coordinate 471,891, forward strand.
ACAGCTACCTCTATCAATAACTAACTTGCATGTCTTACCCTGTACTAGGCAATGGGTTTGAAATAAATTATGTTTCTACTCCAATTCCTCCTTTACTTGCAAACCAAATTACTTTCGCATGATGAGTATAGGGCCTTTCGCAACAGGAATTGAACTATACTAGGAATATGCAATGAATCATCCTTCTCAAAATTCACAGTCACTACTACTTTTTCTACAATATCAACTTTAGATTTGTCACCCAACCAATTCTTCATCAACCCTTTAACACTTCTATATCCTATTACACCTGTCCTTTGTCATCGGTGCCAAGGAAAATTTCTTTCCATAGTAGAAGCATTGAGACTCACGTTACAATAAGTTTTTCATGGTCAACCCAAGTGTATAGAACAATCATATGTGTGCAATGTCACATAAAATTGAATCATTATAATAGTTCCCTAAGAAAAAGATATATGTCTTTGTTTTGACACTCGAATTGGTTGATTTTTACAAATAACATCGTATGAACATCGATGATCTACTACAGTTAAACCTAATGTCCTAACAATATATTTACAAATCATATTCTGGCAAAAGTTATCAATGATCACAAGATAAACATACCTTCCAATTGTCACATAGGTATGAAATATGTTCTCCATCAACAATGGATAAGCGTTGACGCAGCAAGTAAGTGTAGAAAAACAAGACCACTCACTGAATGATCTTAAAAACACACAACAATTGCAACAAGATGCAATCTCACGAGAAAACTCTCTCAAATTAGGGTTTAAAAAGTATATGATATGTTCTTCCTACAAAGACAAGTCTGAAGGCCTATTTATATTATTACATAAAAACCTAAAAGACAAATTATAAATATAATAAAAGTTGGCATGGGAAAACTTAAAGATAAATAAGGAATAAAAGCTTACAAGCAAAGTAGGTAGGCTATGTAGGCCAGTGGTGTAGAATTAAAGGCCAGCGGCTTTCTTGGTAGCCTAGTATGCTTATCATCCTCATCATTCTCTCCCCCCTACGAAGAACTCAACGCCGAGTTCTCTCTTGATATAAAGATATAACATCTGGATAGAAAGGGAATATATCAGTCTAAATCTCTTTAAAATCAGCATCAACTTCGTATAATTCTTTCAATTGCTTGAACCCTACACCCTCAGAATTCAAAGTCATCAGAAGATTAGCCTTCTCTTTCTCATCTAATTTCTCTTTGCTTTTAGTTTTAATCGGTTTATTTTCTGGCTCCTCATTTGCTTCTTTTATAACCACTTCAACTTTTGGTTTCTTCTCTTCTATTACTTCAACTACTTCAATAAGCTTTTCCTCTTTTACTACCTTCACTACCTTACCAACAACTACTTCAATCGGTTTCTCACTCACTTCATTATCTTGCTTCTCCTTTGGTTTAATAGCAGTTGTTTTGCTTGTTTTCTCCTCTTGCACCGATGTTTTTATAGGTTTGCTATAAATGACTTTAGAAGTCTTAATACCTTTTGTGACAATTTCAGGTGGTACATTAAAGACAAATCCCTTTTTATTAAGTCCAGTGGAGATAATTGGTGGATGTTCAACCTTTTCTTCCATAGGTTTTTCCTCTACTTTAGGAGTCTCTTCAATGTGTTCTTTCCCTTTTTCTTTTGAAGTCGGATTGTTTTCTACCTCCTTTAAATCATTACTTTACGCCAACGTTATAAACTCTACAGGATATTTATGTGTCGATTTCTTTTCCTGATGACATCTTTGGTCCTGTTGAAATATGATTTCCTCATAATCAAGAAGAAAAAATTCATCTTTTAATAATAACATCATTGATAACAAACCCTGCAAATCTGTGACGAAACCTGTAATCTAAATTGGAAAATAAACCTGTATCATTCTAAGAACCGATGGAAACTACAATCCGTTGCTTATATGGAAGCAAAAACCTTGATATAAAGTGAAGATGCCACAATTGAAGATGGTAAATCGGTTGATAAGTTGGGTGAACACAATGGAAAATCTCGATAAGTTTAGAAAAAGTTTTTTACAGAACTCATGAAAATCGACTCTCAATTTGTATTCATCGACTATATGATATGTTCTGTTATAAGCAATGGGTTTATATAGAATTTAATTAGTTTCAAAACTAAGCAACTAAACATTAATAACAAGAAATACGAAAAGACACAAAGAAAATATGAAAAGGCATAAAATATAATGAAGGTCAGCATATTTGACATTGAAGGCCGACGGCTTTCATGTAACAAATAAAATTACAAAGCTATGCTAGTTTGTATGCAAGTGGAAGGATGGTGGTTTAAGAAGTTAAGCCAGCAGCTTTAAGCTGGCATACATTCAACGCTGGTTGTGCATAACTCTAGGCCGGTTATATACAGCTTTGATTCTTCAAGTCTTTAATCCTTCATGTCCTAAATTATGTTATAAGCTTGCTTGACTCATGTTTTTGTCATTTCAACTCCAATCAATAGACCTCTAACTCCTTGAAATGGATTTTTGAACTTGAACTTGGTCGGCTCTAATACTGATGCTATCTTATCCACATAATTCCCCCCTTCTTCGAAAAGATTCATCCTTAAATCTTCTTTCTTGGAATCTTCCATTTGATTAATTTGATGATTAATTCTATCTTTCAAATTCCAAATTTCATCAAAATCGTGCAATAAATCTTTCAAAGGTGGTGTTTCATCTAGAATTTTCTAGGGACATAAATCTTTAAAATCCTGCAGCTGTGAAACAGTTTTACTAGGAAAAGAGCAATTAAAATCATTAGTTGAAAAACATATATCACTATTAACCTCTCCTTTTTTTATCACTTTCACCTTTTGCTTTTTAATCGCTCAAATTCATTTGTTTTTTGCTCCTCTCAGTGCTCACTAGTGTGTTATCACTCTTAACTTCAATTGCTCTCTTTTCTTCTCTATCAATCTTTTCTTCACTCCTATTCTTTTCTTCAATCTTTTCCTTTTCTCTTTCATTGAATTACCTTGCTATCATCATCTGATCCTCAATAGCTTCCCATGGATCGAGCAGTACTAAATTCATTCGTTTTTGTTAAAAACCAAAGAATAGCGATCTTTGTATCCATCATAGTTAGCTTTCCTTTTAAATTTCCATGGTTGCCCCAACAAAATATGACAAGTTTGCATTGGAATCACATCACATAAAACTTCATCATGGAATTTTCCGATGGAAAAAGAAATCAGAACTGGCTCAGTCATCATAAACTCTCTAAAATCATTCCGTATTTTGTAAGGTACTCTAAGCTTCAAAGTTTTCATACTCAATTCTTCCACCAACAAGGTACTAGTAATATTAATAAAACTCCTACTATCAATATTCAAACTGCATAACCCGTTAACCACCAAACATCTTGTATGAAAGATAAGTTCATGCAAGAACTCATCACCATCATTCACTCGTATTTAACTCATTTATTTTAACTTAAATCCAAACCCTAGACAAAGAAAACCCTAATTAGACAACAAACCAAAATCCATTTTTTTCTCTTTTCTTTTTATATGATTTTTTTACCTTTTTCAAACAAATCTAATTCAAACCATAAAAATCATATCTTTTTTTTTTTTAACAGAATACTAAGAGATCAGATAATAAGATTAGACAAATCCTAAAACCCACAAAACAAATAAGAGATATGATAGACTCGAGTTACCTCTAATTGAACTAGATATAGGTTCTTAAAAAGCCTTCACTCTAATACCAAATGATAACAAACCCCACCAACCTATGACAAAACTTATAATTCAAATTGGAAAATAACCTTAAATCGTTCTACAAACGTGATGAAAATTACGACTCGTTGCTTATATGGAAGAAAGAATCTTGGTATAAAGTGAAGACATCACAATTGGAGATGGTAAATTGATTGATAAGTTAGGTGAATGCAACTGAAAATCCCCATAAGTTCAAAAAAAGTTCTTTTTAGAACTCAAGAGAATCAACTCTGAATTTGTATTCATCAACTATATGATATGTTTTGTTATAAGCATTGGGTTTATATAGGCTTTAGTTAACCTCAAAACTGAGCAACCAAACATTAAAAACAAGATATATGAAAAGACACAAAGAAAATAGGAAAAGGCATAAAAATATAATGAAGGTCGACAGATTTAACATTGAAGGCCGATAGCTTTCATGTAACAAATAAAACTATGAAGCTATGCTAGTTTATACACTGGTGGGAAAGCCAACAGCTTAAGAAGTTAAGACGGCGGCATCGGCCATAAAGGTCGATGGCCTTGAGCTGGCGTATGTTCAACGCTGGTTGTGCACAACTCTAGCCCAGCAGTATACAACTCCAATTCTTTAAGTCTTTAATCGTTCATGTCATAAACTATTTTATAAGCTTTCTTGACTCGTGATTTTATCATTAGAACTCCAATCAATGGGCCTCCAACTTCTTGAAATGGATTATTGAACTTGAACTTGTTCGGCTTTAATGTTGATGCTATCTAATCCACATCATTCATCCTTTATTGCATTCTAATAGGTGCTTTTCCTTCACAACTTTTCTTCTTTTGTAATCTCTCCCAACAAAAAAAAGCATAGCCTTTGAATCTACAAGCCACCAATCTTACCCTTTTCTCTTCAAGAATATCTATATATTCAAAGATCCGCTCAATCTTAGCAATCCAATCAACAAAATCCTTAACTCTTAAATCTTCTCTAAAATATGGAATATTTATCTCTAGCTTGAAATCATTCCTTCTATATTACTTCATATCTTCATAATATTAATCTTAATTATGTCCTCTACTTCTATATTGACATCTAACACTACTATACGCCTTATCTCTTCCAGATCTGCCACCAATGCATCATCTTTATGGCTACTCTTTCTCCATTAATTCATCTTTCTTTTTAGAATCATCTTCATAAGAATGTAACCTATGATTCATAGTAACAATTCTAACAATAGGATCACAATTCGCATACTCTGTCCTTGGTCATCTCATATAATCGTTCCTGTTCCTGTTAGCATCAAATCGATTGATCAGGTCGTAAAAGCATTGTTCAAAGTGTCGGGATCTCTGATCCATGTTATCTAACACCGCCCTTTGAACTTATGACTAGATTCATAGGACTTCCACATCTTGAATGATGTCGAGGACATGACTGCCTCCTAAGCTATTGTCTCCTGACATCTCCATAGGAAATTTCCCGCTCTGATACCACTCTAACGCAGTGAGTAAGCGTAGTTAAAGAAGACCACTCACCAAATGATCTTAAGCACACACAACAATTGTAACAAGATGCAATCTCAAGAGAAAACTCTCTCAAATTAGGGTGAATTTTCTTGATTTAATGATTTTATACCTACAAAAATTTTAACCCAAAAAAAGCCTGAACTTTTTAATTATTTCACTAGTGGTCATTTGGGCAAGATTCCGACCAAATCTCCAATGAACTGCTGACATGTTTGTTTTCTCACTCCTATCTAGTGTATTATCTATCCTAGTCAAACTATCTCATTTTTCTATCTCTTGTTTTTTATTAATAAAATAATTCACGCACCATATCCAACATGAATTTTCCTTTTTTTACTTGCTATTAGTGCACCACTAGGCATGTTTGGGTTGGGACAAGCACAAGTTCACACATACATCTTCTTCATGGACCTTTATCCGCTATTGATGCACTTGTAGAGCTCGAACGAGCTCCAAATGAGCTTGTTTTGAGCTTTATTTCACGTTTGGTGTTCCAAAATCGGATTTTAGACGATGATCCAACTTTTCATTTCTTCATTTTGATTCAAAATTTTGAAGTTTCGTAATGCTCGTTGATTGACGATTCTTCTAAAACGGCTATTGAATGAAAAATTTACCATCTAAGAAAACATCATTTCAAAGCTAAATTAAAAAATGGGGTCTCTTCTTCTTCTAAGGGGTTTTTATCTTGGACCCCCTTGTCACTCTCACTTTGATCTTCAAACTTGTGATCTTCTTTCTCTCTTGATCTCTCTTCCACTCATAATCTCAGCCATTGAACCCATTCCCTCTCTAAGTCCCTCGAATCGCATGCTCTAAACAACAACAACCCAATCCTTAGCCATCGAAATGAACATCACCATCATAACCCCTACCTTGATTGAACCTAGAACTATCGCGTTAAACATTGAACAATATGACAACTACCTTCCCCAATCGAACCTATACCGGTTACCTAAGACATGTTTAACCATGCGCCAGCCAATTGTATTGAACACTAACAATGCATAACCCACAAACACAATACCCAATAACCTCTAAAGCCTAGCCACTTTGCCTAACCACAGAACCATCAACTATTACCCAAACAAGACCTCCCTTTCCCCTTAAACATCCACAAACCACCTATAATCACAACACCATCAGCCACCCTCCACAACAAAAAAACCACAATCACAGCCACTTCCCTTTAGTCGAAACTCCACCATAACTCATTACCTCTGACCAACACCATCTTCGACCTTCATTTAATCGCCAACATCTACCCTACGATAGCTGAACAACTACCAATCGAAGCCATCTCAGTCCCCAAACCCATCACCGTAACCTCTATCGGCGACAAACATGAACCAAACACCAACCACTCCATCATTCCCAATCTCCACCACACCATTGAACGTCATCTAGAACAACCATTGGTCACCACTGCTAATCTTTGTTGACCCATACCTACCTTTACAAACTTAAGGGAGGGAGAGACTATACTCTTAACATTTTATTTTGTTTTGCAGCACCTAAAAGACCCGTGCTCATTCGAATTCAAAGCCAACTAGTATTTAATCTACTTCTAGTCAAGGTTCAAGCCACGTGGTGCCAATCTCATTTCACTATTATTGTCATTTTGTTAATAGGATTTCAATGTAGGTAAAGATGAAAAGAAAGAGCGAGAAAGACAACAGAGTAGATGTGAAAAGTTAAAAAAAAAAAGGAACAACAATGTATTAATTAGGCAAACAAAAGAGGTAGAGAGAGAGAAACAGGGACATATATGGATATGGCGCATAAATTAATTTATTAATAAAAAATGGAGATAGAAACATGAGATAGTCTTATTAGTATAGGTAATAAGCCATGTAGGAGTGAGAAAATGGACATGTCGGCAGTTCATTGGAGATTTGGTCGGAATCTTACTAGAATGACCACTGGTGAAAAAATTAAAAAGTTCAGGCTTTTTTTAGGTTGATTTTTTTTTTTTTTTAGATATAATATCATTAAATCAAGAAAGTTCAAGTACTATGAGAGTAATTAATCTCAAATTAGGGTTTAAAAAGTATATGATATGTTCTTCTTACAAAAACAAGTCTAAAGACTTATCTATACTATTACATAAAAATCATAAAAAGACAAATAATAAATACAATAAAAGCTAGGGTGGAAAGCCTTAAAGATAGATAAGGAATAAAAGCTGGTGAGCAAAGTAGGCTGGGTATGTAGGCCAGTGATGCAGAATTAAAGAGCAGTGGCTTATATGTTTAGGCCACTTGGTGGCCTAATGCGCTTATCATTTCCATCAGCGTGTCCTTTTAGGCTCTAATATCAATTGATGTAGGATTATACATAAAAATAAAGGGTAAAAAATCGAAATTCAGTCTTGATATTTCCTATTGTAGTGAAAGCCTAATAAGAAAAGAATAAAATTGAAGTTTGTTTAATCATGCATGATTATTAGAAAATAATCTCCTGTGTCTCTTCATTCAAGAAGTGTCGGACAGTTTAGAGAAGCCTGCAATCATCTTCCTTCCAATGTGGGCCTCACTTTCCGAGCTTATAGATAATTCATCGGGATTAAAGGATGTGGGACTGTCAAGCCCACTGGCTCTGTACTTTTTATGTTTGAGAGGTGCTGTCCAAAACAAAGCTCCTCATACCAGCTTCCTCACAAGTCCTGCGCATAGTGAAATCTCACGCATGATGACATAAAACGCATTATAATCTATATCCCTATTGATATTTAACAGGTAAAATTACTGTTGGATCATAAAAAAAATATCAATCAACTTGTTAACCGCTGCAATTTAAAAGGGCTGTACTGAGCAATTGTTTTTGGAAACAATCGGATGTCTTTTTTATTGAATATGTTATGATTTCCTATTCTACTCTAGGAGAAGTTCATTGGTTTTCGAAGGGATAAAAGGAATTATAATAATAAATGTAAATATGATTGCTGGGATATGTAATTCCTATTGCTGAACACATGCGCGCGCGCCATACACACACATATATATAAGTCACAAGCTTCTTATCCAGAATTTGAAAAAATATTTATAAAAAAAAATTATCAGTACTAGAAATTCATGGGCCAATGTCCTTTTTAGGTTTTCTTTTTTTAACCTTGTAATTTAGATATAATAATTTATTAATTTTTCAAAATATCAATTATATTTTCAATTTATTTTTTACCACAGTTCGACCCCGGTTGCCCTTCTGACATGTTCGACTCAACGACTAGGGTTGGGTCTGATAACAACATTGCTCATATATGCATAATATTAGAATGTCATTATGCGACGAATAGACATAAGTATAAACACTATTTAATAATGTCTTGTGGTCATTAGAGTCGAAATAAATAAAGAAGCTATCTACACACGTTGTCATGTTAGATATGAGTAACAACTATTTATAGGAATGAGTAGGCATGGTAAATTATAATGGCATGTTTGGTACGCAGGAATGGATTGGAATGGAATCATGATTCCGGCTTCCATTCTCTTTCCCAATGTTTGGAAGCATTTTTAGAAACTGGATTCATTATTCCTTAGAATCAATGATTCCAACTCTGAAAGGGAATTTGATTCCGCCTGCGATTTCATTCCACTCTTATTAATTATATCAATATAATTATTTTTTTATCCTATCATGTATTAATATTTTACATTTATTACTAAGGACATTTCTAATAATTACAATTTTAGCCATTCCATTCCATGTAATCTTTCAACTATAGGAATGGATTTGTTATTCTCAAACTCATTCCAAATCATTCATGTGTACCAAACATGATAGAAGTACCTTATCTAGGACTAGGAACCTCTCTTTTAATTGTGAAATTGCTCTGAAAAATCTTATCTAATTTACTGGTTCCAAGATGTACAGGTTCTAATTCTATATAGATTTGAAAGTGAATGTAAGATCATATTTTAATCCTGTGGATGAAACAAGTTACGACATACACCGGAACGTATGTTATGGAGTTTGATATTGAAGTTTCGATGTTCACATCTAATAATTGAAGTTGGGTAACTGGACCATAGTGGCAAGACATATTTCACCAGTTTCAATACGATAACAGTGTGAAACCTTCTCCAAAAGGTGACGCGCTCAACGGCTGGAAAAACCAAACGAGTGAAGGTTGTTTATCACGGACCCAGTAAGAAGTGACTAGCGCTTGCACGTAGAGTTCCTTTCCGCGTCATCGCTGACGGAAAACCATGACCCTCCGCGTTGGCAAAACATAGGTAGTTTGTGACCTGCCCGCTTCTAACGATGATTTCCCTTGGAGATTGTCATAATAAAACGTCTCCATCTGTAGTCTCACGTGCTAGCACAAATTTTTACGCATTACATCTCAATATAGTGTTGCTAATTAAATTTAAGTATATCAAGGGCCTATCCTCCATTTACTTCTCCACGTTTATCCTTTACTGATTTTTATATTTTAATTTTTTTTCTTTTAATACAACTATAAATTGAAGTTCACCAGTTTTTGGAAAATATAGTAAAAGTAAAAACGTCATAAATCACTACGGGCATGTCCATGGTCATGTAATAGGTTTTGACTATTTTTATACACTAACAAGTTTATCTCGTGAAGTTTGCAGTGCCCATCTGTACATCAATGCAGAGTAATACGTTTTATTCACATGAAAATGGAAAAGTTAACCAGAAAAAATTAGAGAAACATGTTTTCATGTCTCAAATAGGGTATACGGCATCAACAGTTTTTTTCATATATAATACTATGGGTTATACGCAACAGTTACTATTAACTAAGTAAGTTTTTAATTAATTTTAGTTTAAGACAACTTTTGATTAGATTTTGGTAAACTTTTGATACAGCAGAAAATAAAATTTTGCAAAAGATTTACATAAAGTATCAAAAAAGTTTCTCAACAAACAACTAATACTCCCAAGAAGGCAGAATAATATTGGCCATCAATTCTGCAACTCGAACTCATCCAACCTCTTCTCAGTATCGAACCTGTATCCCAAGTAGTCATAGCAATCATTACAATCAAAATTATTACCTAAAAAAAAAATGAATGAACCGAAACACAGTATAATAGCAACACAAGGATGCACGATTTAATCACACAATCTAATTTAGATATAAATGCAACCATTAAGTGTAGCAATAACTAATCTAGGGATTTATAAAACAGGACAACTACCTTTATCTTATAGAATGGATCTAATTACTGCACTCCTTAGTTCATCAAAATGTGAAGTTCAATGGAGTCCATAGTCCTAAGTTACATAAGTGTAATCTCTATCCGATTCAAGTAAGCATTATCCCAATACTGTTTCTTTTTTTAGATACTCATCGAGCCACCATCAGTAGCCTAAGCTCATAATTTCTGTATTATTCATTTTAGGATGCCTATTCTAACAAGCAATAAGCATATGCGTACCTAGAGTATAATATAGATGACAATTGTCAACTGATTAAGTGATACCACAAAGAATGTAGAACTAAGGAAAGAAAAGATAAAAAGTTTATTAACTTTCTATTTCAATTCAATTAGCCAAGATATTTTAGAATGATTGGTTAATTATCTTATAATTTTCATTAATCCTTACACTATTTAGTAATTAAATCCTTTTTATTAGTTATTCACCAAAGATATACTTAATTAAAGTCGAATTAGAATAATTATAAGTCCAATTAACTATGCTATTTTATTTCACAAACCAATTCCAAAATATTAGGTGAAAACTAGTTCATACACTATTGAATTGATTTAATTTTTTAAACAATTCAAGTTTTTTTCCTCTTCTTTTTAATTTTTTATTTAGATTTATTTTAATTAAATTTTATTGAGAATGAACATGTCCAAAGGGTGATGATATTGGAGTGAACCAGCCCCTTGAACCATGTTTTAAATTAGTCCAATTGTGAACTGATTCAATTCACATGAACCACACAATTTTATTTATTTTATTTTATTTTATATATTTTTATTTACTTATTATTCATCAAATTAACTTTTTATAAATATTATTATATCCAATTATAATTCTTTTTAATTTTATATAAAATTAAAGGTCATGAACAAGTTTTCATAATCAAGGTTAACTCAACAAGATCAAAGCAAGTTTCTATAAGTCTCAACCAACTTTGATTTAGATTTTTACTACTAAATCTAAAACTTTACTTTTATGATAGTGATTTCATGTTGATTCCATGTTAATAAATGAGTTATAAACTTTCCAAAAATTGATGAAAAACAAAATTTAGCTTGAATTTGATTTGAATTAAAGATCTATCTTGAGTTTTTATGAAGAACACATTGAATATGAGTTTGAAGATTTGATGATTTTCATGAACATTCAAACTAATTTCTAGAAATCTTCCAAAAGCTCAAACCCAAACACAAACCAATTCTAACTCTTGAATCATTATGAATCAAACACTATTCTATATCACACATACACATTGCTTCATATTAAATATTAACATGAACATTAAACAATTCATGTTCTAACTTCATAATCATTATTTATTCATCTTATAAACATTCAAATTGTTCAAACACTTTCCAAAATTTCTAGCATGAATCTAAATCCAAATTGTCCAAAACGTATTCAAACTCATTTAATCTTCACCAAATCATTAATTATTAACGCTATTTCAATTCTAAATTTTTAAAAATCAAATTAAACTATTCAAAAATCAAAATCAGCTCCTAAACTTAAACATTAAATTAAGTATTCACACACTACCCTATTCACTAGAAACTTAGTGTGAAAAAGATTCTCCCATTGCTTCTGGTCAAGTACTAGCATACTAAGATTTCTCCTCACTACCCTATTAATAAGCAGCATCTTTTTAGTAACTAGCTCAATTGGTTCATTTTCACTGTCCTCACTTACAATAGACTCCTCCATATCAACTTCTGAAAGTGCAGCCACCTCTTTATTTTTAATCATATGTGCCTTGTTGCTTGGATACTAAGCAACTGCGTGTTTGTATCCTTATCATTTAAAAATTTTTGTTTCACTACTCTAATGTCACATTTGGTATATAGGAATGATTTAGAATGGAATGGAATGAGTTTAGGAATGACGAATCTATTCCCTTGTTTAAAAGATTACATCGAATGGAATGGTTAAAAAGTGTAATTATCAGTAATGTTCTTAATAATAAATGCAAAATATGAATACATGATAGGATAAAAAGTAATTGCACTATAAATAATTAATTAGGGTAGAATAGAATCACGATTCTCCCTTCTCAAAGGTAGAATCAAATTCTCCTTCAAATTCGAAATTGTTGATTACAAGGAATCCCGATTTTGGCTTCTAAAAATACTTCCAAACATTAGGAAAGGGAATAGAAGCCGAAATCGCAATTCCATTCCAATCCATTCTTACGTACCAAACGTGCCATAAGTCGTTTTTCTTATGTTGCGAAATTCAAAATACTTCATTATCAACCTTCTTTTCTATTATTTGAACCCTTGGAATCATTGTTTAGTTCTTTTACTTCATCCTTCAAACTATTACTCTTCCCATTCTTCTCATCATCAGATCAATAAGCATAAATATCGGCATGAATTGGGTCAAATTTATAATCATATTTGCTTGTATCAAATTTAGACAAATAACTTGCAAATTTATAGGAAGCTTATTAATGCTATTGTTCCACTTTCTTAGCTATTTTCATGGCTTCCTTTAACGTATCAATCCTTTATAGCTTTACAACATTGGCAATCTTACTGTGTGTCTTTATAATGAAACGAGTAGGCTTTCTTCGAACCTTTGATAATCTGGCTACGCATTGACAATAACTCATATTCTTAGATATGCTTAGGTATGCTGATGGTTCCTTATCGCAGTGAATGTAACCTCATCAATGATTCTTAATGTAGTATTCATGAATAAATCATCACTACAGTAATTATTTCATCTATTGTCAAGTGGAAACATTCCTTTCTCCATTCCTCCACCTACTTGCCAAACATTTTTCCACCATAGTATTACGTACCCTTTGAGTTTGATTCTTGTTAAGTTGACTTGCTATGCATCATTAAAACCATGTAAATCAAAGAGTTTTTCCTATCTAGTCATCCTAATCAAAATACTTGTTAGCACATCCCATAACATCGAAAGAAGGTACTTTCAATTTCACTATCTTGATGCCTCTCAACTATCCACTCCTTTTGTCAGCACGATTGTCACCATCATCATTAGCATCAACTCACGTTGCCTTTAGCCTTCCCCACATAACGTGCATTTTCATGACCACCACCATTGGCACCACCACAACCTACCTATTGATTCTTATGCATATCTAACATTATTATTTGCATTACCTCTGAATGTTTCACCTAAAATCCTAAAGTTCTCGACCTATTATTGCATCATAGTTTGCATCATATTCTAGATCGTATTCTTCATCACATTTTGTATTGAATACATTAAATCTCTCATAGAAGGTTCACCTCCAGCCACTTCAAATATTCTATGCTTCACATCACCTCTAGAAGATACATATGCTAAGTATCCACTACACAAACCCTTAGTCATATTTACAAAGTGAAAACTTTTTCCACAAGAAAGCTAGTCCATCATTCACCATAACTCTAAAGGAATCCTAAATAAAGCCCTAGATTGTTGTAGCAACCTAAAGCTGTAATACTAAGATGGTATGGGTAGACTCTATATCTAAGTAAACGCAATGGAGGTCTATGGAAAATAAGAAACTTATTATTTTTGGGTTTTAATATCTTGTGATTTATATGGGTTTTTGGATTAGAAAACAAAAATATAAATATATGAAAGAATTAATTTATTGGATATGACTGACCAATAAGTAATTTGAATTAGGGTTTGATTGATCTTTAATTGATATGAGAGGCAATTAAAAAAAAAAAACGAGACTTTCAAACTTTTCAATTGATATGACACATAATTGAATAAATTTGAAGAGACTGGTCATTGCAATTCAATGGAATTGAAAGAACATAGTTTGAGACAAACTCTTAATGAATATTCCCATAAACTAATAAAAGTAAGAGATAAATGTCACACGTCTACATAGACTTTGCCAATTTGTGCAATTAATTACCTCAAGTTCAAAAGTGTCAATTTACTATTTATGAACTTTTTGAGTTCATTTTTGATACCTACATGAGATAGTTAACTGTAAAAATAAGCAAAAATCGAGTAGCTAATTGCATAATATAGAAATGTTCAAATAGTTAACTGCAAAAATGGGCAAAGTTTAAGAAGTAATTGATACTTTTAAACTTTAGATATTTAATTGCACAAATGACAACGTTCAAGTATCAAATGCGACATTTACCCTAAAAGTAAGGTTTATAATGTCTTAAATACTAGTCCTCTAACAATTATAATCCCCAAAAGTCATAGGAATAAGATAATGAAGATTAATCATATTATAAGATCATGCCATAATAAAACTTATGTAGTGAACTTTAAGATGGTATTTTACAAGTATTAATTGTTACATCATTTAGATAATTCAAAGAGCTTTTTATAACTCGATCTAGTGCTAATGTTGTTATTATTCATTAAATTTCACTAAGTTAATTAAAAAACAATTCTCCACTTAAAAGACTGACTACGTACAAAAATATTACGGTCTACGGTTAGAATCTACTTGAGTCCGCTTGATGAATGAATAAGATAAAGTTTTCTTTTTCTTCTAATTGGTATCTTGGCTTCCATTCCTTGGTTATGTATGAGAAAGAAAGCAAAAGATGAAATACACGACAAATGTCTCATAAACATAGCATAATGTAATTAGAAAAGATGTCAATGTAAACATATTAGAAGATGGGAAACTTTGACTATGACAAAGGCATGTTGATTGTAAATATGTATGGGGATGTCATTGATGTGGTTATGTGTGTGTAATACGTATTTTGTACTTTACATGGCCTTAAAGGAATAACACAAAATTAACACGTGAATAGGCACAGGGGAAACAAGATGTCTTTGAGAGCTTGATTGCATAAATAACAAATCAAGGAGTTATAAAATATTAACCTCATCAATCTTAGATATCTTGTAATTTGTTCTAAGATTTGCTTCATTTTTCAGAGGGAATTTCTACTATCCAATCAATAGGATCGTGTAACCCATCATCCAATCAGTGAAATAAATATAGAAATTCATATAATAAATATTTTAATGATTTGATCATGGTTGGATATGAATTTAAGCTATTCAATGATGTATGGAATTAAGCCCATAACCAAAAAAAAAAAAAAGAAAAAAGATAACAAAATCATAGAATTTTCCTTTGTTAGACTAGTAGTTTGATAAGACTAAATTGTTTTTCTAATATTTGTCTTTTATACCAATTGAAGAACAAATTGCTTATTTATAGAATTTGGTCATTGATGATATTAAATGAGTTGGTGATCAACAACTGAAATGAATCCTACTCTTTATTGCTACTTTCATAGATTCTTTTTCAATCTGAGTCCATGGAGAGGTTTTTAAGTGCATGAGCCTACCTCTAAAAGATTTCTAAGACAAGTTTATCCAATAAATTTCATTCCACTTCATTCATGCCAAATATCCCTAAATTACTTCAATCCATAAACCTAGCTCTTTATATCTTGTCACTAGATGAAGAAATTAATCTAAGCTTACTATTTGATTTGAAGTCTTAACACTGTAAATTTACTTTAGCCACCAGTTGAGGGTAGTTTCAATAGAAAAATGTCACGACCTTCGCTCTTTGTATTTTTCTTTTATAATAACTTATTTTTTTCTTTTTTATTGCAATAACCTATCTAGAAAAAATGAAATGAATAAAGTGTCCAATCATGTACCTAGTTAGAGGGGAAATGTTCCATAATCTCCGTTGTTAAAACCTAATAAATGTTAATTTGAAAGATTAATGAAAAAAATGATACCTGAACTTTTGCAAAAAGAACAATTAGGTACCTAAAGTTTTTGAGAAAAGGAAACTAATATTTGTTAATTTTTAAAAATTACAAAAATGTCACTAGGACAAAATAATCCCAATTTTACGTAAGTTGAACTCGTCTCTTGAACAAATAGGTTCATGACCTTGTTTGTTCAAGAGAAGTTAAAATTTTTTTTAGAGTCCTTATCTCTATTGAACAGATGAGTCAGATGGTGAGCGGTTGTGGTTTGCTTGTGCAACTGGGCTTTGGTGAAGGTAGTGGTTGGGCAAAATATAAATGTTGGTTTAGGTGAGAGTGGTAGTAGAGGTATTATTAGCATGGCTTATGGGTGAAGGTGATGGTGGTTGATCATTTGGCTTTGGGTGGGTTGTGGTGTTTGGGAGTCGCGGTAGTTGGTGGTGCCGATGGTGTTAGGGGCTGGTCATTTATGGTAGGCGATGGAGCAATGCAGTATGGCTATTTGCTGGTTAGATAGAGAGAGGGAGTTGGACTAAAAGAGGGAGATGAGAGGGTCATTCACGATGGAGAAGAAGGAGATCTAGTTGGGAAATAGAAGACGAATCCTAGCACCTTGATTGTGTATCAGAGGAGAAGGTCTAAAATTATCCTTAAACTTATCTGTTCAATAGACGAGGTTTATAAGAAAAAATTTTAACCTCGTGTGTTCAAAAGACAAGTTTAACTTGGCTAAAATTAGGATTATTTTCATCCTAATGACATTTTTGTAATTTTATTTTAAATTAACAATATTAATTTTCTTTTCCCAAAGTTTGGATTTGAACAATTTGATACCAAAATAAAGTTTGTGTTGACTTTTTTCATACATGAAGTTTGGTTTTGACAATTTTAGTACTTGAACAAAATTTTGGTTAACTTTTTTTTTATACCTAAAATAAGTTCAATGAGGTATGAAAAAAAATTGTAAAAGGTTTGTTTTGATATCAAAATTATTAAAACCAAACTTCAAATATGAAAAAAAGGTTAATGAAAACTTTATACAAATATCAAATTATTCTTTTTATAAAAGTTCAGATAGTACTTTTATCATTATTCCTAATTTGAACAGTTCGATGAAAATTTGGACGGTTCATTGATAAGTAAAGTAAGTTGTACGTAACTTTTCTCATGTCATCGTTGATGGAAAAAGCATGCATGGCCACACATTTGATCTTGATAGAATCATTCGCAATAGCATATTGTTGGTATAACATTTTAATTTATTCGCCAAGGTTAAAAGAAAAAAAAAATTACATATTAATACTTTTGTCTTTTTCTTCGCAAAAGTGTGATCATTTTCGGAAGTATAAATTTCTACGTTTTGGCTTCTCAACTATTATTGATAGAGGATCGCTAATAGCACTCCCTTATAGTAAGTGGTATATCATGATTCGTTCCAAGTGAGATATTTTTATCACTATATCCTACCAAAAATCTTTCCTCTTGCAACTTTTCACCATGGATAACTTTTGTCATATAAAAGGTAAAATTTACACTTTTCTTTTGGGATTAGCGTCGAGGTAGCAATCCTACCTTCTTACACGCTGTTTTATACTGTTTTCAAATGCTTTATTAATTTTGGCAAAAATTTTTATTATTTATATATATCTAATAGTTTAATTAGTATGAACACTCTTCTTTAGAGACGAATAAATTCAAATCTTCCCTCTCTATTGGTTCCGTAAAACATAATTGGCAAAAAACAGTTATATTTTTGTCCTATTTTAAGCAAATTTATTTATTGGTGATTAGTCGGTTTTGTATCCTTTATATCAACACGAATTCTTCCTTGAAATATGTTATATTAAGGAGATGAAGGATATGATTTCGCACGGAGCTTCTATGGCCGACAGGACGGTTGCATTAATAACCTAACCGTTAAAATAAATACATTAAATATTATTTTAGAGATTTGATCATGGTTAAGTAAGATATGGTGTAAGCCGTTGGATGGTGTCCAGTTAAAATTAATGACGGGATAATAGAATTGTCCGACTTTGTGATACGCATGTTTACTATAATATATATATATATATGTATATACCCACACAGATATTTATTGATAACGAACCGGATTTATTCAGACATTATTTTAGGTTTAAAAAAATGGGTGTGAATAGGCAGTTCAATGTATCATCATAAAATAAAACCGAAATATAAAATATGATTCGGTTTAGTTTAAAGAAGCGAGTCAAACTAACAATCCGTCCACTCCTAGGTCGGTCGTATTCATGTTATTTGCCATAAACGAATACTCATTATTTGATTCCAGGTCTTCGTGACGTGACGTAAATGTTGTGCACAGGTCATTCCGCTTTCGCTTTATAAAACCAAAAAGACGTGTGGGAAATCGACGTCTTTGCACTGCATGTTCATGGTGTTTTCCATGCACACGAAGACTCGCATTGACTCTATATGTTTCCCAGGATCTGAATGGCATGCATCATACCCAAATCATTCATATTTTCTTCCCTATAAATAATGTATATATATACATATATATATATATATGCCCGAACGGTGTATAACATCATAATCCCTCCCTCCACCCCTACCCAAAAAGGAAAAAAGAAATGTTTGGGAAAATTAACATCTTATTAGCTCTTATTTTCCATGGAGTAATCATCTCGTTGTGTAGTCAGGGCGGTATTGCAGTGGTTGCTCAAACAAATAATCCTATCTCCTCTAAAAATCCAGGTAACATATGATTATATCTTGACGACCAAATACCGACACCCTTTGATTGTTACTATGGGTTTTATTTAATTTGAAAGCACATTTATACTATGCCTCCTTACCATAATAACTCCACAATTACATTTCATATCATATGAAAAACAATTGTGGTAGATATGCCGCGATGGAATAAAAATTTGTTATTTACCGTATAGATATGTATCAAATTTTAATTTATTCTTACTTAACATTGAGCAGTCTTTTAGCATATTGCTTGTAGAGATTGTTATTTTTAACTCCTGCAATTCCACTAGTTGTCCCTTATTTAGTTATTTGTTTGAATTATGTTGTTTTCATTTATAACGTATGCACGTATTATTTTTATATCTTTGACCTACTGTCATATTACTTAGAAATGGGTACGTGTTTGTGGATGTATTTTAATGTGGTGTAAAATTATTAGGGTAAAATGCATAAACACCTCCCTACACTTTAAAGGTGGCGCGGATTGATCCCTTGAATTTCAAAGTATCGTCTTTGACCTTCAAAACTATGAAAAGTTTGTAAATAAGGACATTTTGTATTGTTTGATGGTATAGAAATGTACAGAAAATGATAGAAGAAAAGGAGACGGGATGTCCTTATTTGTAAGATTTTTTAAAGTTTTTTGGATCAAAAAGCCACATTTTTAAAGTTCAGCTGATCAATCCGCACCACCTCTAAAGTTTATGGGTATATTTGCATTTTCCACCAAATTTTAACATGATCAATATAACTTCCATTAATATTCTTCTTATTTTTTATTTAATTATTTTTAGCGTTTTATATTTCATATAATTATTTAGTTAATGTATAAAGTGTTAAGTAACTACTTTAACATTTACGTAAAGTTGTAAATTTATTACATATTAAATAAACACAGTATTATTGGCATTAGATGATCAAAACTGATTCGTTTAACAATTTAGTAATTAAATTGATGATGTTGCACGGCAAATCAAGGTTTTTTTTTTTTTTTCAAGTTTTAAAAATTTCTTCTTTTTTTTTTTTTTTATCTCTTTCAAAGGTTTCATCAGCATCGATTGTGGGGCTTCTAATGAATATCAAGATATTCGTAAAATATGGTACCAAACTGACTCTGGGTATGTTGACTCTGGAGAAAATATGACGGTGTCACCTGAATTTATAAGCAGTGATTATTCGTTTATGGAATCGACCTTGAGGAGCTTTCCATATGGCGTGAGAAACTGTTATACTTTGAAACCAGAAAAAGCTGAAAACTCTACATACTTGATCAGGGCCCATTTTTTTTACGGCAATTACGACGGCAAGAATGACATGCCAATATTCGATCTACACATTGGTGTGAATAAATGGGTCACTGTTCATTTAAAGGGAATGCCCGGGCGCCAATACTATGAGATCAATATTGTTCCTCCAGAGGGGGATGTCCAAGTTTGTCTCGTAAACACAGGGCATGGCATTCCTTTCATAAACGGATTAGAACTACGGGTTCTGGAAAATGCCCTTTATCAACCTGGTCCAGGAGCACTAGATATCTGGTGGCGTTTGAACATGGGGACGACGCAGCAGGAATATGTCCGGTAAATTTCACTTCTTGACGAGTGGCTAACTTGAATATGACTTTTCTGGTTGATTTAGTACTTCATTACATTACATCATCTGATCATAAATATGCAATAAAGCCAACTAATTCTCTTTGCTTGTACTATATGGTATAATATTTTGTATATTTCTTTCAGCACTAGAAATTTCTCAAAAATTGTTCCTGAAATTTTAAGTAATATTTAATAATGATTAACATAAAGTTTTTCCTTCTCATTTGTATTTTTCATATATGTCTTGTGACTTTTCCTCCTTGGATGAAATTCTATGTCTATCATAGAATATGTGAGATGCAATTCCTTTTTTGGTTGTAACAAGTTTAGCTACACAATCATTGTTTTAAAGGTTTAGACCTGTAAGTCTAGCATCTACCTTTCTATATTCATTATTTCTTAACATTATGCATTAAAATACTATCTATCCATCTAGGTACCAACCCTAGTTAACCATGCTAATTTAAGTTGAATTTCGAACATTTAATAAGCATTGACCTATTTATCATCTACTTATACAAATAACTTTAATCTAAATAAGCTTAGACAATTATGATAATCTCATCCTATTTGTCTGCTAGATATCCTGATGATGTTTACGATCGAATATGGGGAATTTGGCCCGACTTTTATGGGTGGCCAGTTTCAAATTATTCCATCTTCAACACTAATGGCATGAATGGTACCTACAAAGTCCCTGATAAAGTACTCATGACAGCTGCTAGATCACTCAATGCCAACTTTTCTTTGAGTTTCCAATCATATGGTGATGCGTCAACTACTACATGGCATGTGTATCTTCACTTTACAGAAATCCAACAACTTGAAGATGGATTAAAAAGGAAAATCAGGGTGTCTACCAATGACAGAACAACAAAAGCCATTACACTCGAATATGCAAAACCAATGACTCTCTCCATGCCACTTTTTGGAACTACTGTTAACTGTTCCATATCAGCAGCTGAAGGATCTAAGCTTCCTCCTATTATCAATGCTATTGAGTTATTTAGAGTTGTAGACCTTCCAAATGTACCTACATTTTTTACTGATGGTATGATCTTCTCTTATATCACATTTCTAGATCCATCATCAAAAATAGTACACATCATTATTTAGATTGACCTTTATATTAAGTTGAATTGTTCAATAAACCTAAATCTCTTGATTTGGCAGTTCATGCAATCACAGGTATTATCAAACTGTATGCTCTGCCTAAAGACTGGCAAGGTGATCCATGTGTTCCAAGGAATTTTGCATGGGAAGGTATCAGCTGCACTTACAAAACCCCCCCAAGGATCATATCTCTGTAAGTTACTAATTACATCAATATATAAGATGCTTTATAGCATAATGATTATACAGCCTCAAATCCACTTGAAACGATTAGTTTTTCATTTCAG
Source organism: Combretum micranthum (assembly GCA_024138025.1). Classification (NCBI taxonomy): domain Eukaryota; kingdom Viridiplantae; phylum Streptophyta; class Magnoliopsida; order Myrtales; family Combretaceae; genus Combretum; species Combretum micranthum. The sequence goes on from JAMXBD010000510.1 coordinate 493,715, forward strand.
AGCCATATCTGTAATAGATGAATTATTTACATTTAACGTAGAATAGCTGATATGATAATTTTTTTTTCCTGGGATTGTCAATCGATGCCAATTGACCTTCTCTGGCAACATTTCAAACAGGAACTTGAGCTCTTGCAACTTGACAGGAGAGATATCTATTTATTTCTCTAAGCTCGATGAAATACAAATCTTGTAAGTTAATGTATAGCCGTTAATTTTTAACACCATCAAGCCTGCTTGTGACATATGTTTATGTTATCCAGTAAATGTAAAATTGCATCTGATTGTTTGTCGGGCTTCAATTAAAGTTACAGTGTGCAATTGTAAAGGTGTATTAACTAATAAATAGATTTAAGCTTTTGAATCAACTATTTATGACTCAAAAGTCTATCAAATATTGCTATTAAACATTTTATTATATGTTCTGTGGTTTGACATTATTGATATCTTCTGTGACTAGTGAGAAACAAGATCGTAGTAAATCCCCCCTTAGATGTCCTTAGGTTAATAGACACATGACTATAGTGTATTGATGATTAAGCATGAATATAATTTCCATAGTGTTAATTTTATTTCTTGATATTGTATCAGAGACTTATCATATAATAGACTATCAGGACACTTGCCAAAGTTTTTGGGTGATTTACCAAACATAAAATTCCTGTAAGTTATGGAAACACACTACGTTTTGAAATTATTTGAACGTTTGGTTTATAGATGATGTTTCTTGGTCAAAAGGATATTTGGTTGATTTGTTTCATCATCGTAATGCAGTTACTTGATGGGGAACAACCTCACTGGTCCAATTCCTTCTACACTAAAGAAAAAGTCTCAGGATGGATCATTAGATTTACGGTAAGAAATGATGCTAGTATACATGATCCAAATTCTAGAGCACTTGTTGGTTCTTAATGTTCATGATGATAAAAAAAAAAAAAAAAGGGAATTATATCATTTCCATGCATTGGAAACTAGACATTATAATAATGAAGATATACTCAATATATACAAAAAATTTAGATTTTCAGAGAAATTTAATATGTAGAATTCTAGAGCTTCATGGTGAGTGGCTAACATAGAGTAATTTCTTCCTAAAAGTTTGGCAGGAAATCCTTTATGTCAGAAAGAGCAATGTGAAGAAGATAAGAAGAGCACTAAGAAGAGATTTGTTATTCCAATTATTGCGTCTGTTTTGTCAGTAGTTATCTTTTTTGTCATTTTGTCTGCTCTACTTCTTTTCCGAAGATTCACGAGCAAAGATGGTAAGATTCCATCTCATTTCTCATTCCCATTGACACGTAGTATCAATAGTGTGGTAATTTGTTTTGTATGCTCAAAAAAGTGTATTGATTTTGTGTAAGATGTTGTGACATCATGGCTAATTAGAAATTTATGACTAGCTGGAATGTGGAATAAAAATTGTGAATTATTTAGTGAAAACATGATAGAGAATTAAATAATGAAAATTTGAATTCTTAGAGAATTGCTTAAATACTTACATATGCTATTGGAGTTTATAATCCGATCTTTCTCATTTTGTTGATATTGTAGGAAATCTTCAAAAAGAAGGTCTTATAAAATCAAGGAATCGACTTTTCAGATACAATGAAGTTTTACAAATCACAGGGAATTTAAAAACAATTATAGGGGAAGGGGGCTTTGGAAGAGTCTACCTTGGTGATCTAACTAATGGAACAAAAGTTGCTGTGAAATTGCTTGCTAAAACATCAATGCAAGGACACAAGGAGTTCCAAGTAGAGGTCAAATCATTTTTGTAAAGTTATTCTTTTCCACATCTTAACATAAGTCATATTGAATTCTTAATATTAATAAGTTTCATTTCCTTCTTTTCAAGTAAAATTATCTTTTTATTGCAGGCACAGTTGTTAATGATTGTTCATCATAAAAACCTTGTTTCTCTAGTTGGCTACTGTTATGATGGTGGAAACATGGCACTCTTATATGAATACATGGCCAATGGTAGCTTAAGAAAACATTTATCAGGTATTTTGGGATTTAAAGTGTGAGCAAGTTGAACTACATAAATAGAGAAATTATGTGTAAACTCAAGCATTTGTGACATTACTCATGATTTTTAATAGTTTAGTTTTTCTGTATGAATTTTAGATGCATAATATCCTTGCTTAAAAGTTAAATCGTGCATACTATCCTATGTTCCTTGATAGAATGGTAAATATTGGATTTACAAAAAGGCAATCTGAAAGATTAAGCTTGTTAAATATGAATGGTTTCTATATTTGTTGGTTGACATTCCTAAATATATAATTTTTATGATATTTTCGTGTTTGGAAACAACTTATCTAACTAAATATGAATCCATGTCTTGAAAATCACTTCAATCTAATAATAAAATTTAAACAAGTTAAATATTGTATAGTTTTATAGCTTTTGGTTATCAATATGCTTGGTAAATGTTGACTACTATATCATAACAGTGGTCATAAGATTTAGACGATATCTATTATAAAGCTAATATTTTTATCTAAGGAATAATACCTTTTTCCCTAACTATAAATTTTTATAATTTTCTTTTATTCAACAATATGTTTAAAAGATATTTAATCTTTTGTTTATAGAAACAATGATAGAGGTCTTAAGTTGGAACCAAAGACTTCAAATTGCTGTTGATGCAGCACAAGGTTGGTAACATTCAAAGGGGGGCAAATTGTTTTATAAGACTTAGGTGTCTTAATCAATTTTAAAATTCAATTTTGGTGATGCAGGATTAGAGTATCTACATAATGGATGCAAGCCACCTATCGTACATAGAGATTTGAAGCCCTCAAATATCTTATTAGATGAAAAAATGCAAGCAAAGATAGCAGATTTTGGTATGTCAAAAGCATTCTTAACAGAAAGTGCAACTCATGTTACTACTCGTATTGGAGGCACAATTGGATATGTTGATCCTGAGTAAGTGGTATTAATGAGTAGTCTTCTAATGTACAATTAATCTCCTTTCATCATTTGATAGAATAGGATTATAGAGAATTCACATTTTATGGCCATTTTCTAATAACTTCATGAGATTGTGGTTAGGATATTCATCAAAATATTACTCTTAATTGCTTAGAATTGTGATGAGTAGTGAAAGAGGAGGATTAAACTCTAAAAATTTAGAGTTATGAAGTCAAAACTTCTATCCTCTTATATTTTGATCAAGTATTTCTACCCAATAATACATATTTGAATAGAGAAAAAGATTTTTTAATTGAGAACATTTGTGTTGAAAAAGTATAAGTTAATTCATAATAAGACTAATTCTTTATGATTTCCTTATTATGATTTTTAGATTCCAAGCAACTGGTAACTTAAACAAGGCAAGTGATGTCTACAGCTTTGGCATAATCTTATTTGAACTCATCACTGGCCGCTCTGCAATCATTAGAAGGGCCGAGGAAAGCATTTCCATAGTTGATTGGGTTAATCCATTGATTAATGGTGGAGATATCCGAAAGGTTATTGATCCAATGTTACATGAAGAATTTGGAATCAGTTCTGCATGGAAAGTTGTTGAGATAGCCATGTCATGTATATCGATCCCTAGGATCCAAAGGCCTGACATGAGCATAGTATTGACTGAGTTGAAACAATGCTTGGAGATACAAATAGGTTCTAAAAATCTTAATGGAGCTGGAGGTAACTCGGCATATTCAAATTTTGTAGATAATGGAGCATGTTTTGATTCTGAAGCATTTAGCATGGTAAGTGCAAGGTAACTAGACTATGTGTGGTGGTATACTCTAGCCATAAACTCCTTTCTTACTTTATTTATTGCAAGGGATGTTGTACTTTTGATGTTTAACGAAGCTATTGTACTTTTGATTTCAATTTTAGTTATGTTTTAATAAGAATTGATGTTTTATGAAAAACAAAAGAATGATAAGGACTTTTATATTTTTTTTCTTTAAAACTAAGGATTTCAATTTTAGCTATGTACGATTTGGTTCGTAGGAAAAAATAAACCAAAAGCCTACGCCTAGTTATACTCACATGGTATGTGCTAAGCCCATGTGAGCTCATACCATTAAATTTTTCTTGTGCCCACCCCTAGTTTCCTTAGCATGAGCCTATCCATGCTCATACTATCATGCTTGCTCACTATCAACCCTATACCATAATTCATTTCAAGTAATATAGCTTTGTCACTACTATCATGCTAAAGAATTTTCCACTTTCATGTTTGTGCCATTGATTCAAGCTATAGTGGGGATTTTTTTTTTTAATTGTCTCATGAGTATCTTATCCTTTTGGACTTTATAGCTCAAATACTATCTATAGACACATATAAATTTTGAATCCCCTATCTCCATCAATTTAGTAATATATAATTGGAAAAATAATGTGACTGTATTTTAGTTAAAGTTACTTTTGAAGGAGTTATTTTAGTGGCCAATTCAGTCATCAAGAAGGGAAAAAGAAATTGAAAACCAAAGTGAAGAGAATGGTTTCTTACTAATTGGAAAGTAGGGATAGGAAAAGAATTGATTAAGTTGTAAATTAGATTATGTGTGTATATATATATATATATATATATATGTAAATGGGCTATAAATTAAATAAATATTTTTGTCTTGTTTGGGCTTGACTCTTTAGGCTAAGTGATACGGCTTAAAGAGTCTAGTTCTAATTGGGATTATCAACAGAAAATTGGCATGGTTGGTTTGGAGTAGATCCCATTAGACCAGCCCATCCGTCATCCAACCTTTCTCAATGTGGTTCATGCACTAAAAGGGACTCATCTTAATCATCAACTATCAACATGATCTAATGGATGATATTGATTACCAAGCTCCACAAATACCTTAATTCCGTCCTCATTCAGAAGACAAGAAATTGGATAGAAACACTAACATGCTCTTGAATTTCTGTCAAAAGAGATTAAACACTTGCTTATCACTCCTTGTGGGGTTTGGTGCTACATAGTTCATACACCTATCTAAGTGTATTTGAGATAATACTTAATGTATCATTGTATCCTACTCCTTGTAAGCCACATGTAGGGCGATACTCATGCAGTACGTGCGTGACTACTTCACTCGAATCCATACATCCACATTTTGCCGACTTTGCTAGGGAGTCAAGAATTCAATGTAGTTATGGTAGCACCTCCAAGAAGAAGGTAAACTAACTTAAATGATAGCACAAGTCAAGATGCTAGCAACCCTAACCCCAATCTGATTGATTTAGACATGCTAGCATTGGAAGACGTCGACCCTAACGTTAATGTCAACCCTTTTAATGACACACATGCCTAACAATGCATAAATAATGCATGCCATACAAGAAAGCAATGCACATGTAACTAGAACAATGCAAGAGAAAACAAGGGCCTTAAACCAATTCTTGTCTATGTTCACTCACCTTGTATTAGGAATAGTTGTCAATTTGTTGTGCTCCAAGGTGCAGACTTGTCAAACTTCACCCCAGCTACACAACAAGGTGCCCCCTCTTTATCTTAGCCAGCTATATCTCCTACCATTGGAGCGAATACACCTCATGGGTAAATGTGCAAACCCCATCATCGTAAGTTGTAGATAAGTAGAAACCAGCATTTGAAGCAGACAATGCAAGATCCCAGCTTAGCAGGTCCTAATCTTCAAATGTAACATCCTATACCAACTTGAGCAAGATTGCCCCTCGATCTAATCCTGATCTTGCTTAAGCACCATTTGCATCAATACACTAGCTGCACTAATTGCATTATCAATATCCACGTCAAGGAAATTCTTTATAACAAAGGAAGACTTATATGTTTACTTGAAGGATTAAAACTAAGTCTTGCATGACAGTACTAGATTTAAGCCTCCCAGATCATCAACACATTGCTACAAAACCTTACCCCATGGATTATATGGATCCTAAATTCATGAGGTTTAATGATAAGAATGGGAGTGCCAAAGAACATTTGTTGAAGTTTATTGAAACATTAGAAGTATTTGGGTTTAATGATGATCTCAAACTTAAAGAATTCTCTAAATCACTCATGAAAGGAATACACCTAGTATGTTAATCTCCTTCCAAGGCCAATAGATTCATAGGGGACCATATGCAAACTCTTCTTTGAAAAGTTCTTTTTAACCCAAGAACAAGACACAATTACTAACATGGGGAGGATGCATCAGATGCCAAAAGAGGATCTTATGGATTACATAGAACATTTCAAAAAGTGCTCTTTAGACATCCAGGATGTCTATGATGAAAAGGAAATGATGAAAATTGTATTCAAGGGATGTTCATCAGGTACACTGTTCACTTAGATAACCTTAATTTATGCTCCTTCGTTGTGCTCATTGGGAATGCATGAAGAACTAATAACTTTGTTGCAAGACAATGGAAGGATGCTAGTATGTTCATAAAACGAGCTAAATCCATTTACTTAGCACAAGGTGAAGGTATTAAGGATAGTAAGATACCAAGAAGCGACAAACCAAAAGCTCATACCCTAAGGGTTGAATGTTTACATACCATCGAGAAAAGAGCAATCCCAATTTTTGTAGATTTCATAAAATAGTTGCTTATCTTACCAAAGATTGCTGGACCCTAAAAAAGATATTCAATGACATAGTACAAAATGGAGAGCTCATCATTTAAGACAATGACATCAGAAACAATCCACTTTCTACACATATTACCCAACATGGCATGTGAATGGCGTTATTTGTGATTTTACAATAATAAGAACAATAGACATGCAACTAACCGACATATATAAAGAAAGAGGCTAAGTACTCTGAGTGAAATGACCCGACCCTTAGGGTACTTAAGGGTGTGGCTGTTTCGTCACACACATTACCTCAAAGCGATATGTGCAAGGAATTCCATTATTGAGTGGATTTCTAATTAAGTTTTAAACTATGAAATCATTATTAATCTTTATAAAAATTCCAAGTGGAGTAACATTTGATTATTTATGGTTTGGGTTCATCAAAACCTATAAATTCAAACTGTTTAGAAAATAAGTATGAAAAATAGTCATTTATAAACATTGCCCATAAGCCCTATCAAATAAGTATGACTTAAATGCAAAACTTTTGGACTTAAAGGTCCATGTTAAATTGAACAAAAGTCCTTGATTATTACTTGATTACAATTATCCAAATTATAAAACATGATTACAATAAAAATTTTACATGACAAAAGGCTCATAAAATCCATGTCTCATACATTGCCATTTAACCAAGCCATCCTATATAACACTCATCCCCATCGTACCACTAACGAAACTTGGAATATTAAAGAACAAGCTGCGAATCCCACTGCATAGAAACACAAGCACGTACCGCATGTTACGTGCTCCAAATCTAGTGCATTAACCACTGTTTATCATATTTAATTTAAAGTCCACAAACAACGTATCCCTAGCATCCCAAAAATACCAACACGCACAAGAGTGCTCAAAAGGGGTAAGGTTCTCTCAGTAGACCATGCACCAAAGAGGGGGGGTTCGATAAGTCCCCAGCACTTACCGAAAAGAAAAGAATGAAATAATCTCGTAGGAGTCATCTCCTCACAGATAGCCACCAACGCACATGGTCCATTGAGACGCTTTATACAAGGTCCCATAATGCCATATAACTAGTCACAACTTCGTACTTACTCCTAGCCAACCGCCTAATCTTGAAAATTTCCCTATCGACTACCCACCGAGCCCAACTAATTATCTGTAGGGGACTATCTGCCTAAACTATCACTTCATCCTGAGGTTGCAATCAGACTCACAACCCAGTCTGGGGGTGCCACTCCTGGAGTAAGCGACTGGTCTAGTTATTAGAACTAACCTAGCAAGCAACACGCAATTACTGCATACCTGTTGCTCAATCTAAGCTCGTTATTGGTTTCCAAGCTAAAAGTTTAAGATCTGCTCATAATTGAAGTCGGGAATTAATTGAAGTTTTACTACATTTATTTCATTTATGTTGTCTATTACGTCTAGGCCACTTTAGTTTAACCATATCTACTCAAGGATAATATTTAAAGGGTCATTTGTTTCACTTAGCTAAGATATCTAGTTAATTATGTAGGTTAGGGTTGGTTTTGTAGCTTAGGCTAACCGACCCTTAGTGGGCTATATTTTTTTGGGTCTCAATTCTTGATCATTGAAGAATAGGTTCTTGTAGTTCATTAGCCTCATTTAGTTCATAGTGTTCTATTCTAATTATTAAGTATGAATTACTTCCATTCATATAAGGTATTTAGATTAAATGTGTTTGGCTGATATACACCATGAATAGGGTATCAGTACTTACTAAATTTGTATTTTGAAGTCCTTGGTTTGTTACTTATGGTTAAGAAAAGAATAGGGTCAAGTTTAGTGCGATTCGAGTGAGAAAACGCAAAGCTATAAAGAGGCTGGCAAAGAGCATGGGGGGTTAATTGAGGCACATATCCCCTCGTGTTCCTTTAGAAAGAGAAACATGATGGGTACACGGAGGCATCTATCTCCCCATGTTTTTCTGCATTTCAGCTCATTTTTAGAGACAGAGAGAAGCACGATAGGAAACATGACATTATGTTCCCGTCGTGCTTCTCTAGGATTGTGCTTTCCCTTATGATTTCGAATAAGGGAGAAGTACGGTGGGAAACACAATGTCATGTTCCCATCGTGATGTTCTGGTTTTCACTTTTTTTTCATGTTTTGAGGATCAGAATGAACCATGGCTCGAACATGGCATCATGTACTAGTCATTTTTCTCTGGGTTTCATGTATTTTTGTCAAAAACGCGGTTTGAGGACGAATTTTAGATGATCGTGTTTAAGTCTAAACGTAACCATATTTAAAATTTTGAATTTTTAATACGGATAAGTTCCCAAACAGGGGTAAAATAAAAATTTTGCAAAAACCAAAGATTCTAATAACATTGTTTCGATTTTTCTTACAAAATTTTTCATTTAAAGAACTATTACGAAATTATAATTTAATTTATGATATTAAATTGCATTTGAATTTTCAAAATTTTGGTTTTCGGTTTGGGAATTTTGAAAAAATTTAGCAATTTATATCTGTAAATAATTTTAATTTGATTCCATTGACTTTATTTAATTTTTTATTTTTGATGAATGGTTTTTGGATCATTTCATCCTTCCTCCCTTAAATAAAATTTTGACACCAAAATTTTACCTAGTGATTTAATGATTGATTTTTGTATGTCTGGTACTTAAGGCTTCCTCCATTTGTAAGTGATTTGGGTTCGCTTGCAACTTCATTTATATTTATAATCATTTCCCTTTGAGTGTTTATACCCTAGCGTATATGTGTTAAGTCTTGAATTTCCTTCTTCCCTCCTTTTCTTAATCTACATACAATATTGTTCGATACTGGATGTATAAGGTGGGACTTGTATTTCTACCATGTTACATGTCATATATTGTCCATTACTATCATATGTTCTTCGTACATTTAAACATTATAGTTACCATCTTTGATTTTATAAGATTGACGCTTCATATGCTTTAGTATGTATGTCAATAAGGATGATTTGAAAAATCTTGACTCTTCACTAACTCAGACTCACTCAACACAACCAAAGACCTGAATTTACTAGATACGATTGTTCACACGACTGACCACTCAACTCAACTTATGCAAAACTAACAAGACACAAGACTTGTCATGAATTTAAGTCGATGTGGCATAACAGCATAACTCAACACACTATGAGTCACCATAGATTTTCCATTCCATATTTTACCCATACATGCATACTATTAATCATATGGAACATGCTATTCCAATCATTCATTTGTTTTTAAATTATCAATTGCATTTAATTAAAAGTTTCTTATTAATCAAATATTCAATTATTTATAATCTGTCAATATGTCGTCATCGTATAATAATCTATCATTGGTGGTATTATAAGGTTCCCTTGCGTAACAAATTTCTCATTAACTTCAATATAAGGTATATTAATTTATTATGGTTATGTTATCGTCTACTTATTAGAGATGTTTGGTTAGCCTGTAAGGTCATAAGTCATCTTTAGTGTTTGACTTTCGTATTTTAGTTTTTGTGATGCATTAAACTTTTGCAAATGCATTGGATGTCTTGGCTGACTTATGCGTTCCATAATCAACCGCTAAAAATTAGATGTTATATTACTTTTATTTTAGGCTCCTCAATCTTTCTCATCCTGAGGTTAAGAGTAGTTTATTTTATTATCAACCATTAGAAGTTAGATATGATAGGTTAATTGAACCATCTATAACTATACCTTATATTCTATAAATAAAAATGAACGTGTATACTTGGCTTTTAATCTTCTTTAGGGCCTTTTTGGTTTGTTGTTTGGTATCGTTTAGGCATTGTTTTGGTGCTAAATAGCTATTGAACCGATATTGATATGATACCAATGAAAAACTATCATATTTGCTCATAAATTGACAAAACTTAACTGATACTAAATCGATACCGATACCAAACTGATACTGATAAAAAAAATGACAATAAAAAAGGCCTTTAATCTTATCATCACTCTAATGAATCGATCATAGTTCCATTTCCTAGGTCTCCTTTTGATATTGCTTAACATATCTCATGTCTCTTTATTTACCACTTCAAATTCTTATTCATTCATGATTAGGATTTATACATCAATGTGATTGTATTAATTGATTCTTAGGACAATTACTAATTTAATCCTAACAAATGATCACAATTAGTGTTAATTTTTATCCATACTTATGTCAATCTCATTTTGATATCTAACTAGCCCGATATTTCATTAATTCCACTAGACGGCAAGTTTGTTCTTTAATAGCCGCATGATTTAGGTCCTAAAGTTAATTATACGACCTCGTGTGTCTACCTTCTAGTTAATGTCACGACTCTAATATGGGGGCCTAACAGGATTTATCTAAAGCCATCATATCACGTGTGCACCCGTAACATGATAACCGTCTTGTATGTCAGAGTGTACAAGACTCTATTTATTTATAAAAGTTTATCATACAAATGATATGATATATTATAGTATTTCAACTATGGAATTCGATTTTCCAATTTCCACCAAGATCGCAGAGAATCGGTATCCCCCACCAAATAGTGAAATTGGGTTTTCAAACTACAACATACAAAATTTAAAATTCATCTAATTTACATTCTAAGTTCACCATATCCTATCTCTATCTTCAATAGAGTTTGTTGGAGAAGCTCTCTTCACACATTCCTAGCCCAATCCTAGCTAGTAATAATCCTGCACAAAGAAACTGTTGGGGGGTGAGCGAACCACGGGCTCAGTGAGATAACCTGACCAGACCACACATCAAACAATAGCAACCAAGTGTAATTATCAATCATATGTAATGCAACAATCAATCATATGCACATTACAAGCCTGGATGATCTAGAATCCAAAGCAGGATGAAGATTTACGCCCTCTTCATCGAGGTTGAAGGAACCGATCTATGGCCCACCTACCCAGGAGAAACAGAGAACCATAGGAATAACAACACTCACTTTATTCTTTACTTCATGAGTAAAGTTTCTTCACTCAATTTCCTTTTGGAACAAAGAGACTCCATTAAGTGTTAGTCATTTCACGCGATACCATGGGCGGCGTCCTTCATTTTCCAGTTAGTTCCCATGGAACCGACGGAACAAAGGTAAGCTTGCGTAGAACTAATAGCCTATTGCCTAGAAAAACCAAGCATTACCAGAGAACCGAAATACTAACACGTAGTAGGCTGCCACATCTCCATATGCAGTTTATGCAAATCGTGCAATGCATGTCCGCTTTATTTATAGTACCGACAGTTGTTAATCAAGTTTAAGACGATCATACAATTTACAGACAATCATCAACATATCTCATACAATATTTATCATAAAATATGAATCACTTATATTATGATAATTTGCCATTCAATCATACACCATGCATCATGCAGTATTCCCAATCCCGCATGCATATCAATTGAATATATATATTATTACAAGTGCAACTACATTACAAGCACAAACAATGTGATAAAGTCAAGTAACTCACCTGGGGTCCTCGCTAAGTTGTTGTATAAGCTATCGATAATCCAGAAATTGATCTATTTTCCTATGAAAGGAAAATAAGGAGGATTCATTATCGGACCGTTTCTGTAAGAGAAGTCTTCTTATAATTTAAAGGTGTTGATCTCTATCGTCGGATATTAAATTAGGTCCGTTATATTAATTATTCTATCGTTCAATACTTTAATTGAATCTTTATAGGTGACGAACTATTCTGTATCGGTAATTGATGCAGTTTTTTATTAAGGTTTTAATCCCTATAGTAAAGGATATTTATCTGTATTTTGTTTCTCTTGATATTTATATTTTTAATTAAGGTGTTTGTCTTTTCCTTGAGTCTTACTGTATTTAGTAGAAGATTTTTATTTCTTAATTCTTTGCCCGTCGACCTTATCTGTCTCTCAAATTGGTATTTTATTTATTTAAGGGTATATTTTAGTATCTATACCTTTCAAAAGTTATAAAAATCGTACGTCGATATATCAAATTTCTATTGTACTTTAGTTTTATTTTTACTGCAAAACAAGCTAAGTTTAATACTACAATATTATTAGTAATATTAGTTTTGAAACATTAATATCAATATTAGTAGTAATACAAGTACAATAATAGCAACTATCTTCATACCATTAGTAAATAATAACATTAGTGACAAAAATAATAATAGAATTATTGTTAATATAAATATAATGACCTTAATGTAAAAATAACAGTATTGATAATTCTAATGAAAGTATCAATAATACAGAATACTATAAACAGTGGTAATAGTAATGATAATAATCATAACTATATTAATAGAAACAATAATAGCATTTATGTTGGTTGAAAACTGAATGAACTTTTATTTGCGATTTCTTATTTGTTTTAAATCCGATTTCGTTGTATAAATAGTTGATTTGGTAGTACTCGAAGAGTACTTTGTAGTAGTGAAATTATTTTTCAAGGAAAAACATCTGTACAATTTTTAAATTTATGCAATACATGCATAGACTTCAAGTAAATTTTAACAATTGTAGTCAAAACTTGTTTTGATCATATCTAACTCATTTCTAATCCGTTTTTGACGAATAAACAGTCGTTTTCATAGTATTTTCCGAGTACAATCCATTAGTGGTGTTATTTTTATCAAACAAAGTCATTAAGGGAACGAAAAAAGCAAGAACAGCCCGTTCTGTTCGTAAAAATCTGACAGCAGTTTTCATTTTTGGTTTTGTAATATCTAATTCGTTTCTTATCCGTTTTTAACAAATGAGTAGTCGATTTCATAGGATTTTTCGTGTTCTTTCCATTGGTGGGGTCGTTTTTGGCTTATAACAAACACATCAATACAGTTTATTCATTCTTTCCAACGAGTTTCATGAGTTATTTAAAGTTTGGTTTAGTTTTATTGTTGTTCAAGTATGGTTTTGGTTTTTCCTTTATTGGATTTGAATTTCTATACTTAAAAATCTTCAAGTTCATGTGTTTATATCCTAAATAGTTTAGATAACATAAATATACTATTAGACTAATCTTGTTAAATTTGTAAGACAAATTCCTATAAATCAACATAACAAATATTTGAACTTAATGTAATTCTTACCTTGATTGGATAATAGATGGGGTTTAGTTCCTTCTTCTCGGTGAAAGTAATGATCTAAAGAGGATAGTAGAAGGATGAGTAACTAACAAAATTTAATCTAACTAAACTAGCTTATATATGTATATATTTTTACCTTGTTGAGCTTAGATTCAACTTGAATTGATGATATACCAAAGGCTATTTATCTTGGTCTTGGATGTTGTTTGGAAGAGGGAATTGATGTTTTTGGATGTGATTAATGCTTGGATAGCGTATAGGAAGTAAGATAAAGGTTGTGTTTTGTTTTAGAATTTATTAAAGGTTGTCTAAGTGGGGAAAAATGGTGAAGGGAATGGCTGATTCGTATCTTTTCTTGTAGCTAGGATTTCAACTTGTTTTTGGAGAGATTTTGAGCTACTTTTGTGTCTAACTTAAGGCTATATATATGTACTAAGGTTAGGCTAAGTTTAGGAGGATAAAGAGAGTGTTTTGGGCTGAAAAACTTGCAAATTGCAGCTGGGATTTTTAGATACGATTTTGGCTGTTTTGGATGACGATTTTTGAATTTATTTTGACAGATTTGTGGTTGATTTTGAGGGCATTAATTATGTTTGTTTGATAGTTAATTAATTTTGTTTATGTGTGTAAAATAGGGGCTCAAGTTGTACAAAAATCGGATAAAAAATCGTGTGAAAACAGAGGCCTAAATTCAAATTTTTCTGCTGCAGTTTTTCTTGACCTTTTTGACAGATTTCTTCACTTGATTTCTAATTAATATTTGGTGCTTGAAGTGTCCATATAAAGGCTTTTAATTGGTTCTTATTTAGTCAGAAAAAAACAACTCAAGCAAGGCCTATAATTTTGTCAAAATCGGATCTGAAGTGGTGTGTGTGCTGCTGCTGTGTTGTGTAATTTCTCCTCTGCTGCAGCTTGCTGTCATCGGAAATTTCAAGGCCATTTGGAATTGTTTCTTCATTTGTTTGAGCTGGATTTCATGGCATTTAATGTTGTTCACATGTGGAGTGTTTTGGTTGGAATTTATGTCATTTTCATGTTGAATATAGGTGTTGAAATTGGAGCAAATGTGCTAGATGTGAAGTGTGTTTGCTGTCCAAAATCCTTCCCCTGCTGCATGAAGAACTCTGTTCCAGCAGAATTCATTCTTGCTGTAGCCGGCTCCTCCATTCCGTGCGTGGAAAATGCTGTACGTGATTCTTCATCCAAGAGCAGCTGCAACCGAAATTTCTGCTTGTACCGTAGAGGATTTCCCCAATCACGTGATTTTCCCAATGTGAAGACTATTTGTGTCTTCAAATTCTGCTCCTCCGATTTCTTTCTTTTATTATTAATTATTATTATTATTATTATTATTATTATTATTTAACTAAAATAATTTAACCAACATTAATTTATAAACATATACTTATAACGGTAAGATAAGAGTTTTATTAGACTAAAATTATCTAAGTTCCAAAATAATTTCTAGATTGTTTGTATAAACAAATATTTAGTTTACACAATTAATTATTTTTGTATTTTAATTTGCGTGATTAAATTTTTCAAGTTCAATAAATTAATTTAGAAACCAAGTCTTAATGAATTCATAATTTCTTTACAAATATAACAACGGGTTTTGAAATTTTATTTTAGATCTAGATTAATATTATTGATCAGTATTAGTATCTATTATATATTGATAATCTTAGTAAATCCTTTTTGAATTATTGTTCTATACCAATAAGCTCTATTATTAAACTGTATCTTATCGGTTTTGAAATTTGGAGTTACTTTTAATTACCTCGTGAATTATAGTTCAAGATACGAAATCTCGTTTTTGGTATCTATTCGAGTCAAGGAAATTTTTATTCGGGTTTTTCAATCTACGAATGAGTTTATTACAATTTGTAGATCTATTCTAAGGTTTTCTGTTGAATCTATATTTGATATTAGTTTCACATTTGCCAATTTGTTCATTTTCTAGTTATGAAAATTATTAATCGTTACGTTGACAATTCAGAATTTTAATTTCCAAAATCTCTAAATCTTTTGAATAGAACATTAGTAAAATTTAATTATTTATTTAAGATCTAGATTCTTAGATATTGATTCATTTTACCGAACATTATATTTTACTGTATAGAAGTTATTTATACTAATTTGTTAATAGCAGCATATTTTATCTAGGCTACTTGATATTGTCATCGTATTAAAAATAGTTTGAACACTATTGTTTCATTATTTAACAAGCGTAGAGTTTATTTTCTAAGTTTTGATCTTAAGGAAAAAGAATTCAGTAACTTTATATTAACGATTACCTTATCGTTGTTTTATAAATTACTTGAAATCATATTTGTTACAGTTTTGTATTTCCAAAAATTTTTATTGGTATGATTTTAATCTTTCTAATTATAATCAAATTCATTCGTACTTTAACATTTTTAAATCAAGAAAAATTTGGAGTGATTTTTTACTACTTGTTTCAACTATTTTAAATAATCAAATATTATATTTTTAGTATTTTGTTAAAATCATGTTACGTAAAATTTGGGGGATTAAGTTAAGGAAGCGACCTAAGATGGTATATAGATCTCTTCTTATGTACCTTCTAGTTTGAGTAATTAACTCCTTATCTTTATAAACAACCACAATACCATTCTCTTATAGTCAATATTCACATGATACTTACCAAACGACTTAGTACAACAAAGTCTTGTTTTAGCTTTTCTAACCACAATCCTTATCTACACTTCGCGCTCCTAAATTTGCCTAGCAATCAATTGGTCATTTAAGGCTCTTCAAAACATGATGGGGACCTAGGGTTCTTCATCAAAACATTTCATTAGGATTTCTTAGTTTACATAAATACTTCACATAGACAAATGAACCACATCTTCATTAACATTCTCCAAATAGACAATTACTCATATATCCAAACTTTAACGATCCATACTTAGGAAGTCTTTTCTAGTTCACTCAAATTAATTCCTATTGTAGGCAATCACAATTATGATATCTTCATGAATTCATTTAAGCTAATCACCATAACAAGCAAGCACAATTTATCACTCCTCATGCGTCTAAGCATATCATTTAGCCATAGGTTCGTTCACTAGATTTTACTCCATTTCACCTTGATGACTAAATTAATCCATTTATTAGTTTCTCTAGAGTCCTAACCCATATTACTTAGAATCACATATATGAATTACCATATATCACCCTTTATATGTATCATCTCTTACATATTATCATTTATGCATCATTTATAACAACAGTTCTTACTAGTCTCAATATCATATTTAGTCAATATTTCCTCATAACAAATTTAAAGGAAGCAACAATTCCAAAGGAGGATAACTTTTATCCTATTCCAATCATTCTAACTCATAATCTACAAATGGCCAATCATTGAAATATAATAACCACCCATCAACTAAAACTTAGTCTAGATTCATCACATAACTAACATGCTTAAGTTTGAAATTCGAAAATAATTCCAACACCCTCTTCATAAAGTCCATTAATTCAGCCACATTCACTCTTGAGATTTCTTATGCCTACCATATTGAACTCATTACTTCCTTATCTCCTTTATTATATTAACCATTATGTTATCAATCTACTCAAAATCTCATGGTGTAAGGGGTGAGGGAATTTCCTCAGAGGGAATAACCACATTTGATACATCTACTAACTATTTATTTCATCCATACAAGTAAAAGCAAAATTTCTATTCAATCTAATCATCTCAACCCATCAAGAAGGAATAATGATAGCATGCACATCAAAAGGGATAAAAGGTAACATGTACCTCAATCCGAAACAAATATCAAACTAAGTCTGGTTTCAAGTTCCATTTTCTATAATATAATAAAGTACAGAAGATAAATGAATAAACATTTAGTTAAGTTGTTATTTAATTAGTCCACATCCATTTCAAGGTTTTCAATTTAAGCTAGCACATCAAGCAACAAAATCAAGCCAAAGCGAACCGCCCCACTCTCATTACTTACCATTCTAAGTATTGCACCCAAACCAATTTCAACCTATAGCTCTAATACTAATTGAAACGACTCAACCCTTAGGGGTTGTTTTGCCACACACATCACCTCAAAGCGATATGTGCAAGGCATTCTATTATTGTGTGGGTTTCTAATTGAGTTTTAAACTGAGAAATCCTTATTAACTTTTATATAAATTCCGATGGAGTAACATTTGATTATTCATGGTTTGGTTCATAAAAGCCTACAAATTCAACCTGTTTAGAAAATAAGTATGACAAATAGTCATTTATAAACATCGCCCATAGGGCCTATCAAATAAGTATGACTTCAGTGCAAAACTTATGGACTTAACGGTCTTTGTTAACTTAAACATAAGTCCTTGATTGTTACTTGATTACAATTATCCAAATTATAAATCATGAATAAAACTTTTACATGTCAAAAGGCTCATAAAATCCATGTCTCATACATTGCCATATAACCAAATCATCCCGCATAGCACTTATGCCCATCATACCACCAACAAAACTCAAAATATTTTAGAATGAGCTGCGAAGCTTAGTGTACTGTAATACCAGCACACACCACATGTCACGCATTTCTAATCTAAAGCATCAACTACAGTTTAGTGTATTTAATTTATAGTCCACAAACAAGGTGTAAAGACCCGACCCACTAAATCCTGAGATTTAGTGTGCCGAGTCCCTAACCACATATAACATTTTCATATTATATGTAAGATTGTCCTAAAACTACAATTTATGAGAATTGTTTGATCAAATTCACTAAAACTTTATAAACAACATTTAACAAAACAAGATTGCTAATAAAAGCAATCTATACATATATATACATCATATGTACAAAGTTTAGTGACAATATAAGACACTACAAAAATTACAAGTCTTTCTTAGTACAAAAGGTAACCTAAAGAGGTCTTAAGGTCTTTTACAACTTAGGCTTATTTAACAAGCCTTCTAAATAGAGAGTTATGCTTTAACAAAAGCTTCTCCAAAATCCAAGGGTATTCGAGTCCTACTCGTCCCACTCGTCCATGAATCGCTTAAAATCTGACTCGTATCCTAGATCGTTATATAACTCATCTTCATTACCTACAAAGCAGCAAAAGTGAGTCAAAGGCCCAATACACAATAACAAATGCAAGAACAATTAATCAAGCAAACTTAAATAAAATGGAATGCATCAATGATCAAATCATTATCTTATTAGGTTTTCTTTTAACAAAACAAAAAGAGGGTGTTCAAACCCCGGAATCATGCTCTGGGAATCACAAGTTCGCATAAACTTTGAACTAAATCATGGTATTTCCCTCTAAAATTAAGCAAACGTTACTCGGATACTATTCTCCCTATCGGCTATCCACTTAACCGAAAAACGAATCGCTATTGCATCATAGCGTACCATTGCATGATGGTAAATTCATTGCATCATAACATAGGTTAAGCACCTAACTAACATGTCATTGCATCATGACAGGTTTGCCACTCCTCGAACCAGATTAAACAGCATAATAGACATCCAGTTCATCAAATTATTAAGCCGAATTGAATTAATTCCATTTTAGTAATGTCTATTCCTAGCATACAACAAACAAGCTATTATGTACCTGTACCCAACAGTGTATTACTATATTCACTCGAAGGGGAAATGACCGAAGAACCTTTAACTGAAATAAGAATATCAAAACAATTCAACAATATAACATATATATATTATACAATCTTAGGTTAACTATACAAGGAGATTCAATAAACCTAACATATAGTTTTATCATCTAATTCATACATAAAACATGTTTATATAGCTTATAGATTCATTAGAAGACCATATATGAAGTAAAGAATGACAATTGAAAAAGATTGAATTTGTAAAACTCATGGGATACGCAGCCTTTCCACACAGGAAAAATTGAGCTGAATGTTGGCAATGTTGGAATTATATGCCGGCGGCATTAAGCCCGGTGTTAAAAAATTTTATTATGTTCGCATTCAAAAACTGCCTATACGCCGGCGGCATTGGAGTCCTAATGGCCGGTGCACGCTTTGAAAAATAAACATTGGCAAATTTCCTTACAAAAACCAGCGGCGTTTTAAGCGACTTTAAAAAAATTGGTTCTGATCACATTCAACACCGTCTCTATACTGGTAGCATTGAAGTATCAGATGCCGGCGTACACTCAAAAACAAACCTATTCGAAAAGTGTTTTACTTCCCCTATTTTACACTTTGAAAAATATAACATATAACACTTTTAATCCTTCTTCAAACACATATTTAACTTCATACGCTATCTTCTATCCACATTAACCAATCATAGCAACTTTAAACTTCATAACAACACATCAAACTACTTCGTTCACATCAAATCCTCTCCTACTCTTCACTTCAACTACTCAAATCAACTTCACCTCTCACCAACACCCCTCACTACTTCCATAATACATAAACAAGTTCACACAATAACAAAACACAACCTAACATATATCAATGCATAAAACCATACGACTCAAAAGACATTGACTTATCCTACCATAGATTTTACACCTATATTACAAGAAAGGAAATAAAACATAGATTTTATATTAGCTTTGACTTACATGTAGAAGCTTTGGCTTGAAGAGATTTTTGAATCCAAAAACTTGATATTGGTTTTTGGTTTAGGGCTTATGGTTTGAAGAAAAAAGGAAAAGAGAAAGGAAAGAAAAATGGAAAATTTGTATAGAAGATGTGGACTGCCAAAAGAGGCCAAATTTGATCAGATTTGTGACTCATTAATATCATAAGTTTAACTTTTGGGGCATATAAGAGTTAGGTTTAAATTTGGCTTAATTTGAAGCTAATTTGAGTTAAACTTCGGCTTGCAAAATAGGTTTAAATTTTGAAAAATTATGTCAAAAATTCTTAGGCATAACAAAAGTTGTTTTAATACTTTTAAACATAACACACACATATTAATTCATAAAAGACACAAACATTAATTACACTATACACACATTAATATACATAAAACAATAACCTTAATTTCATTATACATACTCACATACATCAATAATTTACATTAATAAACATAATATATCAATCCTATTTCTACACATTCATTTTCATAAATCAAAATTACTTCAAACTTAATATCTCGAACTAATTTGTATTCATATGCAAATTTTAATTATTGAATAATTTAGATTATTTCATTCTTCCCTCTTTCAAGAAGTTTCGTCCCTGAAACTTAACTTACCTCAAGTCTCCAAAGAGTTCGGTGTATTTCTGTCTCATCACACTTTCTACTTCTCAAATCGCTTCTATCTCGGATTGATTACTCTGTTGGACTTTTACCATCGGTATGACTTTGTTTCTCAATTCTTTGTTCATTTTGCCCGATATTCTGGCCGGTTTCTCTTCAGTAGTCAAATCTGGTAGTATCTCTGCTTGATTTGTATCTAATATAACGTCGGGATCAGATATGCGTTTTCTAAGCTGAGACACATGAAAGACGTCATGAACAACCGATAGACTTGGTGGTAAAGCTAATATGTAAGCTGTTGGTCTTATTCGTTCCAAAACTTCATATGGTCCAATATATCTTGGATTCAATTTGCTCCTTACTCCAAACCTAAAAACTCCTTTCGTTAGGGATATCTTGAGAAATACATGATTTCCAAGTTCAAACTCTAAAAGTCTTCTTCTCAAGTCGACATAACTTTTATATCGGTCTTGAGCTGTTTTTAATCTTTGCTTGATCATTTGCATTTTATTAATTGCTTGTTGCACCAAATCAGGACCAATTAATGCTCTCTCGCCTACTTCGTTCCAATGCAAAGGAGATCTACATTTTCTCCCATATAAAGCTTCATATGGAGCCATTTGGATCGCTGTCTGATAACTATTATTGTATGCAAACTCTACTAATGGTAAGTGTTCATCCCAATTCCTTCCAAAGTCTAAGGCACAGGATCTAAGCATATCTTCAAGAATCTGAATCGTCCTTTTTGATTGACCGTCAGTTTGTGGATGAAATGTCGTAATAAACTGTAATTTTGTCCCAAGAGCTTCATGAAGACTGTTCTAGAATCGACTAACAGATCTGATATCTCTATTTGAAGTGATGGTCACTGGTATACCATGTAATCTCACTATCTCTCGGACAGTGAATACCAAACTCTTAATGGAATGAAATGTGACGATTTCATTAGCCGATCTACAATGATCCAAACCATTTCATTCTTGGCTACTGTCTTTGCTAAAGCCGTTACAAAATCCATAGTTATCTCATCCCACTTCCATTCGGGAATTCTTAATGGTTGCAATTCTCCTCTAGGTCGTTGATGCTCAATCTTCGCTTATTGACATACTAAACATTTAGAAAAAAATCTTCCAATATCCTTTTTCTTTCCTTCCCACCAAAAATGTTGCTTCAAGTCTTGATACATCTTTGTGTTTCCAGGGCGAATTGAATATGAAGAGGAAGGAGCTTCTTTCATAATATGTTTTCTCAAATTATAGATCTTGGATACATAAATTCTATCCTTGAACCTTGTAACACCTTTATCATCAATTCTCATATATTTCCTCTTTCCTTTACTTATTTCACTCTCAATCTCTGGCTTCCTGGTTCTTCCAGTTGTTCTTGTTTAATTTGATCTAGAATTGTTGGTTGCATAGATAAACTTGCTAACATAACTTCAACCTTTTCCATTGTTATCTCAATATCCATCTTCTGAAGATCTTCTTGTAGTTCTCGTTAAGTTGTAATAAAAGATTCCACATTCATTTGCTTCTTCCTACTGAGCGCATCTTCTACAACATTGGCTTTTCCTGGGTGATAGAAAATTTCAACATCGTAGTCTTTGATTAACTTTAACCATCTTTGTTGACGCATATTCAATTCTTGTTGGGTGAAAATATATTTCAAACTCTTGTGATTAGTGAATATCTTACACTTTTCACCAAATAAGTAATGTCTCTAAAGCTTCAATGCTAATATCACTGCAGCTAGCTCGAGATCGTGAATTGGATAATTCCTCTCGTAGGGTTTCAATTGTCTCGATGCATAAGCTATAACTTGATTATCTTGCATCAAAACAGATCCGAGTCCTTGAAGTGAAGCATCACTATAAATTAAAAACTCTTCTCCACTAACTAGTGTGCTCAAATTCGTGTAGAAACTAATTGTTCTTTCAGCTTGAGAAAACTTCGTTCACAATCTTCATCCCAATCAAACTTCATATATTTCCTTATCAATTTAGTTAATGGTGAAGCAATTTTGGAAAAACCTTGTACGAATCTTCTGTAATAGTTTGCCAAACCTAGAAAACTTCGTACTTTCATGACTTTTATAGGTTGTAGCCAAACCAAAACCGCTCTAATCTTCTTCAGATCGACAGATATTCCTTCCTTTGTAATGATATGTCCCAAGAATGCAACTTCTCTCAACTAAAACCTGCACTTACTAAATTTAGCATAAAGTTTCCTCTCTCTTAATCTTTGTAGAACAACTTTCAGATGTTTTTCATGTTCTTCCATATTCCTTGAATACACCAATATATCATCAATGAAAACTATTACGAACTGATCCAGATAATCTCTAAATACCCTATTCATCAATCCATAAAAGCTGTTAGGACATTTGTCGAACCGAAAGGCATAACCATAAATTCAAAATGTCTATATCTTATTCTGAAAGCAGTCTTAGATATATCTTGTTGCTTAATCTTGAGTTGATGGTATTCAGATCTCAGATCTATCTTAGAAAATAATGCAGTATCTCTCAACTAATCATATAGATCGTCAATTCGAGGAAGCGGACACTTGTTCTTAATCGTCACTTGATTTAATTCTCTATAGTCTATACACATTCTTAAACTTCCATCTTTCTTCTTAACAAATAAAACCGGAGCACCCCAAGGAGAAATGCTTGGACGAATAAACCCTAAGTTCTGTAACTCCTCCAACTGGCTTTTCAACTCTTTCAACTCAGTCGGAGCCATGTGGTATGGAGGCTTAGATATAGGTTTCGTCTCTGGTATCAAATCAATTCCAAACTCAATCTCTTTATCCAGTGGTAAACCCGGTAATTCCTCTGGAAAGACATCGATAAATTCCTATACTACTGGCACCATATCAACTCAGAGTTCTTCACTACTCATTGTAGTTCTCATATCCTTCTCCCATAACTCCATAAAATACATACTCTTTGGTCTCCTTCTTTCCAAATCATGAAACAATCTTCTATCCTCCAACTCAAAACTTACCTCCGCTTTATTACAATCTATCGTGGCTTTATAAAGATTTAACCAATTCATTCCAAGGATAACATCAAAATCGATTAAAGGCAGAACTAACATATCTATTGGCATGCTTCTATCATAAATCACAACATCAACATTTCTACATACACATGGCTCTTTAAATTGCACATCAAAAGGAGTATTTACATTCATTATTCTATTATACAACACTTCAGAAGACAAACCACACTCATTCACAAAACTTTCAGCAACACATGTATGAGTAGCACTAGTGTCAATCAAAGCATATGCAATATGATTTGCAATATGTATTGTACCTGCCAGTGTATCGACTGAAGGGGCTTTTTCACACTGTAGTAGAGCAAATACTTTAGTAGCTATCATTCCCTTTCCAAAGTTCGGTCCTTCATTCTTAGGTCTATCTTTACAATTTGCTACATGATGGCCTCTTTGTTGGCAATGAGCATAGAAAATAGGCTTCAATTTTGGATCTGTACAATCAGAGGCTTTATGACCTACTTTCCCACATGCAAAGCATGCTCCAAGAGTCCATTTACACTGAACTGCTTCATGGGGCCCAAAACATATAAGAAACCACTTATCAAATGGAATAGAAGGCACATAAGTCTTTATTACTTGTCCCGAACTTGGTTTCTTACCTAGAAATGGTCGCTTGCCTTTGCTAACATTGCCAAACCTTGAATAAGGAGTGTATAATGTCGCCGATCTCTTGCCTATAAATGTAGCATGTATATCTCTCTAGGTTTTATTCTCATTTATAATTTGTTCCACTAACTTCGCTTTGATTACAGCTTCAGACAGTGTTGATAACTGAAACTTTTTGACCTCACTCTTGATTTCTATGTTCAAGCCATATTGGAACTTTTGAACCTTCATACTCTCATCATTGTAATTTGTGCCAGCAAATCTAAGCAACCTACAATATTCTGCATGATATTCTTCAATAGTTTTATTCCCTTGCCTCAAATTCAGCCAATTCAATGTCATTTGCTCTCTCACTGTAGATGGAATGTATTGCAACAAAAAGGCTTCTTTGAATCTGTTCCATGGTATTGGTCTTGCATGTCCTTTACTGTTCAACCTCCACCAATTATATGCATCTCCCTTCAGCATATATATAGATAAGTTAACTTTCTTATGCTCAGGTACTTCACAAGCTGTAAATGCTTTTTCAAGTTCCACTATCTACCCTTTCGTTCTAGTCGAGTCCAAAGCAGTTCCATCAAAATCAGGTACCAATCTGACAAAATCATGCAACTTGACTTGATCATTCCGATCTTCCACTTGTACATGTTGTTCTTGTCTCACAGTTGGTGGATTATATTGTTGCATAAATTGTTGTTGTTGTTGATACATCATTTGTTGATATCGTTGATTTATTGCAAACATATCCCGAAACATAGTGAACACATTATTCGGATCTCCCATAGGCATCTGAGGCATAGCTGGATATGAAGGCATTTGAGGAGGCTATAGATTGGGCGTAGTAGAAGCCGAAGCTGGTGATGGAGTCGAAGTAGAAGCTGGAATACTAGTTGACGCAGAAGCTTAGATAGTAGACTGAGAAGGTGATGGCATACCCTCTCTTTCTGTAAACTGTCAAGTCATTCTACTTGACCTATCCATCCTTAAACAAACATACAACATATAAATGACATATAATAATTTTGCAATGTCAAATCAACATCAAAACAATTAATGAACAAAATAAGCATTCAAACAAAATACATAATTCAAGCAAATTCTATACGCATCCGACTAAACTCATCGCATCTAAGGTCAAGTCACTCCTATTTAATCAAACAATTTCATAAACATAGCTCTGATACCAACTGTATAGACTCGACCCACTAAATCTCGAGATTTAGTGTACTAAATCTTTAACCACATATAATATTTTCATATTATAGAACTACAATTTATGAGAATTGTTTGATCAAATATACTAAAACTTTATAAACAACCTTTAACAAAACAAGATTGCTAATAAAAACAATATATATATAATATATACATCATATGTACAAAGCTTAGTGTCAATACAAGACACTACAAAAATTACAAGTTTTTCTTGGTACAAAAGGTAACCTAAAGAGGTCTTAAGGTCTTTTACAACTTAGGCTTATTTAATAAGCCTTCTAAACAGAGAGTTATGCTTTAACAAAAGCTTCTCCAAAATCCAAGGGTAATCGAGTCCCATTCGTCCCTCTCGTCTATGAATCGTTTAAAATTTAACTCGTATCCCAAATCATCATATAACTCATCTTCATTACCTGCAAAGCAGCAAAAGTGAGCCAAAGGCCCAGTACGCAATAACAAATGCAAGAACAATTAATCCAGCAAACTCAAATCAAATAAAATGCATCAATGATCAAATCATTATCTTATTAGGTTTTCTTTTAACAAAACAACAGGAGGGTGTTCAAACCCCGGAATCACGCTTTGGGAATTTTGGAGCCCTGAGTAACAGCAACTGCTTAGGGAGTTGATATAAACAGTCCGAATACTTATATCTCCTATATCTATTCCATAAAAAATAGCTTCATTTAGGGTTCAAAATCCATTGCCCGACTCTACTTAAACTCTGTCCACAACATGAGCCTTGTCCACAAGTTCTCATAAACTTTGAACTAAACCATGATATTTCACCTTAAGTTTAAGCAAACATTACTCAGATACTATTCTCCCTATTAGCTGTCTACTTAACCAAAAAACGAATCGCTATTGTATCATAGCGTACCATTGCATCATGGTAAAGTTATTGCATCATGACTTTGGTTAAGCGCCTAACTAATATGTCATTACATCATGATAGGTTTGCTGCTCCTCGGACCAGATTAAACAGCGTATTAGACATCTAGTTCATCAAATTATTAAGCTGAATCGAATTAATTCCATTTTAGTAATGCCTATTCCTAGCATACAACAAACAAGCTATTATGTACCTATGCCTAACAGTGTATTACTATATTCACTCGGAGGGGAAATAACCGAAGAACCTTTAACTAAAATAAGAATATCAAAACAATTCAATAATAGAACATATATATATATATATATATATATTACACAATCCTAGGTTAACTATACATGGAGATTTAATAAACCTAACATATAGTTTTATCATCTAATTCATACATAAAACATGTTTATATAGCTTATAGATTCATTAGAAGACCATATATGAAGTAAAGAATGACAATTAAAGAAGATTGAATTTATAAAACTCATGCGATACGCAGCCTTTCTACAAAGGAAAAATTGAGCTGAATGCTGGCAGTGTTGAAATTATACGCCGGCGGCATTAAGCCCGGTGTCAAAAAATTTTATTATGTTCGAATTCAAAAATTGCCTATATGCCGATGGCATTGGAGCCCTAATGGCTGGCGTACGCTTTGAAAAATAAACATTGGCAAATTTCCTTACAAAAATCGACGGTGTTTTAAGCGACTTTAAAAAAATCGGTTCTGATCATATTCAACACCGTCTCTATGCTGGCAGTGTTGAAGTATCAGATACCGGCGTACACTTAAAAACAGACCTATTCGAAAAGTGTTTTACTTTCCCTGTTTTACACTTTGAAAAATATAACATATAACACTTTTAATCCTTCTTCAAACACATATTTAACTTCAATCCACATTAACCAATCCTAGCCATTTTAAACTTCATAACAACACATCAAACTACTTCATTCACATCAAATCCTCTCCTACTCTTCACTTCAACTTCAACTTCAACTTGAACTACTCAAATCAACTTCACGTCTCACCAACACCTCTCACTACTTTCATAATACATAAACAGGTTCACACAATAACAAAACACAACCTAACATATATGAATGCATAAAACCATACAACTCAAAAGACATTAACTCATCTTACCATAGATTTTACACCTATATTATAAGAAAGGAAATAAAACATAGAGTTTATACTAGCTTTGACTTACATGTAGAAGCTTTGGCTTGGAGAGATTTTTGAATCTAAAAGCTTGATATTGGTTTTTGGTTTAAGGCTTATGGTTTGAAGAAAAAAGGAAAAGAGAAAGGAAAAAAAAAATGGAAAATTCGTATGGAAAATGTGGGCTGCCAAAAGAGGCTAAATTTGATCAAATTTGTGACTCATTAATATCCTAAGTTTGATTTTTTGGGCATATAAGAGTTAGGTTTAAATTTGGCTTAATTTGGAGCTAATTTGAGTTTAATTTGGGCTTGAAAAATATGTTTTACTTTTGAAAAATTCTGTAAAAAATTCTTAGGCATAACAAAAGTTGTTTTGATACTTTTACACATAACACACATATTAATTCATAAAAGACACAAAAATTAATTACACTATGCACACATTAATATACATAAAACAATAACATTAATTTCATTACACATATTCACATACATCAATAATTTACATTAGTAAACATAATCAAACCTATTTCTACACATTCATTTTTATAAATCAAAATTACTTCAAACTTAATATCTAGAACTAATATTGTATTCACATGCAAATTTTAATTATTGAATAATTTAGATTATTTCATTCGTCTCTCCTTCAAGAAGTTTCGTCCTCGAAACTTAACTTACCTCAAGTCTCCAAAGAGTTTGGGGTATTTCTATCTCATCACACTTTCTACTTCCCAAATCGCTTCTCTCTCGGATTGATTACTCTATTGGACTTTTACCATCAGTATCACTTTGTTTCTCAATTCTTTGTCCATTTTGTCCAATATTCTGATCGGTTTCTCCTCACTAATCAAATCTGGCAGTATCTTTAGTTGATTTGTATCCAATATAGTGTCGCGATTAGATATGCATTTTCTAAGCTGAGACACATGAAAGACGTCATGAACACTTGATAGACTTGGTGGTAAAGCTAATCTGTAAGCTGCTGGTCCTATTCATTCCAAAACTTCATATGGTCCAATATATCTTGGATTCAATTTGCTCCTTACTCCAAATCTAAAAAGTCCTTTCGTTAGGGATATCTTGAGAAATACATGATTTCTAAGTTCAAACTCTAAAGGTCTTCTTCTCAAGTCGGCACAACTTTTATATCTGTCTTGAGCTACTTTTAATCTTTGCTTGATCATTTGAATTTTATCAATTGCTTGTTGCACCAAATCAAGACCAATTAATGCTCTCTCGCCCACTTCGTCCTAATGCAAAAGAGATCTACATTTTCTCCCATATAAAGCTTCATATGGAGCCATTTGAATCGTTGTCTGATAACTATTATTGTATGCAAACTCCACTAAAGGTAAGTGTTCATCCCAATTCCTTCCAAAGTCTAAGGCATAAGCTCTAAGCATATCTTCAAGAATCTGAATTGTCCTTTCTCATTGACCATCGATTTGTGGATGAAATGCCGTACTAAACTGTAATTTTGTCCCAAGAGCTTCATGAAGACTTTTCCAGAATCGTCTAATAAATCTGGTACCTACAATAACTTGTTGCTCAATCTGAGCTCGTTGTTGGTTTCTAAGATAAAAGTCCAAGATCTGCTCATAATTGAAGTTAGGAATGAGTTCAAGTTTTACTATATTTATTTCATTTATGTTGTCTGTTATGTCTGGGCCACTTTATTTTAACCATATCTACTCAAAGATAATATTTAAAGGGTCATTTGTTTCACTTTGCCAAGCCATCTAGTTAATTATATAGGTTAGGGTTGATTTTGGGGCTTAGGTTAATCGACCTTTAATAGGCTATATTTTTGTGGGTCTCGATTCTTGATCTTTGAAGAATAGGTTCCTGTAGTCGACTAATCTCCTTTAGTTCTTAGTGTTCTACTCTAATTATTAAGTATAAATTACTTCCATTCATATAAGGCATTTAGATTAAATGTTTTTGTATGATATACATGGTCAATAGGGTATTAGTACTTGTTAAATTTGTATTTTGAAGTGTTTGGAAGGTTACTTATGTTTAAGTAAAGAATTGGGTCAAGATTCGTGCAATTCAGCAAGAAAAAGCGAACTTATATAGAGGTTAGCAAACAACATAGCAGGTACATGGGCGCATGTATCACGTCGTGTTCCTTTAGAAAGAGCAACATGTTGGGTACATATGGGCATGTATCTCCCCATGTTTTTGTGCATTTCAGCTCATTTTTGGAGATAAAGAGAAGCATAGTGGGAAACATGATGTCGTGTTCCCATCGTGCTTCTTTGGCATTGTGCTTTTCTTTGTGATTTCGGACAAGGAGAAGCACGGTAGGGAACACGACGCCGTGTTCTCATTGTGTTGTTTTGGTTTTGACTTATTTTTCGTGTTTTTAGGATTAGAATGAACCACGGCTCGAACATGGCATCATGTACTAGTCATGCTTCTCTGGGTTTCGTGTATTTTTGTTCAAACTTGATGTTTTCGTCAAAAATACGGTTTGGCGATGAATTTTGGGTGATAATAAATGTATTAGATGATCGTGTTTAAGTCTTGACTTAACTATATTCATCTCTAGCATGCTATAATAGGACTAATCCAAGTTCAAAACCTAATACATCTATTTTTTACAACAACACCAATATCTTTATGATTTTCTACAATCTCAAAATATGTTCATACAAGATTTCATCTTTTTACCTTGTTAACATCAACCTATAACAAAACTGAACTCCAAATCATTCTTATTCTCCAATTTACTCCATTTAGACATTTCAATCTCGTTTTCATTCAAATTTCTTAACATAAATAGATAGTCTCAAGATCTCACTTTGCTTTAAAACATGGTTCCTTATTAGGGTTTTAGACAAGGGGAAAGGGTCTCCTTATTAGGGTTTTTGGCATATGGCATAAGCTAATGCGTCTAAATCTTACATATACAAGACCCTTAGCTAGTTTTAAACAATTTGAGGCTTTTGATTAATCTCTTAGGTTAATAATGATTTAATATATCATCCAAATCCAACTTATTTTAAATTTTGAATTTTTAATACGCGTAAGTTCCTAAACAACGGTAAAATCAAAATTTTGCAAAAACCAAAGCTTCTAATGACATTGTTTCGATTTTTCTTACAAAACCTTTCATTTAAAGGACTGTTATGAAATTATAATTTAATTTATCTCAATATTTGAATTGCTTTTGAATTTTCAAAATTTTGGTTTTCGGTTTAGGACTAATTTGGGAATTTTGAAAAAATTTAGCAATTTAAAGCTATACATAAATCTAATTGTATTCCATGACTTTATTTAATTTTTTTTTTTTTTTTGATGACTAGTGTTTGGATCCTTTCATAGAGCAAAATGGTCGGTCTATTTTACATAACACGAAGTTGAAGTTTTCAAAAATTTATAAAAAGCTAATAAGTTAGGGAATCATAACAAAAGCAAAGGCTAAACTAAGGTTAATGCTAAAACATATATACATGTTTTCTGAGTAAAATTAAGGATAATTTTGTAAAACGCAATATGAAAGTCCTTATAATGTGATTTCTTAATAAACTCAGAGAGTTGTTTGCTTGGTATATTTGCACTGTTGGACTCAGGATGGTAAGTTAAAGCCTTTCTTAAGGTTAGAAACTCTGAATCAAGGTCATACCATTGGAATCTGTTTACAAGTTATCAGCAATCTAGATCTAAATAGAGTTATTATTTATTTAAAAACCCATTTTGGAAATTTAAAAAAAAGCAATAGAAAGTTTCATCATCCCTCTTAAGATGATTATGAGTAACTTTATTAGTAGTCTAGATATATTCAAAAGAATAATCTCTCAATCTATTTAGTTAAAATCAGACGTGGATCTAAAAGGTGCACCATACATTTAGCTTCACGAAGTTAAATTCGAGCTACTAATTATAGATACCCAATATTCAATTAAAAAGTGCACTGAAATCACATGAATCATGATTTGGATTTACAAATCCTAAGTTAAGATGTTTATTTCCCCATAGATGTAAAAATGAAGCACATATTCAAGTGAAATAATACATAATTAAAGATGAATATTGCAAATTAAGTTCAAAATCTTGCAAATACAAACTATGGGTTAAAATTATTTTACCTAGAAAACTTCGAATTCTTTAGTAAGAAGAAACAATTCTTTCACTAAAGATTTCTCTCTCTATTCTACGTTAGTGATTTGTTACGTATGGTACATTTTTATTAGATGTTTGTGCACGCTTATTTATAGGCTATATGCACAGAAGTCATGAAGATTTTATTTGCTGACATCATAGATTCTTTATAACAGAATTCGTCTTTATTCTCATACAAGCATTGTTAAGCTAGCTAATTCGTGATAATTGGATAGGGTCACGTTTTGTGGGTCAAATCCATGGCTCAAAGTTTGATCATGGTCTAAGCTGTATTCTTTTCTTCAGAGCTTAAATTTTGGCTTAGTTTCATCGTAGGTTAAATCTAGTATTTGATTTTGGGGCATGATTGAAGTTGTATCATGAAGTTTAAGGCTTCATCATCTCAGCGTAAATCGATGCAAAATAAAGGTCATGTAGAGGGCTCAATTTATGGCATGACTAGGAACTTTGTCTTGTTTGCCCTTGTAATTTCCCCTTCAATGGGCATTTTTAGAGGCCTCAATGGAAATCTATCTTTGAACTTTGTTATTGTTTTACTCCAAATATGATCCAAAACACTTTGTTTCTTCTTTTCTTGATTCTAAGAGCTTAAAAACAACATTTAAATAGTAAATGCACAAAATTTATAGGAATTTATTTAAAATGGGTCAAATAAAACATAAATTCCAACGAATGGAATAGAGTATAACAGACTTGTCACAAAGAAAATGGGAATGTTAGTAAAATATATAAATTTTTTATGGTAGAATGCTCGCCCTACTTTTTTTTTTCTCATATACTAGCAAAGTAATGCATGTTTCTTTATCAATAAAGGATATTTCCCTTTTCATCCTATTAGGGTACTATCTTATGGCAATACGAAATATGTTCATTTATTTATATTTCTCATGCCATTATATCATGTCCAAGCTATGTGGAAAGCAATGCTTCAAGCAACAAATGATTGAGTATTAGGAAATACCCTCTCAATCCACTAATGCAAACACTAGAGCATTAAGCGTCTATGAGACATGATGGAATCATAGTTTAAGCATGATTGATTATTTTATCATTACTAACTAGTAAGAGCATCTATTCCTATGCGTATGGTGATGAATCAATCTCTCATACTGTAGACTAGTATGAGTAATTTCTCCTATGCATATGGTGATAAGTCAATCAATTATTTTACTACTCTTTTGATAGAATATTCATAATCTAAACTAACCTAGTAACTTATGCTAGATAGCCAAGTAGTGGGAAGTACCCCATTCACTAATAAAATATGAACTCTTAATAAAAAGTAATGAATGCCACTAATCAAATACTTCGCTACAGTGGTCATTTAAATACTATCATTGGCAACTAAGAGCCTTGCTCCAAAGCATTACATGCTGTAAGAGGTCCCTTAGATTATTGATCCTAACTAAGCCTCATGCTTATGAAAATTTTACAAGAAGTTCCTTAGCTCATTGATTCTAGGCAAGTCTTATGCTCATGAAAGTTTAACAATAAGTCCCTTAGATCATTAAGTCTGAGCAAGCTTCATGCCTACACAAATTTCTACAACAGTTCCCTTAGATCATTAAGTCTAATCAAGTTCCATGTCCATGAAATTTCTATAAGAGATCCCTTAGATCATTGAGCCTAAGAAAGTCTCATACTTACAAAAGTTTTCAAAGAGGTCCTATAGGTCGTTGAATTCAGGTAACGTCACAATCATGTTACTTTGTGCTAATGTAACTATGTTGAGTTCTACTCCTAAGGGTATTGGTATCACTACAAAGGTGTAAGATTAGAGCATTCTTATCACCCTATAATGAGATGATAAAGTTTCTTCACTGAAAAGCATGTGAAGTCTTTAAATCTTTATTAGCCATGGCATTTGAGGCTTATGCATAAATACCATGCCATATAACATCACTTGGTATTTATGTGTATCAAATTGTGAAATGACCCCCTAAACAAATTCATATTGCCAAGTAATGGCTATAATCCTCTTAACAATCATTATCAAGCTAAGGTAACACCCTTACATTATAGCCTTTATACTTTGGTCTTAGAAGATGAATGTTAGTATCACTATGTGCGACACTTGGTTAATGAGAGTAGTGCTTTGATATTAATGACAAGTCTCTTAGAGGTCTCTACTTTTGCTAAAGCTTGTCATAAAATAACATGCTTGGCTTGAAGCGAGGTAAGTAATCACAAAATAGCAAATTGCACTAAAGTTAAGATGACATGCTCCTCCTAAAGCACTATAGCTTTCTTAGAGATAAAATAGTTTGTGATAAACAATGGCTAGGGAAGGAAAGTCTGTAATAAGTGAAGTATTTTAAAATAGGGCATAGTGCTTCATTAGCCTATGATATAAACGAACACTTGAATATAAGGATGCATCAAGATAGGCAACCTTACTTAGGTTTTGAAAGCTAGAAATCAATGTCTTGACTTAAGAAATTCAATTTTTTATGTCGTCATTATACCACTATGAGAGTAGTGAACCCTCGTGATTCATCAAGATGCTGATCTTAGGTAATGACCACTAGGTGCAACACTTTGTTCACCAAGATGCCCCTGTGTGTGAAGCTTGCATCGGGTAACACTGCACTTACTGTACAGTCTCAAGATATATGTTAAAAGTGATAGCAACAACTAGTGTAGTTACTACTACTTTGGTGGAAGAGAAATACAATCATAGTTAAAAAATTAAAGTAAAAAAAAAAAAGAAAGAGGAGAAATATGTACACGTGATGGCAAAGGATGCAACTTGAGAAATCAAATAAATAGCATCAGACATGCACAGCAAGTGTATCAACATATGAATGGGAAATACTAGCATTATAACATTCAAAGTAATGACATGCAATGACTAGGAAGAAAGTAATAAGAGAACTGGTGCATAACTAGGGTACAAAATGATGAAGAGTCTCTTCTCTTACAATGGTGGGTTTTACGCTCGTTCACCAAATGACTAGGTGCACAACACGAGAAAAAGTCCCCTCTTATAGTAGTGCGATTCGAAGATTATTGTTTAGGCAAATGAGACATAGACAACTGAGAGTTTACTCTCATTACGGTGCGGTGCCAAAGTTGTCACATGAGAAATGGAATACAAATGTAGTGTGCGGTTCCAAGATTGTCACGTGAGGTTTGGGACACAGACGACCAAAAGTTTCCTCATACAATGGTCAGGTCTCAAGATTCCTATCTATACGATCAGATCATGCACCACAAAGAGCTTCCTCTTAAAATCATGAGACTTTCATAGTCATTAGGTGAATGAGTGGAGCATAAGAAGGCTAAGAGTGTTCACTCTTATAATCGCATGGTTTGTTAAACATCATGGGAATGGTTGATTTTGTCAAGATTCAATTCTTAATACACACAGTCAAATAAGGTGATACCATCGATAAGCAGAGTATTCAAATTATTAAGAGCATAAAGGTCATCAAGATTATTAATGATACCAAGAATATCAAAATTATCAGGGGTGAAAAGATTGCTAGAAGTATCAAGATCATCAAGATTTTTATAATATAAAAAGAAGAATTATTCTACATGGTGATTTTATTTCAAGATGATACTCTTGACTTATCGCTATTTGTAACTTATGGTGTTTGCTATTTATGGCAATGATATCAGCTGTTATTATTGGCTTAACACGTTTTGCTATTTACCAGTCAAATATGTTTGTGGTGTTGATATCGATTGTTGAAGGAGATATCGATTGTTGAAGGATCTTAAACCTTGCACCATTTGTTACTATGTTCTTGGTCAGCCTCTTTTGTGCTGCTACTATTGTAGACACCCCATTTTTACTCCGTTATTTTGGAAATTTAGCCATGTTGGAGCTAGTTATTGATAGTGATTAGTTTAGGCGATTTTTTTTAGTTCGAAACAGTAATGAGAAATCTAAATTATATATGTGATTTGATAAATTACAATTTCATTGGCAAAAAGACAATATTTAGAATTGGTAAGATTTATCTAAGGTCTTAAAGTCATAACACAAGTAACAGAGGTTCCAAATAGAACTTCAGTTGGATTTGAATTATCTATTATATAGACATTTATACTATTGGGATAAATCGAACTTTTGAAAATTATTTTTTAGTAATTAGATCAATTTTTCCATTCATAAAATAATGCACAATTTTATGTGATTATAGCATGAAACTATGCTCTAATATGATTTATACTGCTTATTTTGTGAATTTTGCATGCTAAAACAAGTAACATGACTGGTAATTTTATCAAACTAAAAAAAAAAAAATCATTTGTTTGCATATGTAATATAGGTTTCTTTTTTTTTTTTTTTGTGCCATTAACATACTTATATTAAAGCTGAATCAAATCCAATACATGACAAAGATCATCAGTATCAGAAACATTCGAAAAAGAACAAACCTCCTTTTATAAAATGCATACAAGAGGACTACGAGGTACAAAGGGCTAATCTTTAGGACAAAGTCTCAATTTAGTATGCTTTGCAATCCAATTTGCTACCTTATTAGCTTGTCTTTAAACTAAATTAAAGTGGCCATGACTAAAACGAGACAACACCAATTTGATATCTTGTAAATGAACATAATGCCTCTACAATGTTGCTTAGTTAAGCAGACTGTGTTATATACTACGGTGCTGTCCACCTCAAAAATGACATTCTCCATTCTCTCTAAGTAGCATATTTTATTGTTGCATGCAAAGCAATAGCTTCTGCTTCATCAACTGAATTAGCTAGGCATAAACTAGCACCACCACCACACACCCTTCCCATTTCATTCCTTGCAATTAAAGCCATGGCACCTTCAAGCGTATTAAGATCAAAAGATGCATCTGCATTTACTTTGATAAAGTTGTTAGAGGAGTATGCCATCTCTGATTACTGATGGATAACACCTTAGATGAAGGGGATAAAGGAAAAAGCTCACCTACTTCATGAGTTGTGTTGCACAGAAGCTGTTGATTAGGTTCCATTTGAGTGTGGTTGGATGTTGTAATGTTTTGCCAAAAAGGATGTGAATTGTCTTCCAACTGATGAAAATTGTCCAATTCAAAATCTCCACTCCAGGGGGATGGGAAGTGTTCTTCTACTTTAGTTTTAGAAGCTATTAGCTCTACTTCTACTGAAGCGCTTCTTGCCGACTCTAGGATATAATTCTCATTGCGTTTTATATCATTGAAGACCCCGTTGGATCTTTCCTTCCACAAAATCCAAGATAGTGTGCACATTTTAGTGAATAGCAATCAAGAATCTTATTTACTTAATCCTTCCTTCTCCATACAGCTTTTTAACCATACTTCCAATCTAGATATATTATTATAGTCTATCCTTAAACCCAAAACAACAAACCAAATCCCTCTTGTCCATTCACAACATAAAATCAAATGTTCCACAATTTCCTAATCCACAGAAAATGCAACAATCCATCCTCGTAACTTTGTGTTTCAACAAATTACTTTGAGTAGGAATGACATTATTAATTGCTCTCCACATAAAGTGTTTTACCTTAGGTAAACAAGGACCATGCCAAATTAAAGTCCATACCTCTTTACTTACTTGATGAGAAGATGAAGCACCTGGAACATTTTGATTAGAAAAACATTTTATGAAATTGTACGCTAATCAAACTAAGCATGATCTTGATTTTTCATATGGACAAAAGAGACGATCTTCAAAGCTTATAGAAGCTAAAGGAATACGGTAGATTGCCTTTACATTATCATCCACAAACCACCATCTTAGTACATTGATCTTCCAAGTGTGTAGCTCTTCGTCCATTAAATCTGATACCAATAAGTCCTAGTTGTATCCATTGCTTATGAATATTGGGCGGTTGCCTTCAAGATTCGGTGTCCATTTGTCTCGACCTAAATTAATGGACTTGCCATTACCAACTTTCCACAATGCTCCTATAATCAAGCTTTCCTTGCCATGTAGGATGCTTGCCCAACCCTAAGAATCTTTGGATCCTATGGAAGCATGTAAGAAGTGTGAGTGGGGAAAGTATATGCCTTTTAGAACTCGCACCCATAAAACGTTTGGATTTTGAACAACCCTCCATGCCAGCTTAGTTAAGAGGGCTAAGTTATAGTCCACTAAGTCTTTAAATCCAAGACAACCACTAAATTTGGGAAGTGTAAGTTTCTCCCATCTTTGCCAATGTATCTTTCTTTCATCTTTAGCTTGACCCCACCAAAAGTTAGAGATTATTGAATTTACTTCTTTACACCACTTGGAAGGAAACTTTAGACAACTCATTGAATAGGCTGGGATAGCTTCTGTTATGGCTTTTATAAGAGTTTCCTTTCTTACATTTGATAAAAGACATCTCTTCCAACTTTTCAATTTAACTCTTATCTTATCTTTCATAAATCTCAAAGCCTTTGATTTATTTATGCCCCATAAAGTTGGCAATTTAAGGTATTTACTTGGGTTCAAAGTTTTAGGTATAGCAACTGTTTTGCAAATTTCTTTCACGCTTTCAGATTAGGTGTTCTCGCTAAAAAATATACTTGATTTCTGATAATTCACCTTTTGCCCCAAAGCAGTGCAACTATCTTGAATGATTCCTTTTAGTTCCTAAATGTTATGAAAATTTGCTTCGACAAAGAAAAGAGAGTCATTAGCAAATAACAAGTGTGAAATGATGGGACATGTTCTCGTGATTCTCATTCCCTTGATCCAACAATCCTGACTGCCTTTTTTATATTACGTGATAAAAGTTCTGCTACCATAATGAATAAGTAAGGTGATAAACGATCACCCTGTCTAAGACCACGTGTTAGATTAATATGACCTTCATTTTTGCCATTAACTCTGATGCTATAAGAAACAAAAGTTACATAAGCCATAACCCAGCTTATCCATTTATCACAAAATTCGAACCTTAGCATGATTGCTTTTAGGAAATCCTACTCCACTCTATCATATGCTTTATTCATGTCTAATTTTAGGTCATAGTAGGTTTTCCTATAAAGCTACTTGGTTCTCAGAAAGAGGAAAGCTTCATGGGCTACTATAGTATTATCATGGATGACCTTTCAAGAGACAAAAGCACTTTGTTGTTCTAAAATGAAACTATTTAAAAAGGACTTTAGACGGTTAACTAGGACACAATATATGATTTTAAAGATAAAATTACAAAGACTAATAGGTCGGAAATTACTAACTTCTTAAGGAGATGCTATCTTTGGAATAAGTACAATTTCTGTGAAGTTAAGATCAAGAAAGATATTACCTGAGTTGAAGAAGGCTTTGACTGTTTTCGCTACACTGCTTCCCACTATGTGCCAATAGCGCTGATAGAAAATTCCTACAACCCATCTAGCCTTGGGGCTTTTAGAGCACCTAGTTGGTAAACAACATTTTTTTGTTTCTTCATACAATACATCTTTCTTCAAATATTCATTCATTTCATCAGAAATTGCAGGAGAAATTTAGTCTAGCACATTTCCTCAATCCCGCTCACCATCTATTTTGATAAGAGATGAGTAGAAGTAATGAATTCATTCATAATCTTCTCCTTGTCTTCTAGCCATCTACCATTGCGATCCTTCAATTTGAGGATTTTGTTCTGTTGACTTCTCATCAAGGTAGATTGGTGGAAAAAATTTGTATTTCTATCTCCTTCTTTCAGACAATTTATTATTGAACGTTGATGCCAATATAGCTCTTCCCTTTTCCACAACATACTTAATTTCTCCAAAAGTTGTCTTTTCACCTCTTTGTCCAAGTTTCTGCCTCTATGTTGGACTTCAAGAAGTTCTTTCCGAGCTTTCCTGATCTCCTACCTATTATTTGGAAAGGCCACCCTATCATTTCAAGGAATACAGCTTTATCACCACGGTCTTGTTGAAAAATTTTGCAGCTGCAATGTTTGTACCACCGCTTCAAGCTATAGTGGGGATTGAATTTCTGTCTCATAACTGTCTACCCTTTCTAGGACTTTATAGTTCAAATACTATCAATAGAAATAAACAAATTTCGAATCTCCTATGTCCATCAATTTAGTAATATATAATTGGAAAAATAATGTGATGGTGTTTTTGTTAAAGTTACTTTCGATGGGGGTATTTGAGTGGTCCACTCAATCATTAAGAAGGGAGAAAGAAATTGGAAACTAAAGTAAAGAGAATGGTTGCTTAGAAATTGGAATGTAGGGAAGGGAAAAGAACTGATTCGATTGTAAATTGGATCATGTGTATATATATTGCATATGTATATTTGTATTTATATACATTCACTTTTCCAACTTAATGTGGTTCATAATTTGGTTTGTGTATTCATATCAAACTGAATAGGTTGAGCTGAACATAAAATGTATATTTTTAATAATAGTTAAACTGTCTTGGTAAAGAAAATTTTCCTTTTTTTTTATAATTAACTTTACGATGTGGGAGATAAATCGGAACCTAATTCATCCTACTTAAAATAATAGTATTAATACCATTAAATTATAAGACCTAACAATCACTTTTAAATGGTATTTAATTCTCCACCTACAACTTAGAAGCAATAAGCCATCGCACGAGCAGCTCATGATAACAAAATAAATAAATAAAAATTGAAGAAATATACTCCTTTATTTCATTATGTACAGATTCTCTGATGAAATGTAAAACCCAAGCGTTGCAATATTTACTAGATGATTACGTCTACTAAACCGCCAACATCATTGACATTCATTACTTGGGATGGTGAATCAATTCCATTTAAATCAAGTTCTAAAGAACAATTCGATTTATTAGTTTGAAGAGATTGAATCGGTCGGAATAAAAAGTCGTCCATCCCTAATTTGATGTAAATTAAAAACATGCATGCTGTCATAGACTCCGGGCCTTCCTGGGACCCAATTGCCGTGACATATGGGTTATTTATTTTTCGCTTTCCTCAATAGTAATAATAATAATGAAGTGTGGAAAAATCAGCACCTTACAGCTTCATGGTATTTTCCCCAAACACTTGCGACGACTTAAACTCTACCAAGTCCCCAAATGCTGTACATACATCACTATTCATCTTTCCATTCTTACCTAAGAGGTGTGTTATAATATTGCAAAACCAAAATTATGTTTGGGAAGATCATCAACATCTTATTAGCGCTTACTCTTCACTGTGTAATCATCTCTTTCTGTAATCTAGGCGGTTTTGCAGTTGCTGCTCAAACAACTCCTGGTGCCAACTCTCAAATTCCAGGTAACTATGGTAACATGTATATTAGCAACAAATATCGATACCTTTGATTGTTAGTTGAAGTTTAATTTAACATTGGAGCACATTTATTCCATGCTTCTTTACCATGATTAAGGTAATTCCACTATTATGTCCCATGTCAAGTGGGCATAAGCTTAAGTCTTGACAAATTAGAAATATTGAAAAAATTTTGTTGTATGATGGATCTTTTGTCAAATTTTCAATCCTCCTTGCCTATCACTGAGCATTCTTTTGGCATATTACTCGCCTGGAATGTTTTAACTCTCTGCAAATTTACTGGGCGCTTTATTTAGTTTTATTCAGATTATATTATATTTTAGGATTAATATAGAATTTGGAACTTAAAATTTGCTGAAAAATCCAATTAGATACTTAAATTTTGAAAAGTTCATTTTCAATAGCTGATTAAACTTTTAAAGCTATTTTTGGTACTCAGTTAATTATGTTGCTAACAATGATGTACGAACCAATTACAAGATGACACGTGTTTTACAAATATAATTTTATTTTTATTAATTTTATCAAAATTAATATTACCTTCATTATATTTAAAATCATTTATCATATCATTAATTTTAAGTCTTATAATTATAATCACATATAGTTAATTTTAATTTATAACAAAGCTCACGAGACAACAAAGCCCACTATTCTCCTCAAGCCTTTCACCAAATCAAATTTTCTCATGTTGTGGTTTAACACTTGATAATATATAGAAGACTTAGTTTCAACAATTTGCCAATGTGGGACAATAGAAAGCAAGCCCTTTAAGTCTTCTGTTTTGCTAACCAGAAAGTTCCTACCCCTCTCCATTCACTTGTATTGTAAGTATATTTGTTAATAGAATTGGCTTATATTTTTAGTATGTGGATTAGTTTTATGTGTAAAAATACAAAATCAAAGAATGAAATTGCATCTTGTAACAAAAGAAATACAATGAATTCGGACCTTTTAGAATGTAGACTATATATGTCATTGGAGGAAATTAATGTAAATGCATTTGAATGTGCGTAGTTATATATAATAATAGTATTTAGCAATCATTTTTTCTTTGATGTATTTAACAAATAAATATACATATACGTTTATGGCGTGTGTTAGATGGGAAAGGAAAAATTGTAATAAAAAAGATCTAGAAATATGAAATTTTCAAAAACAATTTTATACATATCCCAACACATCTCACTATCTATAAATCCGCTCTCTAGACATTACAACATAATCCGTCCTTTCGACAACTTGTTGTTATTTACTCTCAAAATTCTACTATGTTCTAAGTTTTGATTTCACTTTGCTTTGTTTTTTAAAGTTTGGAAATAAGAATTCTTTATTCACTCAAACTCTAACAGGGCATGCTTTATACTGTTTCCACTTTATAAATCCATTTCTCTGATGAATGTAATTATCCCACTGTACTTTGTTTTTACTAAGTAAAACAAAGAAGGAAGAACACCCCTTCACTTAATGAAAGAGAAGTAACACATGCAAGCAAAGGAAAGCAGTTCAATACAACAAATGTGTTAGGAACACCTAAAACCATATTGATTTGGAGGTCGAAGCATGTTTAGGTTTCGTTTGATCAAATGGAATAAATGCGGCTAGCATTGAATGTAAACCTGCCTTGTTTTTTCTTATAAATTTTCCTTATTTTGTCTTTCAGTGCATACACTTAGGAAGTGTAGAGACATACCGTGAGGCGTATAGATTATATGCACCAGGTAGAGGTGTAGGGTCATACTGTGAAGGCATGAGAGGGACAATATGTAGATCCTTATTCCAGTGTTCCACTTGGTATGGTGATGTTCCGGTGTTCCACCTAAAGTGGTGATGAAAGGAATTCTACCGATCAATGGTGATGATGCAGTTATCCACTACAGTAATGTTTAGGAGAAATAAGAGAACAAGATGGGTGCCTCTTCTCAAGCCTAGATAGGATAGGCCTAGAAAGAAATGGAGAGATATTGATTCTGTTTGTTATCTACCAGTTGTGATGATGTTGAGAGATCCACTAGATAGAGAGATCTAGTGATGACAACAATATGTAATCCCATTATTATTGTAATAGTGGATGAATATGAGTGACACTGGTCTCGTGGTTTTTCCCACTTCGGGTTTTTCCACGTATATCTTGATGTTGTGTTATTTTCTTTATGCAATTGTTTATTTGCACGTTATCGTCATTTTAGCAAGAAGAAAAAGATTGGATCTTTTTTCTTAACAAGAACACCAGGATATACGTAGAAAACCCAAAACAGGAAAAAAACCACGAGACCAGCAACACTCAGATTCATCCACTATTACAATAATAATGGGATTACAAATTGTTGTCATCATTAGATCCTTCTGTCTAGTGGATCTCTCAACATCACCACAACTGGTGGATAATAAATAGAATCAAGATCTCTCTATCTCTTTCTAGATTTATCCTATCTAGGCTTGAGAAGAGGCACCCATCTTGTTCTCCTGTTTCTCCTGAACATTATCGTGATGGATAACTGCATCGTCACTGCTAACTAGTAGAACTCCTTTCATCACCACTTTAGGTGGAACACTAGAACATCACCATACTAGGTGGAACACTGGAACAAGGATCTACATCTTGTCCCTCTCATGCCTTCACGGTGTGACCCTATACCTCTACCTGGTGCATATAATCCACATGCCTCATGGCGTGTCTCTACACCTCCCCGGTGTATGCGCTGAAAGACAAAATAAGGAGAATTTATAAGAAAAAACAAGGAAGACTCATATTCAATTCTAGCCGCATTTATTGATTTGACCAACATTAATTTCTCGCATTTATCTATTCCATGTCTCTTTAGTTAGATCTCATTGGTTATAGTCTCATATGAGTTGGATCTATAACCCTAACAAAGATTGATGAGGGAGAGTTGAGATACGACCAGAGCCCTTTGATGAAAGGAGATTCGAGAAGTTTTAGAGGCGAAGATGGAAAAGAAGTGTTAAGGCACAAAAAAATTGTCCCACATTGCTAACCTTTGAGCAATTATTCATCTTTATAATCTCTAATTTTGCAGATCTTCAATCGAGGTGTGTTAACATGGGAATTTCGCTTATTAGGTTCGATTAGTGGATGGGCTTTAATGAAGAAGACGTCGATGGACCTTGATGTACTTTGTTTTCATACCAAGTATGCTATATGATCATAAGTATGATGATAGTAATATTAATTATGGTAAAACTAATTAAAAATTAATAAAATAAAATTATATTCATAAGAAACGTGTCATTTTGTGATTAGTCAGTATGTCCACGTCAACAATATAGTTGGATGAGTTACCAAAAAATCGCTTAAAGTTTTTTCAAATACTGAAATTGAACTTTTCAAAGTTTAGGTACTTGATTGGACTTTTTAGAAAAGTTTGGATACCAAATTCGACATTAACCCTATATTTTATCATCATATAAATTTGCATCTCTTTGACCTATTGTTGTTTAGAAATTGGAGTTTGGATATATTATTATATGGTATGGTTATTAATTAACATGATTCATATGACTCTTCAATTTGACTCTTATTTTAATTTGGTTTAATTACTTTTGACTATTCATTTGATATTATTATTTAGTTTGGCATTCTTAAATATATTACCAATGTAATCAAAACTTTTTACTCTATAAGGTTTTATAAATATTGACTGTGGAGCAACTGAAGAATACTTTGATGGTGAGCGTCAAATATGGTACCGAACAGATTCTGAATACATTGATTCTGGAGAAAATATGGAGGTGTTGCCTGAAGTTTTGAGTGGCAATGTTCAACCTATGGGAAA
The DNA here is from genome assembly GCA_024138025.1 of Combretum micranthum. NCBI lineage: Eukaryota > Viridiplantae > Streptophyta > Magnoliopsida > Myrtales > Combretaceae > Combretum > Combretum micranthum. Next base: position 538,622 of record JAMXBD010000510.1, read on the forward strand.
GAACTTAAGAAGCTTTCCCTATGGTACGAGAAATTGTTACACTTTGAAACCAGAAAAAGGTGAAAACCAAACATACTTAATTAGGGCGACCTTTTTGTATGGAAACTATGATCGTAAGAATAAAACACCAACGTTCGAATTGCACGTTGGTGTGAATAAATGGGCTACTATCCAGTTACAAAATATATCTAGCTTCATTCACTATGAGATAGAGATTGTTCCTCCTATGGGGGATCTCCTAGTTTGTCTTGTAAACATAGGACGTGGCAATCCTTTCATTAATGGATTGGAGCTACGAATTCTAGATCAAGTCCTATATCGACCCGGCCCAGGTGGATTAAGAACTTGGTGGCGATATGATGTGGGGGCACAACAGTCGAAATCACTGAGGTAAATTTCAGTTAATGAGAAGTGGTTAAATCAGATACTACTTTTTTTTATTGATTCAGTACTTCAATTTTGCCATTTGATTGTAAATTGCTAATTTCTGTGCTTATGTTCTATAGCGACATGTTTTGTGTATTCACAATATATATAGGAACTAGTTGAAGGGTCCTAATAAGCTAGTTAGCTATTCCCTAACTTCCTATATTTGAAAAGTAAGATCCTAAAATTTTTTACAAGTTTGGAAAATTGTGCTCAATACTAATCTAATTTTTTTCTCCTTCGTGGCATTATCAACCTAAGTAGCTTAGGCAATTAGTGATTCGTTTTTGGTTGTGTTGAGTTTAGTTTGAAAATAATTTTGCCTTTTATTTTCCTTGCCTTTTCTTGCCTGTCTACTAGGCATCCTGATGATGATTACGATCGGATATGGGAACGTGCACCATTTGATTGGTTGCCTATTTCAAATGAGTCCATCTTCAACACTAATGGCACCAATGACCTTTACAAAGTACCTGATCAAGTACTTATGACGGCAGCTAAATCATCGAATGTTAGCACTCCTTTGAGTTACCAGAAAAACGTGGTTGATGCAGAAACTACTACATGGCATATGTATTTTCATTTTGCAGAAATTCAACAGCTCAAAGATGGAGTTAAAAGGAAAGTTAGGGTATCCATAAATAACAAATCAACAGAAGCTATTACACTTGAATATGCAAAACCAGTGACTCTCTCACTTCCATTTAATGGAAGTCTAGTTAACTTTTCAATATATGCAGCTGAAGGGTCTAAGCTTCCGCCCATTGTCAATGCCATAGAGTTATTATTTCTTATGGACCTACCAAATGTACCAACTCTTTTGGATGATGGTATGACTCTCTTCGATATTAGACACTTCTAGCTTTAATAACATGCAAAATCACATGCTATAAATTGTTAATTACACTAACCTTTGCAAAAATACCAAAATGGATTGGTGTTACAGTTGATGCTATCACAAGTATTAAGAAAACATATGCTGTACCTAAAGACTGGCAAGGTGATCCGTGCGTTCCAAAGAATTATGCATGGGAAGGTATCAACTGCAACTATGAGAATCCTCCAAGAATTGTGTCATTGTAAGGACCTAGTTACATCAATGTTTAAGTTGCATTAAAGTCAAAATCATCATAAAACCATAAATTTAATTGAAAAGTTTTGTTTCCTATGTTGAAGCCATTGACACTTTGTAATGAATTATTTGCATTTGATGCAAAGAAGCTAATTTAACAGTTTTTTGAATGATTAAACGAAGCTAGAGTTGATCTTCTGAGGCAATATTGTGAACAGGAACTTAAGCTTTTGCAACTTAACGGGGGAAATATCTGTTTCATTCTCCAAGCTCGTTGAGATACAAACCTTGTAAGTCATTATTGTAGTCATCAATTTGTAAGACCACTAACATTTGGTTAATATCAACATGCTAATACAAAACTATGTATAATAAGTTTAATTTTCTATGTTAGTTAGTTGTACATTTATACTTTATTACAACATTAAAGCAGGAGGTCCTAACTTTTACCTCCTCTATACTCATTTTCACTATTAATTTGCTAAGTAATATGCTTAATGATTTTCATTTAAAATTTTATTCAGCAAATGAAAGGGAGTATATATGAAATGATCAAACCAAATCTAATAGATTTAAGCTTGAAGATCGATTGTTTGTAGATGTAAAATCTATCGGTCATTACTCTTGAAATTTTTATTGTATGTTCAATGGTGCGATATTGTTGATCTATTTTATAATTTGTAAGGAAGAAATCTATAATGAATCCCCTTATTGATTTACTTCAATTCATAGTTGTAAGGCTACAGCACACTGATGATGAAAGTTGAGCAAAATTTTCATAGAGTTGATATTGTTTCTTGATATCGTATCAGGAACTTATCAAATAATGGATTGTCAGGACTCCTACCAGAGTTTCTTGGAAACTTATCTAACCTGAAGGTTCTGTAAGTCATAAAAAGAAACACATTTAGGAATATTTCAACATTTTATTCACAATTATTTTCTCTTGGCAAATGAGATGTTTGATTCATTCGCTTTATAATCTTGATGTAGTGATTTGATGGGGAATAACCTCACCGGTCCAATTCCCTCAATACTAAAAAAAGAGATCAAGGATGGATCATTATTATTACGGTAAGAAATGATATTAGTGTACGTTGTCCAAGATTTTGAATATCTTTCTCTATATTTAGGATGATAAAAAAGGAAATTTCATTTCTATGCATTGAAAAATAGACAATACAATAAGGAAAATATATTCATTAAACCGACACTTGATTTTCTTTGAGAAATTCACCACAAATAAGGTTAAGGTTTCATGGTGAATGTCTAACTTGGAGTAACTAACTTAAATTTCTTGTTAAAAGCTTGGCAGGAAATCCTTTATGTCAAATAGAACATTGTGATGAAAACAAAAGGAGCACCATGAAGAGATTCCATGTTCAAGCCATTGCATCTATTTCATCAGTTGTTGTCTTTTTGATCATTTCATGTGCTCTACTTCTTTTTTGGAGAAATACAAGGAAAGAAAGTAAGTAGCTAACTTACAGCCCATTCCCAATAGAACACGTAGAAATAAATAATATGATCATTTTGTATGTTATACTCAATAATCCAAAAGTAATGACTAAAATGCTTGATGTCAACCTAATGATGTATTCCCAAGTTAAATGAAACCTAAATGAATAATAAAGGTTGTTAGTACTTCAAAGATGTAAATATCTGCATTTTAACGTGCACTTAGACTTTCCATTTGAAGAATTTATATTGCCTGTATTGCAAATAGACCCTCTACTTCTTTGTTAGAGAATCACGAAAAGAGAAGATAAGTTTTTAACTTCTTATTTTCTAGATGCTAATCGACATCTTCAAAAAGGACGTCCTCTAGAATCGAGGAACAGACAGTTTAAGTACAAAGAAGTTATGCAAATCACAAGAAATCTAAAAAATGTGATAGGAGAAGGGGGATTCGGAAAAGTCTACCTTGGTAATCTAAAAAATGGAAATAAAGTTGCTGTGAAGTTGCTCGCTGAAACTTCCACGCAAGGACGTAAGGAGTTCCAAGCAGAGGTTAGATCCATTGTAGAATTCTATTCTTTTCCGCTTCTTGACACAAATAATATTGAACTTTTATCAATCCAATTAACTTCATTCTATTCTTAAAGCAAAGTTATTTTTTATTGCAGGCACAACTCTTAAATGTTAATCATAAAAACATTGTTTCCCTTATTGGCTATTGTCATGATGGTGGAAATATGGCACTCATTTATGAATATATGGCCAATGGTAGCTTAAGACACCATTTATCAGGTAATTAAGTGCACAACCCTTATACTTAAGTTCATCAAGCTACCATAATATTATTTGGAGTCAAAAGAAGATAAAAAAATGTCATATACAATTTAAGCCACATAAGCACTATGACAATGGATAAATTAGGTGCCAAGCAAGATTTGATAAAGACTTTAGCTTTTGCCATATAAATTTTGAATTCACAATCACTCGGTCTAAATATTTAAACTTGTTACATGTAGAGCACTTTTTTAAAAAATTAAGCAAAAATTGAAGTGCATGAGTTTGAATTTACGATACCATACTCAGATATAATGAAAAATTTTAGACCATCTTGTTGAAAGGTTAAGCTTGTTAAATGTAGAATGGTTTTAATTTTTATAATTTTACTAGAAGTTATTTTTATCTTTTCTCTGTAGAAGCAACAACAGAGGTGTTAAGTTGGAATCAAAGACTCCATATTACTGTTGATGCATCACAAGGTTGGATAAAATACACTATAAATGAATTACTTTATCAAACTTGGTGTTTAAGGAATTTTAAAAATCAACTATTGCAATGCAGGATTAGAGTATTTGCATAATGGATGTAAGCCACCCATAGTACATAGAGATTTGAAGCCCTCAAATATCTTATTAGATGAAAACATGAAGGCAAAGATAGTGGATTTTGGCTTGTCTAGATCATTCTTAACAGAAAGTACAACTCATGTTATTACCCGTGTTGCAGGCACAATTGGATACTTGGATCCTGAGTAAGTGCATGAATTGATTTCTTATGTAAAATTAACCTCATTTTATGTTATGGAGACATAACATTCTCTTGAGGTTCTCTAGTTTTATAATTTCCTATCAACCTTTTCAGATTCCACACAACTGGCAACTTGAGCAAGGCAAGTGATGTCTATAGCTTTGGTATTATCCTATTTGAACTCATTACCGGTCGCTCTGCAATCATCAGATGCTCCGAGCAAAGCATCTCCGTTGTAGATTGGGTTAAGCCTTTAATTAATGAAGGAGATATCCAAAAAATCATGGATCCAACATTGCATGGAGAATTCAAAAATAGCTCCGCATGGAAAGCTATAGAGATAGCTAAGTCATGCACATTGACCCCTGGGATCCAAAGACCTAACATGAGCACAGTTTTAGTTGAGCTAAAAGAATGCTTAGCAATACAATTGGGCTACGATAATCTTCATGGAGTTGAAGGTAACTCCACATATTCCAGCCATACAGATGGTGGCGCTTGCTTAGATCTTGAAGAATTCAGCATGGTCAATGCAAGATAGATTGTTAGTGGTAATATTCTCCTTTTTGGCAAAAAAATAAAAGACTAATATTAGTAGATGGCCTTTTGAGATTACTGCTATCAGAGGATATCAGCTCCTTTGTTTTCTCTTGACCTTAATGAAAAAAAAAAAAAAAAAATTCTTCATATTTTCCATTCCTCGTTTTGCCATACTATTTGTATCTTCATTTATTTTATTTCCTTGGATAGTAGTTGGTATACACCCTACCGAGTTACATTAATAGACTTTCACTTTCCTACCAGTCGAATAATATTATGTGATTTCTCTAAGATTTCATATATATGGCAATCTCCTATTTATGACGAAAACTTTAGATCATGGTTGTGGTTGTGATCTTGGTGATTGTACCTTCGGACAAATGTCAAATTTAATGTATGAATTTTACACAAAAATTTAATATAGTATTTATAACTTTAAAAGTAGTCAGTTCAATACTCAATTGAGATTTTAGATAACTTTGCTCTATTTGCAGACATAAAATAGACAATAAATTATTAAATTTTCATTAATGGCTCTAATAGTATCTGCTACTAATAGAATGTGATAATTACCGTTTTAAGGACTCAATTGTTATTGCTCTAATCTTCCTCAACTACTCATAAAACATATGTACTATACGATAACATTTGAATTATTTTGATGGGGACAATACTATAGCTCATTAATTTAGCAAGGATAAATGTCAAATTTCGTACATGAACTTTGCATATAGATTTAATTTGCTATCTAAAGTTTCAAGTGATAAATATTTAATATCTAATTAAATTTTTAATAGCTATTTTTACTACCATCTTAACATTATCTACTCTATTTTTTACTTGGAAGAAACAACATATAATTAAAATTTTACTATTTCTCCTAATTTTGTCTAATACTTATAGGCTATTTTTTCTATGTTAAGAAGTAGAGCAAACAATGTTATTAAGGTAGGAAAAATAGTGACGAAAAGTTTAATTAGGTACTAAGTTGACTATTTTAAAGTTTAGGTACCAAATTGAACTTTTGTAAAAATTTTAGTACTAAATTTAACATTTTCCCCTTTAGTAAAAGGTCTTCAAGCAACATAGCAAAATTCACAATATACATATCATGCCTGTTTTTGGCACTCGAAATTTCATGTACATTTCCATCGCCCCTTTAGTTGTGAGAAACCCACTTTCTAAGCAATATTTACCTTCCAAAAAATTACATTTCAGTGGATGGGCTTTGATTCTCATACTCTAATGACAAACTGTACACCACCTCAACTTTATCAATCCATTGGAAAATGAAATAAAAGAACAAGGTTTATGGTAAAGACAGACTTACAAGACAATAGATTATATCATATTACTTTTATACTATAGGCATGATTAATATTATCATATAATAAAGGGTAAATGTCATATTTAATATTTGTACTTTGCTAATTTGAGCAATTAATTACCTCAAGTTTAAAGATGTTAATTTACTACCTAAACTTTCCTAATTTTCGTAATTAACCAATGAACTTTGCAAAATTTTACTATCAACTATCTAAACTTTACTCATTTTTTCAATTAACTACCTCATCTAGGTTTTATAAATAAACACAAAAAGTCATAGATAGTGAATTGGCAATTTTAAATTTTATGTAGTTAATTACATAATTTGGTAAAATTCAAGTATTAAATATGATATTTATCCAATTGTAAATTAAGTTTAGTAAGATAAGCGCTAGGCGTAGCTATAAAGGTGTAGCTATAAACCTTATTAAGCTATGCTTATTTTCTGTTTATAGGTGAAACTTGATCTTTATCAACAACCAGGTGAATATTTAGACTAACTCTCAACGTGGCCAATCTAAGTGGCAAATTCAACGAATTACCTCATTGTATATGTTTGATGAAATTCAATGTTGTTGAGATATAGTTAGTTGGCGTGTATGCTTTCGATGACCAAATGTGATGAGGGAAGTGATTAAAATGAAGTCTAGACTGTCTAGTAATATTTTGTATGAGTTCTGCTTGTGTCTATTTGTACTTCTACAGTTCTTCCAAGCTTGATCCTGACGAGCAAATCAATTTTATAGCTTAATGGTGCTGTTCCAGGGACTGCATCCGGATGGCTAAGGGAGCAATCTGACCAGCTTCTTGTCTCTCTACATTCCCAAGGCTTTCTAGCCTTAGCAAGTCCGATGGTGAGGGCCTTCATTAGACCGGTCACACCTGAGATGCTTTTTAGCAGATTACTACTAAAACACCACATTGACAGCAAAATTTTGTGAAGAATGTACAGCATTACCACTATATGTAAGAAGTAGATTACCTGTCTTGGCAAAAAGTAGAATACCTGTCAGGAAAGAGCAGTAGATTATTATCCTTGGTGACAAAGGAACCCCACTACCTTGAAATCCCCGCCAATCGTACTCTACTACATGTAAGAAGTATTCAATCCTACTAAGAAGTCCTATCCTATTTGCCCATCCAATTGAGTTCCTTAACTTTTAATGATTCACATACGAGACGAATGGTATGTTAGGACGGGAAAGAAAATCGATCATTATTCTATAGAGAGTCTTGTGAAACTATAAGTCATCTGCTAAATTATAAATTATGAGTTATGAATGCTCGAGGAAATCTTGAAAGAAGGGATTGGTTCCGTTGTCATCGAATGCTTTCATGTGTTCGACGTTCGATTTGGACTCGTTACATTGTGAACACACACCTAGAGGAGCCAAGAAAGTATCTAAATAAGCTAAAACTTGACATGCATTGTTGAGTCTTGCATTGACTTAAGGTTATAATTGTTGGACCATAGACAAAATAATACCATGGAGAGGAATTCTATTTCGCAATTTGAGAAATAAATGTCATGGGGATTGTTGTCCATTTGCTATATAGTCACTTACATTTTCTTGTAGTTTCTTCTTTGTATATAAAAGAACAATAAAAAAATAAAAAATATATACCAAATTTGTAAATATTCAAGAGATTGTAAATAACAAAAAAAAAAAAAAGCAAAAAAGAAGATTAACTTTCCTCCTCCTGTAAAGTAATATTTATTAATAAATATTTTCTTGCCTTAGGTTTTCAATATTCATCTTATCATGTAAAATAGGTTCTCTTGCCCTTTCTAAAATAGGTTCCTTTTTAAATGTAGTTTCTTATAAAAAAACCTCCAAGAAAATTTAAAAAAAAAATAATAATCAAGAGAGAGAGTTGAATTTGCTAACAAACAAGGATCCTTTGAGTTGCTTTAGTTGGTTTAACCCAAGGCCTAATGATCATTCGCTCAAGGCTAAAGGTGAACTATAAATTTAATGAGATCAGAAATACGGGGCAACCAAGAGAAGTTGATTATTCAATAACTAAGGGCATTTGATGGGTATATTTTCCAAAATATGAGCCCAATACAAATGAGGAATTTAGTAAACCAATCACTTTGGGCCAAAATAAAAAAAGTAGAAGATTAAGAATAAGGAAAATGATCTCATTATTTTGAAAATCGAAGATGATAAGAGGTAAACAAAATCCCAAAAACAACCCTAAACACATGAGAGTTTGAGCAACATTAAAAAGTGGAAATGGACTCACTCCTCAAAAGAGGTCCATCTTGAATTTATACATGTTCAAAATGGCATTTAGCATTTATTGCGATATCCCAAACATATTTAGCCCTTTGACGTAGTGGAATAAAAGGAAACAATCGCAAGACGTTGATTCGCGCACGAATACCGGCTTGTGATCTTCAAATATCCATTGATTTTGAGAATACCTAGATATTTGGCATCAAAAATCGAAATCTACACAAGATTACAAATTTTGGGATAAAGAGAGAACACTCTCAAACAATTTCATTCAAAAAACAAGATATTCTGTCTTTCATATGCCATAGGACTTACATATATATAGGCAAGTGTGAAAGTTGCCATAACCGAAAAAGGACTAAAACCTATTAAATAATATTAAATAACATTTAAAAGGAAAAACTAAAATTGACATCCTATTAAAAGACATTAAATCCTATGAAACCGACATCCTATTAAAAAACATTAAATCCTATTAATATCCTAATAAACGATACTAAAAATTATTCTTTAAAAATATTAAATGATATTCTAAAGGCATTGACCGCATTATTAATTACGAATTTGAAAAACCCAAAAGACATGTAAAATATGCCCTCCTAGATGGGTAGTGCAGAACTAAAGGCCGATGGCATATGTTGTTGGCATAAGATTTTTCGTCTCTTCATCCTATGCTGCACGCAGCGGAATACGAAAGGGAAACTATCGCAAGACGTTGATTCGCGCATGAATACAGGCTTGTGATATTCAAATATCCATTGATTCTGAGAATACCTAGATATTTGGCATCAAAAATCGAAATCTACACAAGATTACAAATTTTGGGATAAAGAGAGAACACTCTCAAACAATTTCATTCAAAAAACAAGATATTTTGTCTTTCATATGCCATAGGACTTACATATATATAGGTAAGCGTGAAAGTTGCTATAACCGAAAAAGGACTAAAACCTATTAAATAATATTAAATAACATTTAAAAGGAAAAACTAAAATTGACATCCTATTAAAAGACATTAAATCCTATGAAACCGACATCCTATTAAAAAACATTAAATCCTATTAATATCCTAATAAACGATACTAAAAATTATTCTTTAAAAATATTAAATGATATTCTAAAGGCATTGACCGCATTATTAATTACGAATTTGAAAAACCCAAAAGACATGTAAAATATGCCGCTCCAACATGGGTAGTGCAGAACTAAAGGCCGATGACATATGTTGTTGGCATAAGATTTTTCGTCTCTTCATCCTATGCTGCATCACCCTTGCTCACCATTTTGATCAATCCTATAATGATGCTAGCATTAGGATGTCAGACCCTAAAACATGCTTGGCATCTAGATAGTAGTTACAATGTAGCTAGGCCTTGCAACTTTACAAGCATGTATGAATTTAACACAAAAAATGCATAAGCACAAACACATTGTTTTGCAAACAAATTTGGTTAATTAAGTGTAACTTAACTCTAAATAATTGAGTAATTGTGCGATGTTTTTCCTCATAAAAAGTTAAACCTAAACCCTTCGGTTGAATAAATAGATAGTAGGCCTAATGAATGGTTTACATAATAATTTTAAATTAGATTTTAATCTCGCCTAATTTAGGATTTGTCAAATATTAAGTTCTAAGTCTCAAAATCAAGGAAAAGAGCGGCTAAATGAAAATTTTACCTCACTAAAATAAAGCTAATATTTAGCATAGTCGGACCACAAATGAGCCAATTCATATCATGGGCTTTAAGGCTGGTACACCAAGCAGTAAACCAGGCCAACAAGATTAGAATTGGGAAAGGTAAGGTGAGGAGACGATAGGGACCCCTACCCCTACCACCATGACCCCCAAGACTCGAAAAAAATGAATTAGTAACTGGTTTTGTATTAATGAGATCATAGGTTCAAATCCCAATGATTAGTTTTATTTTTTCAACATGTATTTATTACTTATTACTCTCTCTCTCTCTCTCTCTCTCTCTCTAAATTTTCTCTTTTATAACAACTAATAGAATTAAATTTATTTGTCATGAAATTATATTTAACTAATTAAATTCTTGTGAACAACTATTTTCGATTTTTTATATATCATAAATAATAATTATATTGTCCATATTACAAATATTTTGACTTTATTGCATAAAATACTAGTAAATGACACCGGTTATATAATTTTAGATTTCATGTATTCACTCTATAATTTTTAATTAATAATTAATTTTCATGAAATATATATCTCTTACAAAATACACTAAATACCTTTAATTATTTCTTAGGTAATCATTTTATACTTATGAAGTTCTAGAAAATATCATAGTAAAATCATCAAAGAAAATTCTCTCTCTCTATATATATATACACATGATAGAATATAATTATGGGATAATGTCAAATGGCACTTGAAATTTGTCAAAAAGTTCAACTAGGTATTTGAAATTTGGTTTTAAAAAATTTGTTACATGAGGCATATTTTCACGGATATTTTCACGGATATTTTTCCTATGTGAAGTTTGGTTTTGATAATTCTGGTATCTAAAATGATTTTTGCGTACATTTTTCTACTTGAAACAAGTTCACTCAGGTAGGAAAAATATACGTAGAAACTTCCTTCAAATACAAAAAAAAGTCAAAAGCAAACTTTAGATATCTGGACGAACTTTTTTGGGAAAATTAATGTACCAAATTATTTAAAATCAAACTTTGAGTATCTAATTAAACTTTTACGAACATTTTGGTACCATTTTTTTACCTTAATCCTATAATTATAATAGCATGTGGATACATATTAATCATTCTTATATTAACTTGATTAAGATTTTACCCTACAATTGCATCATCTTGCGTCCATCCCGCACAGATAACGTTCGAACCAGAATGAAGCCATACCGTAAACAATGTATGAACGGCTTCTATCTATACGCGGTTATTGCTTACAATTTTCTAGCTCTAGTTCATTTGATTTTATTGTAGGATTTAATCGTAGTCTTTTGGTGATCGTTGCTACGTCTATATCTGTACTATTTGTACCTTGGCAAAAGACTAGTTTTGTTGTAATCTACGTGCGCGTTAAAATAATAGTATGAATATCACTCATTTAATGCGATTCAATAGCTTTCTCGTTTAAGCTATCATTTTCCATATATTATATATTATGATTGTATGAGTCAATATATTAATTGTACATATATTTTTAATTGTCTTAGTGAGTTAAGGAAATAATTTTTTTAAATGAAAGCAATTATTCAATAATTAGTGGGTAAAGATTTGAAAACTGCTTTTGAGTATGGTCATTAATGTGTCAAAATTCATATATTTTGTTACATTTATTGTGATGGGAAGTGAAATAAAATTATAAAAACTATAAATAAGGTTGATGTCTTTACTCTTAAAGGGGTTACCCCTCTTTACAATTTAATATGCTTCTACATTTATTTAATTTTATCCACCATACCCTAATTTCAAGCATGAGATATTGAATTAATTTGCATGTATAATGTCATTAATTATTCCAACAATGATATCATGACAATCACCTATGAAATTAGAACATTTATTTAGTGATGAATCTTTCAGTGTATTTGCTGTTATGATTTCATGATTCTCAATATTCATATTTTAAGATTGAAAGCAATTATCGAACATTTTTTTTCCAACTTCAAAGATTATGGTTTCAAAGAGCAAACACAAAAGGCTTGATTTCTATTTTGGAATTCATTGAATTTTTTGAAATCTTTTTCCTCGTTTATAACTCTCTGTCGTTTTATTCAAAATCCTTGTGGTATTTATTACCAGATTAAAATTAAAGAAAAAAAAAAGGATTTTAGTCGCGAGAATCTAAACGGGTTCCCTTTCATAATATTTACTTCTTTTTTATTCATCGTATCACCTGTTGCTTGAAATGCTGTCCGTGATACAGTATAACAAAACTAGTATAGCTCAGATGGGGCTTATTAATGCCTAATCAATTTTTTGGTCCATATTCCATCATAATTGTGATGATATTTGCTTGCCGTGAATATCAATAATTCAAGTAAATAAAAAGGCATGTTCATTTGTGTTTTTCCGTTTATGTTTGTCGAGTTTTATTATTTATAAATATAATATTCTACTCCTAAACTCAGTTTTAACAAGCAAGTACATCTATTGTTTTAGTAGCATAGAATAGAGTATAGGATCATCTCCACAAATGACATTTTCAAGCATTAGTACTACTCTAGTCTTCGTATTATCTAGCAAATCGATTAAGAGAATAGACTGCATGAAATTTAATTAATCTAAAATTAAGAATTACACTAAGTTATATGGATAAGATAACACACAAAGACAAAACACAACAAGTGAATGTTCTTCTCAGAAGCATTTACATCTAACAAAAAGTGTGTCCACCGAAATCTCTTCCTGATTAACAGCTACTTGAATGTTGCACTAAGATTAAATTATTTCTAAATTCTCTAAACCAATGCAGAAAGTCTCATCGTGACATCTCTATCACGATGAGCAACTCACCTAGTAAATAAGATCTATTCGATTGAATCATCTCTCGATGTCTTCCATTGAAATCTGGTCAGGAAGATGTTGCGCCTTCACTACTTCTTGAGATTATTAATTCTATTTACTAGAACTAGATAATTATTAGATTAATTGAACATTAATGATCAAATTCAAGTTAATCCCATGAATAATCCTATTCTCTACTCATACATAATGATAGAAGAATAGATAAACAATAACAGAAAGAATCAACACAATAGAAGAGAAGAGAGAGTAGAGAAAAGATAAAACCCCTTTTACTAAATTTGGATAAAGATTTGGAGTCTTGCATACAACACATGGACAACATGAATCCTTTGAGTTTTTCAAGTTCTTAAAGAAAAATTACAACTTTCAAACGAATGTAAGATCACCAACACATACTATGAACAAATACAATCACTACGAACTAACCCTCTACGATTACAATGAAAGAGATGAGAGGGTGTGATAATGTCTCTCTTTCTTCTATTGGAATGGGTATGTGTATTTGATAACCACCCAATTTCTTGAAAAGGCATCTGATGAAAATATACGACCTAAAGTAGAAGACATACTGTTTAGTGGAAAGAAACATAAAAGTCGTATTCGTGCCTTTTAAGTTATCGCGTCTCTTCAAGCTTCAGATCACGAGCGACCAAAAGGGAGGTGATTCTTGCTATGGCCAAATTTCTTCTTGCATCCACTTCAATCACGGGCAACCAAAAAGGAGTGATTCTTGTTGTTCTTCGTTTTTCTCCAAATCACAGTTGACCAAAGGGGTGTGATTAGTTCTGTAATCAAATTTTTCTTCCTCCTCATCCTAGATCACGGGCGACTAAAGGCCCGTGATGCGTGCTATAGGCATTATTTTCTCCTATCTCGCTTGTGATTGGTCTTCCAACATTGTTACTTTGGAGATAATTGAGTTCATAGTTGTCAAAATCGCGATTTTACCTATACGATTTTACGAGTTTACGATTCTAGAAGGCCCTTCTGAGTTGACTCGTGGGTAAAATCTTTTTTGATAGAATCTTACGATTTTAATCGAGTCTACATGTAAACTTGGTAGAACCTTACGATTTTAACCGAATTTACCGATTCTACATATTCGAATCAAATAAGCTAAAACATAAAAAATACAATTGTATATTTACAAGCTCATTAACTATTAAGAATTAAAATAATCTATCTTTCTTATTGTCGTTTCTATTTGGTTTCCACACACTCTTTCTATCTTGTTCCCTTTCCTCCCCTAAAAACCCTTTTTCTATATTTATGAAATTCATTTAGGCTAAGTTGTAGCTATAAAATTTACAAGAAAATTTATTTATATTATTTATATAATTATACATTTAATAAGTTGAAAATTTTGATTTTTCTTCAATTTATCACTTATTTCAAACAAAATAATAGAAAATAAATTAATTTTGACTTTATTCGCTTCTTTTTATATATGTTATATTATAGACTAAGAGTTAGTATGAAAAAAAAATAACTTAATTTCTTTATTTTTTAACATCTGTTATGTGTTCTATATTTTCTATATCTTCTATAAGCATTTCTATAATTTTTCAAAACTATTTTACAAAGGTTGTAGAAACTTACGTTTCTACATTTCGATTTTACGTTTCGATTCTACCGACTCCCTAGCGATTCTACATGGAATTGCGAGTTTGACAACCTTGATTGAGTCCCCTTTGCTCCAAAAATGTGTTTTTATGATTCCAAGTCTCTTGAATTGAAAATATTGCTAAATTAAGTATCAATTCTTGATAGAAACATAACATTAAGCCCTAGTTTTTACTTAATCAACCATTAAAATTATGGGCATTTCATGCCTATCAATTTACAATATTTAGATTAATTTGGTAATTGACTAGTTTACTCTTTTCTCTCTATGAGTAATATAGGTATCTAAACTAAATAGGGTTGTTCATTAAAACAAACCAAATTGAACCGAACTATAAAATGCAGTTCTTTTATATTTCGGTTCGATTTAGGTTCATGAAGAGCCTATACGATTATGGTTCGACTCAAACGATCGAGTCAAATCAAACCATTTGAACATGAACTAAACTACTTTACATTAAAAGAAAAAAATAAATAAATAAAAGTCATTTTATTTATAACTCTTGAGCATTACATATTTGGACTTATATTGCTCTAAGATTAATTCAACAAAATACAAAATTCTTATCATGGAATACATCTACACGATTAGGTTTTATACTAGGTTGCAACATCTATAACCAATAACACTGAGATAATTTAAAACTTCAGACTCATTAGTACAACAGAAATTTGAATACATTATAATAGAAGAATATTATAAATAAACATGGAATTAATGCAAAAGAATGATTTGCTTAGTTAGTGTTATAGATTTATTAAGAATATATGTTACTCTTAAATCCACATTGAAATATATTTTTAAAACAAGATAATATGTGTGTTTGAAATTTTTAAATGTATGACCTAATATAATCATAAGTGACTTTAATTCTTGTAGAAGATTCATCAATCTAAATATCTTTTTTTTTTTTTTTTTGCGAACTCAAATGATTATTGATATTATTTATTGGAACTAAAACTTTTAAAGGCATTTCAAGTCGACCTGCATGTGAAATAGTTTAGTTCAAAACCCCTAACCATTAAAAGCAGTTCGTTTTAAATGTGGTTTGGTTTGGTTTAACCCCTAAATCAAACCAAACCAAACTATGAGCACCCTTATAATTAACCATTTTTTTATGGTTTCCTATATAATTTTTTGATATGGATCCAATTAAATAAAATTGAGATGTTTTGAATTTCCTATAATATGTTATGGAATTGATAAAAAAGGATATTTATGATTTTATATTAATATTACCTGCTATAAGATGAAAGCGAATGAAACATTAATATAAGTTGGATTACATTCAATATAAAGTGATTTTAATGATCAGGTTACAGGTTGATGTAAAAGCAAACCTTTGTTTTACTTATTCAATTTATTTTAGCAAATCTTTTCTATATATCTTAAAATAATTTGGAATAATATCTTGTCAAAGTAACCTCCGTTATTTTAATTTATTTCAAGATATTAAGATGTCAATATAAAGATATGTATTAAATGTCTAGATATATATAATATATATATAATAATCATCCCAAAAAAGATTTATGTTAGCCTAAAAGGAAGGCATATTGTTGGCAGAATTATTTATCAATATTTATTATTATTTTAGAGGACACCATTTACAGTTGGTATTTTTGTCTAGATATCGATATTGTGCTGTGTCTCATAAAAGCCCATTTAAAGTAGTAATTTTATTTACCTATTTATAATTTTGCATTGAATTTATCTATGCATTAAAGTATGGAATTTATTGATTGTGAGCATGTTATTTATTTCATTTGTTTATTGCAGCTTCCCTCTTTTACCATTCCAATAATATTTTTGTGCTTAATTGCATAAACTTCAAGAAAAGGAAAATAGATGACAAGAAAAAATAGCTATGGATTTTGGGACTTCACATGTGTAAAAGGAACAAGTGCAACAGAAACAAAAGGAGGGCATTGCCATTTTTTTTTTTTTTTTTTGGTGCAAGAAGGTTAGTCATCTGAAGAATATTGTCCCAAAATATATAAAGTAGCTTACAAAGAAAGATGAAACTTCTATGCCTTATTTGTTTAGAATTTAATTGACTTTAATATCAACCCACACTTGATGGATAGAACTTTGTCTTAGTTTCTCATTTGGACAAATTTGATTATCTTTATTCATTTGGGAATAGAAAATTTAGTCTTTTTCAAAATTCAAGTGCTATCGGTACAAGTACTCTTACTGATAATCTATATAGACTTGATTTGTGTGCTCATATACATACAAGTAATTATGGTATAAAGCAAAAATTAATTAATAAGAATTCTTCTATATTGTGGAATAAGTGTTTAGGACATATTTCAAGATAAAGGGTCTAAAGGCATGTGTCAAAAGGAATTCTTGATTCGCTTAATTTTTTAGATTTTGAAATACGTATTGAATGCATCAAGGAAAAACAAACAAACATAAGGAAAAATGGTGCCGAAAGGAATTCAAGTGTCTTGGAATTAATATATACTAATATGTATGGACCATTCCCCACAACTTCCTAGAATGCCAGTAATATTTTATTATATTCATAGACGATTATTCTTGTTATTGTACCTTCATTTGATGCATGAGAAGTCTCAATCTTTAGACGTTCTTAAGGAATACAAGGCAGAAGTTGGAAATTAAATCAATAAAAAAGAAATAAGACTATTAGATCTAACCGTGGTGGTGAACACTATGCTAGATTTGATGGATCAGGTGAACAATGTTCTGAACCCTTTGTAATGTACTTAAAAGAATGTGCGATTGTTCCTCAATACACCATACTAGGATAGCCAAATTAAAATGGTGTAGCTAAGAGACATAATCGAACCTTGAAGATTAAGGTTTGAAATATGATTAGTTATTCTTCTTTACCATACTCTCTTTAAAGAGAAACATTGAAGACTGCATTGTACATTCTAAATTGAGTTTCGAGTAAAGTTGTATCTAAAACTACATATGAATTATGGACTGGTAAAAGGCCAAGTCTTAGACAATTTCATATTTGGGGTTGTTCAGCAAAGGTTAAGTCATAAAAGAATAATGAGAGCAAACTTGACTCAAGAACAGTTTGTTGCAACTTTTTCGAGTACTCAAAATGATAAAAAAGGTTAAAATTCTATGATCATTCAAGCCAATCCTTTTTCGAGACTAAGAATGCTAAGTTTCTTAAAGATGTTGAATATGGTGGGAGCATGCCAGCTAGGAATATTGAATTTAAGGAGGAGTATGTGAACATTCCTTCAGTTGCAATTGTAAATGCTCTAGGATTTACACCTGCTACTTTTCAAGATACAAATACAAGTTTTCAAAATATTCCTAGGGTTTCTTCTACTTTTAAGGAAGGACAAGCTCTTGTCCATATTAAGGAATAACAACAACCTAAAGTGGAAGTGTCATTACATAAATTAACTAGGATAGGAAGATCTGCAATTATGGATGATTATGCCATATATCTTCGAGAGCATGAGTTTAATATAGGATTAAAAGATGGTCTATCATCTACCAATCAAGCCAAATAAAGTGGAAACTCCCAAAAGTGGATTGGTTTCATGATGGAAAAGATAAGATAAAAGAAAGGCAATGACATTTGGGATCTTATTGAATTTCTTGAAGTTGTGAATCCAATTGGTTGCAATTAGATTTTTAAGACAAAGCGAGATTCTAAAGGTGGTATTGAAAGATATAAAGCATGTTTTGTCGCTAAGGGTTTCATTCAGAAGAAAGACATTGATTATAAGGATATTTTCTCTCCTATAACATCAAAAGACTCTTTTAGAGTAATTATGACACTTGTAGCTCATTATGACCTAGAGCTCCATTAGATACATGTAAAGACTGTGTTTCTCAATGGCAACATTAAAGAAACAATATATATTGTCTAACCAGAAATCTTTGAATCTAAAACATCAAAACATCTAGTATGCAAATTAAAGAAATCCATATATGGTTTTAAGCAAGCATCCCATTAATGTTATTGAAAGTTTGATAAGGTGATTTCCTCTTTTGGCTGCAAAGAAAACATTGTTGATCAATATGTGTATGATAAGATCAATGGGAGTAAATTCACTATTGTTGTATATTGAGGACATACTGCTCGCAAGTAATGATATAGGTTATTGCAAGAGATCAAGAGATTTCTTTCAAATAATTTTGAGATGGATGATCTAGGAATGCATTTTTTGTGTTAGGCATATAAATCCATCGTGATTGTTTTCAGGCTTATCACAAAGGTCATATATCAATAAGGTGCTTAGTAGATTCACCATGAAAAATTGTGTACTAAGAGATACTCCTATAGGAAAAGGTAATAAGTTCAATTTACTTCAATATCCTAAGAATGACATTGAAAAAAAAAAGGCATTGAAGCAGATTTGTTATGCATCAGTAGTAGGGAGTCTTATGTATATTCAACTATGTACGCATCCAAATATTGCATACATTGTTGAAATACTTGGTAGATATTGAAGTAATCTTAAGATGGATCATTGATAGGAAGTAAAATGTGTTATATGATACTTGTAGATAACAAAGGATTATATGCTCACATAAGAGAGATATGATCATTAGAGACTGTGAGGTATTTCAACTCCAATTTTGTTAGATGGTTTGATAGTAGAAATTCAATATAAGGTTATATTTTTATAATGACAAGTAGAGTTGCATCATAGAAAAGAGTTAAACAAACACTTACAACTTCATTTACCATGGAGGTAGAATTTGTTGCTTATTTTGAGACATTAAACCAAGGAATATGATTGTGAAATTTTATGATGGGCTTACAAATCATAAATGGTATTGAAAGACCATTAAGGATTAATTGTGATAATGAGGTTGGAAAACAATTTTCCAAGAACAATAGGAGTTTGTCAAATTCAAAGCTTATTGACATAAGTTCAAAGTTCTGAAGTGATAATTGAGCTAGAAAATACAAATCTCATGGTTGCGAAGCAGCTTACTAAAGGTTTATCACCTAAAGCATTACATGAGTATGTTACTCACATGGGTGTTACACATTTTCATGATGTGGCAGTTTAGTGAGAGAGTTGTTGGTTTTTCATTTGTATTATGTTTTATAATTGACTCCTATATGGTCATTTATTAAATTCTTTAAAATAAAGTTATGTGTTCTTATTGCAGTTGTGCATAAAGTAAGGAATATGCTATGAGTCATAAAGTAGGAGCTATTGAAAATAGGCATGTTAAGGATCACATTGCATGTAATTTCCATGCTACACAACCATAATTGATCTATGTCATTAATTGTTTTAATATTAGTCATCACTGATGGGTTCCCATCACAACAAAAGGATGACAAAGGCCATTTTGATCCTATATTGATATGATTGATTGATTAAACCATTTCAAAGATGAGACTCATTATAGACAGTAAAGGTTACGCTGTAAACCCTTGAATTTTATGCCAAATTTATGCTTAAATCTTAGAATTAGAGGTCAATCATAAACCCTAAAAGTCAACAAAATACTACAACGAACCCTAGTATTTAAATTCGGCAATCTCGTGCTCTTAATGACTAAGCAACGGAATTGAAATAATTGTGTATAATAGTTCGTAATAATAGAGAAAAGCTTAAAAATATCATATTCGTTAATTTTTAGCATATTTCGGATCCAAACGAGATTAGTTCTCGAAAAACGTGGCTTGGGGCTCGAAATAGTAAAAATGTTCTGATGACACCATTAGATTCATAATAATACAAGGATTTCAAAAGTATTAGTTTTATAATTTTTCAATAGCTAAAAATATCAGATATCGCATTTATATACATATTTTCTTTACTACCAGTGTATTATTAGTATTGTTTACTATTCATTATCCTATTCTACTATTCATTACTATTTATCTATCTTTACTTTTTCTCACTACATATTCTTACTATCTATATATCTATTTCTTACTTTTTTCTTTTCTAATATAACTTCACATCTCTCATATCTCACATCTTAATCGCTTTTCATTATAAAACAATAAATTAAATAAATTTCACTCCCTCTCTACCCTCCTTTATGCACTGGCCACCCCCTCTCTCTATCTCTACATTTTTCTTTCTCAATTTGTTTTATCACATTTAATTTTCCTCCACAAAATTCTATAAATACCCCATCTCCTCCATTTCTTTCACACACTTTTTTTACATACTAAAATTCTCCCAAAATCACTCTACAAAAATCCTCTCTACAAATTTCCCTCTACCACTTTTCCTTCTTCTTCTAACCAATAGGTAATCATCCTAAATTTTCTTCATTTTCATGTAACTTAGTATGAGCTTAGTGTGTGTTTTCTAAAAGCCTATAAGAGGTTAGGAAAGTAACTATAGGTTCATACTTTGTTCTTGTTTGTAATATATTCTTATATTTTTAGATTATTAATAGATTATTTTCTTATGTTCATGTAACTTAGTATGAACATAACGTGTGTTTTCTTAAAACTCATAAGAGATTAAGAAAGCAATATTATGTTTATGTTTTGTTCTTGTTCATACATTATGTTTTTATTATTATGCTTTTACTATTATGCTTATATTATTATGTTGTTATTATTGCTCTTATTATGCTCTTTCTTTCTTTCTTTCTTTCTTTTTCTTTTTCTTTTTGGGACTAGTCTATTCATAGACTTGGGTTGCCTTGATGAAGCTAAGGCTTCCAATACTTGACCATATTATTATGCTTATGTTGCTTCTTATATATATATATATATATATATATCATTATTTTATTATGTGATATTATTCTCTTTCTTATAACTACATATTCATAAACATGCATGAACATGTTGATATGGTATCAACAAAAATAAAAAGGAGTTTTCTTAAATGAAGAAAATAAGAACTCTCTTTAAAGATAAATTTTTGTCACTTAAGAAATGATTTTTCCATAAAAACTAAAAGTTTTATGTTAACAAATCTTTTCCAAATTTAGATAAGTCCATCACAAGTTTTTAGTAATAATAGTATATTGAATTTCATCAAAGAATAAACAAAGTAGATTTATTACACACACTCTTTGGAAACCAAGAAAATAAGAAGGTTCCTTTAAAACTCAATATTGCTAATTTCTTGATTGACAAAGGTTTTCTTAAACTTATTTGTGAGGTTCTCACCAAAACTCTAAAATTTTAAAGACTAGACATGTTTTACAAAATCATCTAAAATCAATCTTCTAGAGACAAATCTTACTTAGAAAATAAAATTAGTAAATAATTTAAAAGGTCATTATTGTTTAGAGTGGACCTAACTTTGGAAAAATTAAGAACATATAAACATGACAAGTAACTACTTTAAAGAATTTTAGTCTCTACCAAGAAATACTTAGAGAAACTTCACTTTTTAACCACTAGATATAAAATTTGGTAGAAATCTTAAAAAGACTAATTTTTTTTTAAGAAAATTAAATTATTCTCAAAGGTTAAGAAATGAATCTAAAAGAAGAAAGTATTCACTTATAATAATTCAAGAAATTTTTCCAACAAACTAAAATAAATTTTCATGTCTTAACTTTTTTCCAAGTTTTAAGACACATTGCTTTACAAAAATCCTTATTGAGATGACACCACTAAATTCATGCATACAATACGAGTCTCTCTCTCTCTCCATATATATATATATATATATATATGTATTCAAAGGAATTTTCCAACTATGCAAATATCTATATTTTGGTACAATAATTTTTTGATAGATAAAAGTTTGAAAAATTGTGTTTTGAAAGTTGTGATTTTAGTGGTGATTTTGTACTTTGTTGTTTCAAGACCTAGACAATTTTTAATGACAAAAATAATCTTAGAAATGGATAGATCTTTTCGAGTAGGTAGAAAACGGTATATAATATGTGAAATTTCAAGTTAAAATGAGCAAGGTATGGCCATTTTATGTTAGAATTTCTATCAATACGAATTTACCACAACTAGAAGATGGAATTAGAAAATTGTCATTTTGGGTATTTCCTTTTTTTAGAAAATGAAGAGGAGGACATTTACTATCCTGAAGATTATTTCGATTAAGGAAGTACCATTAAGTTATGCCCGAGTGAGTTTACTTCCCTTACTTTTCATACTTATGATTGTGCTTGTAATATAGTAGCACTAGAAACAGGAAAAAGCTAAAATGGAAAGTGCATGTGACTTATAATGTTGGTGAAAGAACCTTAAGCATATCGAGTCATGAATTGCTTACAATGAATTGTATGTTCTACTAGCATGTTGAAGTTTCTGAAATTAGTTGATCACTTGCAAGAAATTGAAATTAAATTTCTAAGACTCTAAATAAAATTTGATGCATGCACTTCGCTAATTAAGTCTTATTGCATTCGCTATTATACAATTGGTGGGACAAGAATATAATAGTGGTGGTTGGTATAATCGATAGTATTTATATGTGGCAAGTAAGAGCCGGTGAGATCTATATAAATTGATGGCGAGTAGAAGCCGGTAAGATCTACATGTTTTTTAGAGTGAATAGTAGCCGGTAAGAATTATAGAAATTATTTTGTTAAAATTATTGGCTATAATTGGTCGAAATACCTAATTTCGAATGAATGGCATAAATTCATTCAATATATGGTTCCCGGAAAGGCATATGGTTTGTATACTCACATGTGTACTACATTTCACTTGCTTAAATAATAAACTTGGTTGGTATCTTTGTTTCGAGGATGTTAATCCCGAATATTCTCATTAAGCTCGTAAAGCTTACATTCATATAGATTTTTGTACTCACAAGACCATTTACTCTTACATCCAAGGTTTTCATGTATCCGTGTAAGTCATCTTTTTGGGACCTTTTTGGGGAAATCTACTCAAAGATTTAGAATGGACTTTTTCCAAAATCTTTTGGGTGAAAGTATTTAAGTGTTCTTGTAAAGACTTAGTAGTGTCAATATGATCCTTAGAGATTAGCAGGGGAATGCGTATAAGACTTTTGTAATGGACTCTTAATTGTTATTAACTTTATTTGTAGAATCTTATATATTCATTATTACTTGCTTAAACCATTCTTTCGAATGGTATCTCTGATCAAGTGAATGGTTTTAAGCAATGAAAGTTGTTTGGACATATTATTGTTGTTATATAGTTTAAATACATAGTATTCTGGAACATGACTAAGAACTATACAATATGTTTCCTTTCTTTTTTTTTTTTTGGTAGGTCTTTTTAAAGAGTTTAGACCATCGAAAGGAGTTCGGACCACTTGGCAAAGTTAAATTGTCTAACAAAAGGCAAATTACAATGTGCCATGAAGTCTAGATCACTTGGCCACAAAATGGTTCGAAGTCCGAACAACTTAGCCATAGAATGGTCTAAAG
This sequence comes from Combretum micranthum, assembly GCA_024138025.1. NCBI lineage: Eukaryota > Viridiplantae > Streptophyta > Magnoliopsida > Myrtales > Combretaceae > Combretum > Combretum micranthum. The sequence continues at coordinate 562,659 of JAMXBD010000510.1, forward strand.
GAAGAAATCATACCCAAAAGTCTAAACTACTTATCAAGAAGTTCGAGCCACCTGGCCATAGAGTGATCCAGAGAAGCAAAACACTTCAAAGAGTTCGGATTAGTTGTAAAGATTCCAGACTCTTTATCTTTTTACTATTCATTAAAGAACATTAAATGCAAGGTCTTCTTGAGGAGATTTGTGGCAATGTCCATAATGTTGAAGACCTATTTATTTGAGCTCATGGATAGACTTTTTTTTATGTCTTAAGAGCTTTCGTTTGCTATCCAACAAAAGTATTAATTGTACTTATACTACTTGTCTTCTTGTACATCATTATAGCTCAAATTAGCGATTAAAAGAATGTTGTGCTTAGTTTAGTATTTTGAAATATATTGTAGAAAGCACTATTCTTCCAATTATTAGGTAAAACACTTGTTGTAACTAATAATTGATTATGTGAGTGACTAATGAAGTGTGTGTAAAGTCTTCATTAGAGGCATTGGGTGATTGTGGAGACTAAAAGGCATAATAAACTCCACATTAAAATCGGGGCTTAATCTTCTCATTCGTACTCTCCTTTATTTAATGCACTAGGTGTCACGCCCCAAAGGGTACTCTAAATGCGACAGTCCACCACACTCGATATTTTAACTCGAGTATGATAACCTTAGTCATCCTAGGAGTTTAGACACCAGGTGTAAGGCTTACGTTTACCATCTAGGGGACCTTACTTTGAATTGAAATAGCTTAAGAAGACATACATAGCAATAAGAATATAAACCATAACAGTTATGACCAAGATTAATCTATTACAAAGATCTAAGGGGCATACCCCCATCAAAATATTAAGAGTCTTTAGAGTCCACAAACGTCTCTTGCAGCAACATATATATATATATATATATAAATATAATTAAAGAGATTTAACTAAAAGTCTATGCCTAACGTCTAGGTCCCGACTTCTCCAAAAAGCTCCTTATATTCCAAAAGTTGTACCTGAGAGAAATATCCTCTTGGGGATGGCCATGGATAATCGTACTGCAATAGGAAACTATAAGGGTATAAGTTTGCAAGCTTAGTGAGTTTTACTTCCAAATTAAATACTCAATCAAACAATAGGGCAAGCAAGTTATATTCAACAATCATATGAAATGCATAAGCACATGAGCATACAATACATAAGACTTTTCGAGAGTCCTCTGTTGAATGGATTTACGCTCTCTATTCGGGGTTAGGTGTTTCAGGCCCATACAACCATAGATTTCAATTCTTTCCTCATTTATTTAGTGGTTGTTTCAGGTACCCACTTACTTGTTAATTATGTAGTTTATTCAAGTGCCTACTCCACTTCCATTTTAATTTAGGCAACCTTACGCCGGTAATCCAAGTTTTCAGGCCCACCCGTTGCCTAGTCATTATGCCTTTTTCCCACAAAAGTATAACAACGAATGTAATATGACTTAATATATGTTATGCATGGAAAATTTAGTCATATGGTCATGGCATATTATTTAAGTGAATTATAAGTGATCATAGAGATTTCAAACACTTCAATTCTATACTAAATCATACAAATATTTGTAGTAATTCCCATTTCGATATTCTTATCATCTATTCAACCAAGTAGAATTCACATGCATTCCAATTTTATTTTATCCTAATTCTAATGCTACTATCATTACAAGTACGATCATAAGCATGTAATTTAAAGAAAGTAAACTCACTTTGCCATGGAGAGAAATTCCTCTTAATCGTAATAATCATTGGGAAGGTCTAGTCTGTCTCCCAAGTCTCGTAACAAAAGAAATACCTCCAATGAGTATTTCTATGAAGTTTAAATGAAACTTATAAGTTATATTCTGACAAGTTTGTCAAAGTTTGCCTAAAACGAAATTCCAAATTAAAATGGCCATAACTTGGTCATTTTAACTGGGAATTTCGCATATTATATACCGATTTCTACCTATTCAATGAGAGTTATCTATTTCTAAAGTTATTTTCATCAAAGTCATTTGGTTCATGAACGGTAGGTTACAGGATGTTATATGAGATTCCTACCCTACAAATCAAATTTTAATTTCAATCGAAGCATCACTCAAATGCTTTGATGGATACTTAGATATCATTATATCTTGAAAGACTCTTTTATATGCATATATAACTCAATATAATGCATGATTCATGGGTTCTGATCAATCTATTTCCTTATGTACTTAGAGAATGTTTTATGGGGTTTCGAAAGACACTATTTTCTTAAGCTTTGTTTCTACCAATCATATTATATGTACATGCAATATCTATAAGTTATTATCATAAATGACATGATATGAGCTATCTATATGTACATCCTTAATGATTTTTTATTACAAGAATTCTTTTAGAAAACTTTTGCTTTGCAAAACTTTTTAAAATACTTGACTTAAGAAAACTAATTTTGTTTTTTGCCAGTTCACACTTGTTTTTATTAAAATATAGCCTTAATGAACTATATGCCTAACACCTTCGTTATTTTAGTAAAATTCTTCATTTTGGAGTTGGAAAATAAATGTTTAAATAGGGGTTTTACCTAGTTACGAATTTTACAAAATTTTAAGGAATGAAAAAATTGTTTGATCTATGTTTTGAAACTTTTCCTTTGTTTTAGAAATATATGTTGATAAAATCCATTTATTATTGTCAAAATTAAGTCTTTACTACCTATATACTCTAAGACTTCTATTTTTCTATTAAAATCCTCATTTTGATATTTGGAAATATGTGGTTAAGTGGGGGTCATTTCTAGATCCGAATTTTGAAATTTATATTTGGGATTGTTTCTTGTATAAAACTCATTTAATCTTTCTAAAATTAAATCCTAATCAAACCTATTCCTTGAGGCTTTCATTTTTTTTAATAAAACTCCTATTTTAGGGTTGAAAAATAGGTGTTTACTTGGTATTTCACCCTAGTTACGAATTTTCAAGTTTTTATTGGGGTTGAATCAACTTCTAACTTACCTTTTACAACCTTTTTCTTATTTTGAAAATTTCTCTTAGTAAAACTAGGCTTAACTCATCAAAGTCATTCTTTATGATACCTATTCCCTAAGCTCTTCATATTTAGTGTAAAAACTCCAATTTGGAGTTGGAAAATAGGTTTACTAAATAGGGTTCTTTTTCCATTCGAATTTCCAAAAATCATTTTTGTTGAAACAAAGATAGATCTTGAACTTTTTAACATATTCTCATTATTATTATGCTACTACAAGTCTTTTATGTATATAAGACAAAAAAACTATGGCATTTATGTACTCAAAACAATTAGATCTAGTATATCATGCAATTGATGAATACAAATGCAACATCAACATTGTGTAGATGAGGTTAATATATGAATACATGCACAAAAGTATCAATAATAATAACATTAACCAATAATATAGAAAAATAATAGTAAAACAACTTAAATATCAAGATCCACAACATTGTGATAGCAAGAATCTCATGCTTAAGTGTTTCCACATCCCTAACATAAAGCTCATGAGGATTTTAGTGGAACCACACATATATGATCTTACCATTACATCTTTTATTGTGGTAGGATCAAGACCCATTACCTGTTTAGTGTGTGGAACTTGAAAACTTGAAAGAAAAAAAAATTATGTATGAGTGTGTGAGGGGGAGGGGCTCACAGCAAGGAGAGAAAAAGAGAGGAGAGAAAAATGTTTCAAAGTTTGATTTTTTGTGAAAGAGAAAGGAAGTGTAAAAGTAAAGGTATAAAGGTGTTTATATAGGGAAATGGATTTGGGTTTGTGTGATTAATAAAATGGAGAAAAATCAAGCAAAATGAGAGAGGATAAGGGGGAGGGGCAACGGTTTTGCAAGGGGGAAGAGAGAGAGATGTGTGATTTTTAGTGTAATAAAATTCAAATTTAAAGGCAATTTAATAATAAAATGTATTGGAAAAGTAAATTTGTAAGGAAAATGATACAAGAATAGGTTGTAAGGATGTAAGAATAGGGTATGGGTGGTTATACTTGTGAATAGTGTGATTAGAAATAAAAAAAAGAGATTAGACAATTAAATTACCAGTGGTAAAGAAAATACGATAAAAAGGCTATAGCTGAAATTTTTATAAACCGAAAAATCCTTATAATTATATTTTTGAATTCCTTATTAAATTTTGGTTTTAAAGAGTCCTATATAATATTCTTTCTATTTCCGAGTCCCAAGGACTAGTTTTCGAGAACAGATCTCGATCGAGTTCGAAATAGACCAAAAATTTATCAATATGATATTCTTAAGCATCTTAATATTATTATGGACTAACCTACATTCTTCACTCATATTTTGACTTCTCGGTTTAAGAACATGAGATTACCAGATCTAAACTACTAGGATTTCCTAAAAATTTGTTGACTTAGGGTTTCCGGTTGACTTTCCAGTTTAGGGTTTAAGCTTGAAATTACCCTAAAAATTAAGGGTTTACACTAGGGTTTCTAAAAGGTTAAATAATAGTAGGCCACCATTTCTAAGTATGGGAAATTATCTTTATTGGAAGTGCAGAATTAAAATATTCTTAAAGGCACAAAGTATGTTAATATGGAATGATATAAAACATGGTCCCTTTAAAATCGAAAGAAAGGAAGAAACATACTTTAGTGAAGAAGATAGGAGAAGATTATATTTAAATGAAATAGTTATGAACATCTTGCATTATAGATTAAATGAAAGTGATTTCAATAGAATTTGCACATGAAAAACCACTAAAGATATATGGTAAATTAGAAAAAAACTTATGAAGGTACATCAAGAGTTAGGGACACTAAAATAAGTCTGCTATGTTTGCAATTTGAAATTTCAAAATGTAACCTAATGAAACCATAGATGAAATGCATAATAGGTTCATTAATATCATTAATCCTTGAGTGTTCTTGGAAAATATTTTACTAATATGAAAATCAACTCCAAACTTTTTAGCTCCTTGCCAAAGGACTAGGAATTCAAGAGAATCGCCATTTAAGAGACACATGATTTAAATACCATGACTAAAGAGGAACCTCTCAAAATTCTTAAAATCCATGAAATGATCAAGAAGTAAGGAGAAGCATTGAACCCTTGAATTGATCAAGAAGCAAGAAGAAAAATTAAGCAAAAGGGCTATTGCGTTAAAAGCCATAAGTAACAACTCTAGTGATGAAAAAAAAGATGATGATGATGATGAACTTGATTTGATGGTCAAGAAGTTAAAAAAAAAAAAACACGAACTTCTATAATAAGATAAATAGGAAGGATGATGATTGTAGCTGCTTAAGGTACAAAAAGGAAAAGAATGATGTCATAACATGCTTCAAATGCCAAAAAACAGGACACATCTAACAATATTGTCCCATCCCCAAGAAGGCATCTAAAGGAGCCAAGAAGGAGGCTTTCATTGCCTCTTGGAGCGATGATGGTGCTGGTGACTTGAACGACAATGTGTGCTTCATGGTGCTAGGTGATGAGATAGGTTCATGATCCTTTCCTTATGATAAACTTGCAAGTATATATAATGATCTATGTAAAGAAACAATGAAATTGCAAAAGAAAAATTAAGTTTTCAAGGAGATGATGTCAAATATTAGAAATAAGCTAGATAGGTTTAAGAATGAATATAACAAATTAAATGATGAATGAAAACTTGAGTGAAAATAATGAGTTTTTGAAATTTGAGAATGAAAACTTAAAACAAAAATATGAAAAGTTAAGCAATGAAATTAAAAAATAAGACTTTAAAGTGTGATAAGAATATAAATGCTTGTGTTGATGGTAGTATAAAGGAATTGGTAAATTATACCAAAAAATCATAATATTTGAGAATAAGTTCATTAGATGTTACAATATTTAGAGAAGTAAGCCAATTAAGGTTACCACGTACACATGTCAACGGGAGAAAAAATAAATGAAAACTCAAAAGATCCACTACATTTGGACATGTCAATAGTGATCTCAAACGAATTTACTATGAATCTTCCAATATGATTTACCCTAAAAGAATTAGAGGAACTTAAACATGAAAATGCTATGTAAAAAGCTAGTCTAGATGATTTAAAAACAAGCATAGCAAAGTTCAAGCAAACATGGAATTGGTTATGTTGAAGACAATAATTGTAAGTCACATCAAACTTGCTTTGTGAGAGCGTATATTGTGCTTGCAATTATTATGGTAAATCTAGTCGCATTGCACACGATTATGCAATAAGAAAAACAATTTATTTAAATCAGAAAGGTAAGCTAGTTTGGATTCCTAAGAGAAAAATTCTTCTAGCTCATAACCTAAAAGGACTCAAACTTAAGTAGGTATCAAAGATGTATTCCTTTATTTAATAAAAATTTTCAAGAGGAAAAAACAAACGGTACTTGGATAGTGGTTGCTCCAAGCACGTGATAGGGGATACATCTAAGTTCACATCATTAATCTTAATGGATCAAGGGAGTGTCACCTTCAAACACAATAAAAAATCAAACATATTCGATGAAGGTAACATTTTAGTAAATAAAGATTTAGTCATTAAAAATGTGCTATTGGTTGATAACATGAAACATAATTTATTTAGTGTTAGCCAATTGTGTGATAATGACTTTAAAATAATATTTTTTGCCAATAAATGCTCTATTGAAAATATTAACAATAACCAAAGCTTGTTTTAAAGGTTATAGAAAAAAATTTATAAAATCAATTTATATGATTTCAAAACTTCAAATGAAACACGTCTATGCTTTCAAAACAATAATAGTTGGTTTTAACATAGGTAATTGCGGCATGCCAGCATAGATATTGTTTCAAAACTTGTTAAAAATGATCTTGTAAAGTGCTTATTAAAAGTAAATTTTCAAAACAACAAGATTTGTCAAGTATGCGAATAAGAAAAGTAAACTAATACTTCATTTAAGTCTAAGGATATTATTTCTACTTCTAGACCATTAGAACTATTGCATATGGACTTATTTAGACCTACTCAAACTCTAAGTTTGGGTGGAACAAAATATATCTTGGTTATTGTCGACGACTTTACTAGATACACGTTAACTTTCTCCTTACATTTAAAGATGAATCAAATAATATCCTTTTTAGATAGAGAAAATACCCAATTTAATATCTGAACTTTAATGAGAAGGTCAATTAAATACCTAAATCTTAAAAAATCCAATTTTATATCCACTTGACACTATTAAATTATTACGTAACACATATCCATTACTATCAAAAGCCAATATCACTAGAGCTCGGCATAGCTTTCGAATGAAATGTTAAGATTTTTTTGGCGTTTTGGTTCTAATCTTAAAACAAGATCAATATTCGATAGGAAATCTAAACTGGCTAACTCTTACATATATTTATTATTGTAATATATTACATTTGCAAATATATAATTAAAAATTTATTTATCAGATATATTAATTATTTTCAAAATAAATAATATTATAACTTATTTATGAGTTAAATAATATAACATTATAAGCTTGACCTTAAAATATTATTAATTTTATAGCAGCTTTCATTTTTGTTTGATTTAGTAGTCATTAAACTATGAATACTAGATTATCATTAAAATAGCATTAATCAATCCGGCGGCTTTTTAATGGACTACGGATTTTCAACTAGCTTAGTTGGTGCTTCAGGCATCCAGTTATTAAAAAGAAAAAAAAGATTAAAAAAATAAAAATAAAAAAAAAAAACTCTACAAGATTTGAGTCGGATTTTAGGAACATTTCATATATTATAAAAGTGGATTCGGATCGGAGTTATAGAAAAGTATCCTAAAGCTGTCTCAATCGCAGCTTAGCGCTGGATATGCATTCCCGAACCAACTAAATTATGAATATTATCATTTTGCTTCGCACAAACCAAACCAAGATGCAAACCTATCCCACGCCAAATTATTCGATAAACCAAATGTCTAAAAAACAGAAAGAACTTTTGATTTAGTTTGAATTAAATTTTCGGTCTAGCGTAAGAAATTTTATTTAGGTATTTTTATAGGGAAATTATTTTCTTACAAAAAGATTTCGTAAGAAAATTTAGTTTTATACTGTGTTTGGGATGATGGAAGTCGAATGAATGGAAATGAAAAGGAATAGAAATTAGATGAATTTTTGTTTGGAGTAGAAATGGGAAGATTTTGATGGAAATGGGATGAAAAGTCATCCATTTCACTCTTCGTTCAAAAATGGTTTAATACTAAGAGAAATAAATTAAAAATACTAAAATATCCTCAATTTCTTCCTTTTTAATAATATTTTATAAAAATTATATAAAAGTAATTTTATCAATTATTAATTTTATTATTTTTTTATTATCTTCATAAATTACTAAATATAAAATAGAGGTTACACCCATTTTTATTTCACTCATTTTTAATTTCATTCTTTTCTTTTCCCTTATTTCGGTTGATTTCTAGCTTAAAAAGAGTACGTGAAACACAACGTTATTTTTTTTGGCCAAAAAAAAAAAACAACGTTAATTCACAATATTTGTTTTATTTGAAATACCGGTTTTGTTAGCTATTATTCTACCTAAAGACGAGAGGAGTGGAGATCTATGTTTGGACTTGGCTTTCGCCCTAGTCGTAATCAAGACGGTTTTTTGTTTTTTCGTCTTTGACTTTGCACAGCTTAATATAGATGTATTAGTATTTAAATATATTAAATTAGAAACCAGACAATTTTCAATTCAATTTGTAGGAATTTCGTGGATTATAGTGCAAGTTTGTTGAATATTAGCTTGGAACTATACACATATATAATTACATATTATGCTAAAGTACAAATTCACCTCGAAAAACAGTACACGTTACCTTATAGAAATATACTTTACCTTTCAAAAATTTCTTAAAAGTTTTTATTGTAAACTTTTGGGATGATAAAATCATGTTTTTGAAGTCTAGAAGACATATTTGCTTCTAAAATATCATTTTCGAATGAAAATGCAATTACTTTAGAATTATTTTATTTTTTTTTCTTTTAGGCCGAAAGATGAGCTCACTTTCTATTAAACAAAAGAAAAAGTGAGATATAGAACTAGCAAAGGAATTAATGTCAGGGAATCAATCTTCCTAAGTCGAACACAAAATTCATGAAATGGAAAGAATAATAATAACAATTATATCTATGGTCTTATAATCTAGTATTATTTTTGGTCTCTTAAATGAGAGATATCATATTTGAATCTCATTCTCCATTATAATAGCAAAAAAAAAAAAAAAAAAAAGAAAAGAAAAGAAGTTGAAGCACTTCTATCTATTTTAAAGTTTCTAGCTAGGTAAAATTAAAAAATAATTTCACTAACAATTACATATCATAAGTGCCATAAGATAGGAGGTTCTTCCCTACTAGAGAACCCATGCGATGCTCAACCACCCCTCATATAAGCATTTACATATATGCTGGATGGTGAGTCAACCTTTTCTTTCCTAATTTTTCTAGGTATCTTTCGAGCACATCTCTCTCTTAGGAAGTGTCATTCTGGTGTTGCCATTATCCTCTTTATGTTTCGGAGACTTAATTGTTCGAACTTATTATGGCCTATCATGGCCTCATCAAAAGAGTGGCATAAGCTCTCAAGCAATTTAATCACCAGAGACCAAATTGGCCTTCAGAGTAAACCCATTCCCTAACCAAACCACCCTTCTATTGCTATATGTAAAAATACATATCTAAGTTCAAAACTCTCACCAGACCTTCAACACTCACACCCCCCTAAATTCATTATGCCCTCATGAGGAGGGAAATCTGCTGCCACTACTTATTCCCTTAAGATCTCAACTTTCTTCCATACTGGTCATCAACCTACCCATGATTATCCCACAAAGAGTTTTGGTTTCCATAGACTTGCTCTCGTTCTCACCCTTTCTCTAACCTCTAAGATCACCTGTTGTTGAGTTGCCTAATGGGAAGGTTTGCTCACCAAAGTTCATGAACAAATTCTTGTTTCAACCTCAACTTGTGATCAAGCTGCCCTTTGGCAATGATGTGTTTCTCTAGTAGCTAGTTGTTACCTTGAGCTTTATCCACATGAGCCAAAACATACAACAAGATTTGGGAAGATTCATATTTCCATGAATCGTACCACAGCTAACCTCTAGCAAGATTTAGGAAGATTCTTATTTCCATGACTCGTACCACAGCTACCTCTAGCAATGATGTCTTCTCAAAAGTCGTCGCTCCTAATCTTGAACTTCATCTATGTGAGCCACGCTAAAAAATAGAATCTACCCACACATCAAGTATACTGGGTAGCATTTAGGCAACCAAAAAGAGTTGAAACACTTGCTCTTATATCACTTTTCACGGGATGGGAGGTTCTGCCTCCTTGAGTATATGTACGAGCTCAGTTATCCCTCATATCAATATTTACTTGTATTCTAGATAGCGAGTTAGCTTTCTCTTCCATGTTTTTTCTAATGTCTATCTTGAGCCTTTTGTTCTCTTAAGGAGTGCTATATTAGCATTACTACAATCTTCCATATGTTTGCGAGATTCAACCATTCAAACTGGTTTCGGTCTATCATGACCTCATTAAGAAAGCTACATTAGGGTAAACCCATCTTCATAGTAAACTCACTCCTCGAACAAACCATCCTAGTGATGCCACTTGTAACAATACATGTTTGAGTTGAACACTCTTACCAAACCCTCAACACTTGGATAGTGACAATAAGCATGTTATTTTATTGAGTCATTGTCCATTGAGCTAATGTTAATGTATCTATATTGCTTCAATTATTTTAAAATTTTTTTTATTTTCTTTTTATAAACTGTTGTATCTACTATAAATATAAATAAAAGTGAATTAAACATTACATGTATTACCAAAAATTAATATTTATATGGTTATATATAGGAGTTTCGGCACTTAAAATTTGTTTTATGTGGACAAATTTGGATAACAGTTTAGACACAAGGGGGCGCGTTCAATCAATATACGTTCCTAATGGACTTTGACTTAAAGCAGATTGACTTAAAAGTCTTTCTATATCTTTTCTTCTTTGATAACGTAAAATATAAAATACCTTGAGAACGGAAGGAATACAGGCTACGTCTTGCATCCGGTTAAACGACTTGACTTGTGTCTTTGCTTTTTTTCCACGTATAATAAATCCATTTTTGACCAAAGCTTACTTTGAATTCGGGCAAACACAAGCCAAATCTAGGTGTAAGTTGATCAATTCAAATAAAATCATACCACTTTAAAATTTATTTTTTTTCCTAAAGAAAAACTTATCATAAATGAGTTTTTATTTCCCAATTAATCATAAATGAGTTTAATGAAGTCAAATTTGAACTAATTAAGTGCAATTTCAGGTTGAGTTCAGTTTAAAATTCCAAATTTAATTGAACTATAAGTAAGTTTAAGCTTTAATTTTAGATTGACCTAGAACTCAATACATTATAGTACCAATTCAAGTCCTTTATATCCTTATATGTTGATTATTGTAGATGCATGAATTCTATTGTAAAGGCTTTAAGCTTAATTTTTATTTAGATTTATCTCTTTGAGCTAATGTGATAGGGTTAAAAGTGATAGGCCAAGATAATTGGGATGATCATGGGAGAATTGGCATGGAAGGCCTGGAGTAGGGCTCGTTGGGATTGACCTATCAAATTCTAACGTTTCTTAAATTCGCTCACACACATTACAAATGAAGGCCTTAATGGGCCTGGGTCTACAAGGAAGCCCACTTATGTATCCATTATGAGAGGGATTCATCTTAGTCATGAGTCATTTGTCTCATCCAACGGACAACATCGACGGCTAGATCTCTATAGATACTCTTAGTCCCCATGTCATTTGAAGGAGGCGAAATCTTGGACAAACACCATCGTGTTATCAGATTTCTATTTTAGTGAATCAATTGTCTCATTTACTCAAGAACATACACGATCTTTTGATTCTTAGCGAGGTTGATGCTTCCTAGCTCTCTCGCCTGTTACACGTGTGTTAAAGCCTACTGAGACTACTTACTCCTCCTTTCTATGCGATTCTCTCTTGACCATCCTTGCACATGTTGTTTTCCTGGATCGCGCATAGCAATTGTTACGTGGCACGCACGTGATCGTTGCACTCAAATTCATGCTCACACATTCTTGGTGACTCCACTGAGGAGTGGGAAATTGACACTTGCATGATGGCATCACCAAGAAAGAGACCTACCAATCCCACTGGAGGCACAACTTAGGAACTTGATGCTAATCCTAAGATTGCTGAGCATGACATGCCAACACTTAAGGATGTGAACCAACCTGCAAGTACTAAACCCAATAATGTTATAATCTTGCGTGCTCTACAAGAAAATACCAAGCAAGTCAATCAATCGATGCAAGAGTCCACAAGACAATTGCAATAATTCACGACAATGTTTGTTCAATACTTACCTGATATAGCTGCTATTGTTGTTGCACAACAATGCACTTCTCAGGTACCTTAAGATCCTCAAGAACTTCAACCTGCTAATCCTACTCTTATTCCTGAACAAGATCTTATTAGAGTTAGAGAACAATTCCCTCCATTGGAGCCTATAATTACATAACCGCTTGCATCTCAGGTAATGAATATAGAAGTTCAACTTGAAGCACCATTAGCCTCCCAGCCGGCATTACATGCTCAACCTCGAGGATCCTCATCCTCATAGGCTAAACCACAAATTGTCATGGTGGACCTATTGTTCAACCCAATGCAGCTCTTCTCCAAATGGCTACTTTAACTGCACCAGCTGAAGCTACTACTTCAACTCCTAAAGGCACATTTGTTACAAAGGAAGATCTAGACATGTACCTGAAGGAAATACAATCTAAGTCTGATGTAAGAGTATTGGATCTCAAGCTCCCATACAATCAACATATTGTTGCTAAGCCACACCCTCAAGACCACGTGAGTCCTAAATTCATGATATTCAATGGTAAGAAGGGAAGTGCCAAGAAACATTTGGTGAAGCTCATGAAATACTAAAGGTTTATGGATTTGATGATGATTTGAAATTGAAAGATTTTTCTAATTCTTTCACAGAGAAAGCGTACACTTGGTACATCAACCTTCTCCTTGGATCAGTAGATTCATAGGCAACTATATGTAAGATGTTCCTAGAGAAATTCTTATCCACACAAGAATGAGTGGCCTTGATTGATATGAGAAGGATTTCCAAAAAGCCCAGGAAGACTTAATGGATTATATTGAGCGTTTTAGAGAGCGTTCACTGGATATTTAAGACATATGTGATGAAAGAGAGTTAGTGAAAAGTTGCATCCAAGGTATGTTCACAGAGTATGCAGTGCATCTGGAAAATCTCTCCTTAGCCTCTTTCTTTACTTTGGTTGAGAATGTGTGAAGGGCTAATAATTCTATCGTGCGATAAAGAGGAGGAAATGTGAAGTTTAACAAAAAGAGAACCATCGATGAATCTAGCTCAGAGTGAAGATTCCAAAGAGGGAAGAAACCAAGGGTTGGGAAGCCCAAGAGTGAGAGGGCAAAAGAAGCACTAACATATCTATGCTTAATGGGAAAGGTGCATACTATGTTAGATCAGTGGTTGAGAGATGGAAATTTCAAACATTTAAGAGTAGAACGTTTGCCAACTCAAGAAGAAAAAAAATTATCCTAAATTTTGTAGATTTCATAGGATTATGGGACATTCTATTAAGGATTGCTTTACCTTGAAGAGAATCTTCAATGAAATAGTGCAGAATGGTAAGCTTATCATCGAGAATAATAATGTTAGAAATAACCCAATTCCAGCTCATGGCAATCAGCGTAGTGCCGTGAATGTCATTACCCATGGTCTTGCCATAATGGAGTCAACAAGCATACAACCAGTTGGGGGACATGAAGAAAATGACAATGTACTCAAAATTAAAACTCATAGGGATGATAATATCATTTTTACTTTGATGATGAATTCAAACTTTAAGAATTTCTTTGATCTCCTTAGATTTGATGATCATGCATGATTTGTGATAAAGTCATATTTTACTCAATTTTGCAATAATCAAATCATGTTTATTTATTATAGATTTTATAGATATCGAATGGAAATGGTACTTAAGTATTCTTAAATTGTTATTTCAGGTCATTAAGGACTTAAACAACAAATACAAGCAATTGGGAGAAGTTTTATGTAAATTTGAGAAAAGGAATTGTTATCTTGTTCTTCATTCTTGCAAAACTGAACCCATTGATGATTTAGATTGACAAGTGCATTTTTGGTGAATAGCAAACATTCAATTTATTTCCAGATTTGATTGGCTCTAAACCTAATTCTATTTGAGGTGTGGAAATCCAAGATTTTTAGTAGTTTAGTTTTATTAAAAGAAAATACAAAAATAGAAACATCTTTTGATTTACCTAGCCATGAATTGGATTGATATAGTTGATAGCTAGTCCACACTCACTATGGATTCGACTCAGTATTCACTGATATTTTATTACTGCATACGCACCCGATACATTGTCGGTTAAAGATCTATTCATTTAAAAGAAATTGAATATAACTAAAAAGAGTTTTAAAAAAGCATATATAGAAAAAGCATGATCAGTATTTTGGCACCATTGCCAATGAGTGATCGGTGCTACTTTCAAATTTCAGGACTTTTGTAGACTAAGCTTTATTTAAAAAAAAAATCTAAAAAAAATTTGCGAATTTTGAAAAAAAAATTGCTTTCTTCTTTATTTGTATATACTAGGCTTTAATTCTTTTTGTACAATCTACTCATTTCTCTTTTTCTCTTTTCAGGTGCTTGAAGAATAAGAGATGGATAATTCAGAAGCACCAGTTTTCCCATATTGTTGTACTAAAGAGCTTCAATCAGAAATATTTTCTTTCAAGCAATATGAGGGAGAGCCTCTGTCAAATGCATGGGGAAGATAGCACAATTTGATGCGTCAATGCCCCTATCATGGATTACCTACTTGGTCTCAACTATTAATATTCCTTAAAGGAATAGAAGCCCATGATAGGATGATACTAGAGTCGGCTACTGGAGGGCAATTGATGGGAATGCTTGTGGAAATAGTGTTTGGAAAAATGGAAGAACTTATAGGATACCCATACGTTGATCTAGATTTCTCTTCTCTAGTAGTTTGTATGTGGTGTAATGGATCACATGATAGCTCTCAATGTCAAGGTGGTAGTTCAGAACTTCATCCCAATATGTCAAATCAAGAATATCACCACACTTGTGAGACTCCAAGACAAGAGACAGTTGTCAATTCTTCTTCTATCCCTACTGTTCAGATCCAGGTAAAGAGAAAACTTTTGAAGAACTTGTGAGGAGTTTAGAGAAGAAATGGGAAGAAAAGTTTGAGAAGCAACAAGAGGTTATTGAGAAATTGGAGACTCAGGTAGTAAGTCTAACTGAATTTGTTTCATCTATGTTTAAATTTGCTAACACAAGTACAGATTAGGAGCTTTCTTGTGATGGAAAGAATGAAGAAACCCCAGTTAGCAATGCAAGGTGAGAAGAAGAGAAAAAGGAAACTGTTGTGTCAAGTGCAAAACAACTGGACAGAACGTCTTTAGTGGCAAAAGAGGTTGAAACAAAAAAGAAAAGCCAACATGGGAATCAAGAATTGAGAAGCTTGCAAACTTGACTTTAGAGGGGTTTGAGAAATTAAGACAATAGATTGCAAGTCTTGAGAAGCCCTCTTCCTCAATTAAACAAGTAGATGAGATTAAAGTAGGTACAAGCAAGTCGGTTGAGAAACAAGAAAGTTTGGCTTCTACATCAACTCAAAAGGAAGATATGATACAACAAAAGCACACTCCTGTAGTCGCAGAACCTGTTGTCATATCATATGTACCATCAACTCCTTTTCCAGGAAGATCAAGAAAGAGGAAAGATCATGAGGATTTTGAGAGATTCTTAGAGGTATTTAAGAAGCTTGAAGTTAATATTCCTCTAGCTGAAATTTTAGAAGAATCACCTCAGTATAGAAGGTTCTTGAAAGAAGTTATGAATAAGAAGAGGAAAATGAATGGGAAAGAGATAGTTATGTTGTCTCAGGCTTGTACTGAAGCTTTGAAGGATGCATTGCCCCTAAAGTTAAATGATCCAAGAAAATTCACAGTGGATTGCACAATTGGAGATACTCAATTTAAAAATGCATTTTGTGATTTAGGTGCAAGTATAAATTTGATTCCTTTCTCTGTGGCAAAGAATTAGGATTAAGGGATGCAATCAAGAAGATTGAGATGACAATTCAATTGGCTAATTGCTTCATTAAAAGACCAAGAGGGGTAATTGAAGATGTGCTTTTGAAAGTTGACAAGTTCATTTTTCCAGTAGGCCTTATGGTACTAGATATGGAAGAAAATCCAGAGATTTCCTTCATACTTGGCCACCCATTCATGGTTACTGCTGGAGCTGTCATAGATGTGAAGAATAGCAAGATGGTGTTGAGGGTTAGAAATAAAGAGTTGAATGTGGATATCATGAAAAGATGGAAAAAGAACCCGAAATCCACCAGAGTTAACACAACTAAGAATGCAAGAGTAGAACATGAGAAGAAAAGGATGGATGACAAGAAGACGACTAGTGATTTTGTAGACAACAAGAGATGAACATACAAGATGGAATTGGAGAACTTCTCTTTAGCTATACCAGTTGGAACTCACATATGAATCTATTTTAAAAACCGGGGAAGTACTGTTATTTCTTTCTCCTTTAATTCTTTATTTCTTTCCTGTTGTTGATTGATTACTTGTTCATATTCGGATTATCAATGTTATTTCACAAATCATGTAATTTTGGCTTTAATCTGGAATTCATGAATGATTTGGATTGTAATTGGGAAATTCTATTCTAATCAATTTTGTGATTATCTAATTAGGATTGCTTTTCACATAGGGATATGGGTTGTAATTCTATTAGGGTTTAGTGAACTAGAAAAGAATTGTCAATTAACACTTTCTTAGGGATAGGGAACATTGATTGGTGATTTTAGGGCAATGGTTCACTTTGGGAAAAGGAATTGTTATCTTGTTCTTCATTCTTCAAAAACTGAACCCATTGATGATTTGGATTGACAAGTGCATTTTTGGTCAGTAGCAAACATTCAATTTATTTCCAGATTTGATTGGCTCTAAACCTAATTCTATTTGAGGTGTGAAAATCCAAGATTTTTAGTAGTTTAGTTTTATTAAAAGAAAATACAAAAATAGAAATATCTTCTGATTTGCCTAGCATGAATTGGACTGATATAGTTGATAGTTAATCCTCACTCCCTGTGGATTCGACTCGGTATTCATTGATATTTTATTACTGCACACACACCTGATACACTGTCGGTTAAAGATATGCTCATTTAAAGGAAATTGAATATAACTAAAAGGAGTTTTAAAAAAGCATATATAGAAAAAGCGTGATCAATTTGTGGCGACAACTATACTTAACCAAATTGCACAAGGTCACTATTGTGAGTGCGACATAGTTCAATCTAAGAAAGGAGTAGTCTCTACAAGGGATTATGCCATTACATTTATTAGCATTGATACGCGCTTGAAGAACTTCAATCATAGTTGTCCTTTATATAGAGAGAGTATACTCAATCGTTACCCCATCAAGAGCACATTTATCGATAATGAATCCTCACTCAATATCATGCCCATGTCTACTTTCAAAGCTATAAGAATAGATAGCCGACATTTAATAAAGCATCCCATCACAGTGAACAATTTTGTTGCATCTTTTGCAATGACAATGAGTTATGTCAAAGTAAGCTTTAAAGTTGGGCCTATTCATGGCCTTAATACATTTTATGGGATTGATGCACCAGTCTCCTACCACCTTCTCATAGGAAGGATATGGCTACACGAGTACAACATAATACCCTTAACATAGCATCAATACATGAAAGGTCATTGGAATGGAAGTAATATCTTAATCCATGCGACAAAGAATCCGTTCATTCGTAATGAACTCCACCTTGCTAAAGCTACCTTCTTCTATAAACATGAAAATGAAGCGGATGTGACTTTATTGGGATCCCATGTAGAGTCCCTACTTACAAGAGAAAAAATTAAGACCCACGAATTTAAAAAGGGAACATAGCACAATTGTTGTGGAGGTGTAAAGAAACGCAAGAGGGCTTATGGTAGCATGAAAATGCAAAGCACTACATGAATTGAAGAAAGAGTTGCTTATAATCAAAAGCGTTATTATCATGTCTCACTCCTTTCCTTTTTTTCTTTGTGTAAACAAAGCATTAGACGTTTTTACCTAATGAATGAGCTGTATTACTTAATAAATGAATATTGTTCGTGAAAATATGATGATGCGCTCACTTATTTTCCTTTTTATTGCTATTGTCGCTGCAAAGTAAGAGACTAGTCCTCTTAATGCACAAAGCTAGTTTAAAAAAAAAATAAAAAAGATCAACATTAGATTGGGTAACATTACCCTTTAGTAATGAAAGAAAAGCAATAACAAGTATAACGTATGACTTAGACATCATTGCTGGTAGGTTAGAGCTTAACTCCTAGGCACACAATGTTGATAGATCATCTCTACTTTCTTCTTGGTATTTCTAGTTGTCAAGTAGTGGAGATAATCCCCTTGACAAGCTCTATTGAGCAGAGAAATCCTTAGCATGTGGTATTCTACATGAGTACTATGGAGTTGAGTAGTAGGAAATACCCCTTGTATAATAAAAATTTATCAATAACTGATGCTTTTATCATAGCATGAGCATGATTGATAACAAATGCTACTATTGGTGCATGAGCGCGATTTAAATGTCACGCCCCAATGGGTACCCTAAACGTGACAGTCCGCCACACTCAATATTAAAGCTTAAGTATGACAACCTTAGCCATTCCCACAAGCTTTTATATCAAGTGTAAGGCGTACTTTCACAACTTTAGTGAACCATATATGGGATTATGAAGTTTATGAGGATATAAATAACATATTTAAGAAAAGAGGATTTCATAATAATCATGGCTTTATGAACTTAGGGACATTTCATTTGATAACTAATCTAATACATGGATATTGGCACATTAATACTAATGCTTCACTTTTATCTATTATTCAAAAGAGATTACCTGCCCGCAGGGTCCTCGTGGCCTTAGCCATAAGTAAGGGAACTGCAAAAGATATCTATTGGGGTATAAGCTAAATGCTTAGTGAGAACTATTTCCATAAATAACTTCTAGTAACAAGATTCAAACAAGTTGATTTAATCAAACAAATGTAATGCACAAGCACGTGGGCAAACAAGCATATAGTTTTTCGGGAACTATATGTTGAATGGATTTGCGCCCTCCATTCGGGGTTTGGTGATACATAACCTCAATTCAAGTAGTTTTAAATAAAAAGTTTTCATGCTCGCGAGCACTCATCGCCAAGCATTCCGAATCTACTTGATTGACTTTGCTTTCAGATCCACCGCCAAGCATATTCCATTAAGCCGCCAAGTAATCGCTTTCGGATCTCCCGCCAAGTGTTGCTTTCGACATGAGCTTACTATCCTTCTCACCCAACATGCAATGTGACTCACTTCGTGGAATGCATGAGTTCATTAATTTATAAGGTCATAGAATAATTATTCTTAAATTTAAGGCGATCAAGGATTTTCATACAAATCAATACTATACTAAAACAATCATTTAAAACAATTCTGGCTTCGATATTCTTAAAAATTCTTTCAAAGAATTATTTACATACATATCGGTTTATCTTTCCCTAACTCTAATGCAACTAATTTACAAGCACAACAAGTATAGCATTTAATGGAAATAAACTCACGATGCCATTGTCGTCTATTCCTCTAAGCGGATGAGTTGTTCACACACTCCACTTAATCGTAATAATTCTCGGGGTAAAGGAATCCGTCCTCAGGGTCACTTAGCCAAAGAAAATACCCATAATAAGTATTTCTTGATGTTTTTCTTGATTTTTGACAAAACAATGTCAAAAGAACGTTAAAGTTCATATAAAGAAATGTTCCAATTTAAAATGGCCATAACTTGGTCATTTTAACTCGGAATCGTGCATATAATATACCGATTTCTACCTACTCGAAAAGATCTACCCATTTCCAAAATTATTTCCATCAAACAAAGCCATATAGGCTCCGAAACAGTGGTGTCAAAATTCACCACGGATTTTCCAACAAAACAACCTTGGTTCAAGAAATCAAGATTTTGCTTGATAAATACGTAGTTATCTATATAGTTGAAAAATTCCTTTTTTTATAACTATATAACTCATATTAAGCATGCTCAAGTGTCTTTGTTGTCCAATTATTTTTCGTAGGTAAAACAATGTTGGGTTGAAGCTTTTCGGAGATTGTTTTTGTAAATTCCTTTGAAATGAATACCTTGCTTTCTTTGTTTTCTAAAAACGTTTTATGTTGGTTTTATTTATCTTTTCCTAAGTAACTTTTGAGAATAAAAATTTCCTACTTTCTAAGTTATACAATACTATTTTGAAGTCTTTTAGGAAATATGCTATTCTTCATATTTATTTTTCTTATGCAAATTTTTTTATTTATTTGTTTTGCAAAAATCTTTACTTGAAATTTCTCATTCTTTTCTCATATCTTATGTTTTTCATAAAATCATCCATGCATGAAAATTTGTTTTCTTCATAAAAACAATGTGGAACAATTAAAACCTTTTTGTAGAAAAACTAGTTTCTATAATCTTATTAACTTCCTCTTGTAAAAAGGAATTATTTTTGTTTTCAAACTATAGATGTTATTTACCTATTTGTTTGTAAAGGTCTTTACTTGAAAATTCCTTAGCCATTTATCTTATTTATCTTTTTATAAAAAGAACCATTTTTGTATCAACAAATTTTTCTTTTTGAGAAACAAGGTGGAATAATAAAGATTTTTAAGTAGCTTTTTAAGTAAAAATAGTTTCTAAAATTATAGTGAGCTCTTTTGTAACTTGAAAAGGCATAAGTTTATTTTTGTTATCTTATAGATTTTACTCTTTACATAAACTTATTTCTAAGTGACAAAATCCTTCTTTTGTTTAATTATCTTTAGAAATTAAAATTTTTGGACAACAATCTAAATGAACATGATTATAATAGTAAACAAAACAATATAAAACATAATTAATAAAATCAAGTATTAGAGTCTTAGCTTTTTCAAGGCTCCTGGGACTAAGAAGTAAACTAGTCCCATAAAATAAAAGAAAGAAAAACTTGTTTTGACTTGATGAGGGCAAGTCTAAGACTAGAGACTAATCTTAATTCAACAAGGAATTAAATGAATAAATTGCAATGGAAACGTAAATAAATTGCTTTGCATGAAATAAATAAATTGCAAGTGAGCTTATATGCTCTAAAGAATATGTATATATAGATAGTAATATATTAACAATAATAAAACAACATGAACATAAATGGATTGGCATGAACAAGAACAATACATGAACATAATGTAGTTTCCATAACTTGTAGTCTTTGGAAACTCACACTATGATCATGTAAAGTTACATGACATGAAGAAGAAGAGAGAAATAAAAAAGGGGTTACCTAAAGAAGACTTTGATATGGTTATGTGGTTATTGGTTTTTGTTGTTGGTGGAAGTTGTTGTGGAATTGTTTTGAGGGAGTTTTGAGATAGTATTTTGAGAGAGTTTTGAGATGAGAATTTGGGAGAGTTTTTGTAAGAATTTGTGGGTAGTGAATGTGTGAAAGAAGTGAAAGAGGAGGGGAGTATTTATAGGAAATTGAGGAGTGATTTTTGTGTGATTTAAAATAAAGTAAAATTAAAACAATTTGAGGGCATTAAGGGGGGGGGGGGGGGGGGGGGGGGGGGGGGGGGGGTGGGGGTGGGGGGGACCAGCCATGCATGGGGGAGGGGTGATTTATTTATTTTTTTTGACTTTTTGGAAAAATAAAAGATGTAATATGTAAAGTAGATGTGATATAAAGTTATGGGAAAGGTAAAAAGCTAAGATTATAGGTTATGTAGAGTGTAAGAATAGGTGTAAGAAAAAGTAGAGATAAAAGAGTAGTGTAGAATAGTAATGAATAGTGTAATGTAAAGTAGATATGACAATTAAAGTACCAGTAGTAAGAAAATACGCGTATAATAGCTATATCTGTTACCGAAAAATTACGAAACTGATATTTTTGGAAAACTTATATTTTTACGAGTCTAACGGTGTATTCGGAATATTTTTACTATTCCGGGCTTCCGGACACGTTTTTCGAGAACTGTGTCCGATCGGGTTCGAAGGACACCCGAATTTCGCAAAACTTAAATTTTTATAAAACCTATGGTTATTACGAACTATTCTAGCTAATTATCCCAACTTCGTTTTTCAGGACCAAAGAAAACGGCAATGCCGAATTTAGTTTGGTACGGTAAACTAGGGTTTTGTTGACCTTTAGAGTTTCGTTTGACTTCCAGTTTAAGGTTTTGTGCTAAACCGATTTCGAAAATTTGGGGGTTTACAGTAAAAATGCTATCATCGTTGCACGAGCGCAATTAATAATGAATGCTACTATCACTGCATAGGCATGAATGATCATTTTCTTTAAATAGATTGTTTAAACATCATCGCGAGAAAAGTAGTAGTGCTACTTCAACGCACATGATAATGTAAAGAGTCCATTCATCTCTTGTATAGATAATATTACTACTTGGTTGAAGCTTTGCTCTTAAGTACATATGATCATAAAGAAAAAGGCATGTTTAAAATTAAGTGTTGTGTTGCAATAACAATCCTTGTTATCTAGACATGCTCTTTGTTAGCGATGCCTATAATAATTTTACAAGTGTCTGAGGGATTGAAGTGATCTTACTACTTTCATGTGTTGCAACTATATGAGAGCTAGAACGGCAAATCGCATGATGACTAGATATATCACCAAGGCAAAATTGAGTATCAAGAATATAAATGGATATAGAGTTGACGAGTTGATTTTATTATCATGGTCAGTTTCACATATTCAATACAAATCATATATAAAAAAAATTAAAAAAAAAGAGAGAGACAATATTGCATGACCAAGAAGATTACAATGAAGAAAGGCACAAGTGGATGTCTATCACAACTCAATAAATTCTATGTGCAATGCACATTTGTGGTGCTTGAAGCACAAAATGTTTGTTTGTGCATGATCCTCACTCATGCAAGAATAAATGAAGTTCATTTGTGTAATATACTCAAAACATGTACGCACATGTGACATTAGCTTACTCATGATGCTACATTGCTCTTATATAATGCTACTACAATTAGTCAATTAAATGTACATGCATGAAAATAATGCTTGTCCTCAAGCAAAGTTCATATGTTCCTTTAAGATATTGCAATGATGGCCCAAGCGAGTTTAAAAGGAGCATCCAAGTAGCAGGACATGACATCCAAGCCTATCCCCAAAAGCTTAAGTACAAAAAAAAAGTATCTCATGCATTATGAGCAGTGACAAGCGTAAGTGTTAGATTTATACAAAGCAAGTTTGGCAAGGATATGTTACGAAGTCTCAAGGAGTACTGGTGTATGATTCATTATATATGTTGATTCATACTTCAAGTGAAACCATCAATCATTATCTAAGTGAAGGTCCCTGAGTGCCACTTTCCAAAACATGACACATGTCATCAATAACTTGTCTCATACCATCTAATTTTCTAACAAAGTCAATGATACATACCAGCAATTGTCTACTTTGATGTATTTATTTATTATGACATCGTTCATCTACAAGATGGAAAAGAAGGCAAGCTTGATAATAAAATAATGAAAAAAGGAGAAAAAGTCTTGGTAGAATGAAAATAGTAGATGAAGTTGTTTATGCAAAACTTTGATTTAGAGGACAAGATATGGTACTTGTGAACTCAAATCAACACAATGAGACATATACAATAAGAGTATTAGCTAGCAGAGTATCGCATTCATTCACCAAATGACTGGGCGCATAAGATGAGAAAGAGTCCCTCTTACGTTGGTGCAGTTCCAAGATCATCACATGGGCGAGTGAGACACAAGCAACTGAGGAGAGCCTCTCTCATAGTGGTGCGGACCCAAGGTCATCACATGAGGAATGGAACACGGACGCAATGTGCGGTTCCAAGATTGTCAAGTAAAGTTTGGGACATGGATGGCTGAGAGTGTCATCATACAGTATGTAGTCTCAAGATTGTCATCTATGTGGTTAGAGCACGGACGTCGAAGAGCTTTGTCTTAAAAATCATGAGGCATCATAGTCATTTGGTGAATGAATAGAATACACGATAGATAAGAATGTTTGAAGTTGAGTATTATTTTTGCATATGTTCAAGAATTATTAATAGTTGATGACATTAATATGAGTTCATAAAACAAAAAAATCATACTTACGAAAATGAAGTCAAGAGGATACGTGGTGAAGATTCAACACTTTAATTTTAAGACCTGCATTACAAGAAATTTAAAAGATAAGATAATTTCATATAGCAAAGTGAGTAGCAAAAATACTAATACTTTAAAGAGAAATGACCAAGACAATGTGAGTTGAAGTAAAAATGCTTAGACTTGAAGCTCGACTTTCATGATCAACCAATGATCATGAAATTAGGATTGTTGTATTGCAGTAACTGCCTAGTGGGGTCCTCATCAAAACATGGGCTATCCGAAAGCAAGAAAATCTGGTGAGGTTCATGAATTATAGAAGAGCTTAAGTGGTAAATCCTTGATTGGTAAGGTAGGAATGAAGAGGGTATTATCAATTGGAGATCTCCTTTCGGACTGTGTTGATAGTTTTAATGATGGAGGGAAAAATAGTATCTATTGATACTTTCCACTTACAAGTTGCATCAGAATCCATCAAAAAGGGAATTCACATTGTAAATGATGTGTCTGCTAGGGAGTTAGATTAGAAGATGTTTGCTATTGTTTCTGACCTTAAAGTTCCATATGTTGCAATACACATGAGGGGTTACCCACCTACAATGCAAGAATTATCATGCAATTAGATGCCACTTGAAATTGGTGAGCTTTGAATAGATTCTTAATCACACAAACTAATGTTCAACTTGATTGAGACCTGGATATGATTGTGAATGGACAAGCAAACATAACAACTGTAGTTTCAAGTTCAATATAATAGCAAACCTGAGAAAGACAAATTTATCCATACCAAACACATCACAAAAGGGACCATCTAAACCAATCTTAAGTGAGTAACTCAAAATAGTAGTAAGAGCATCTTCTAGAGCACTCAATAGCAACAAACTTGTAGTTTATCCAAGTGAATAGCTGAAATGTCAAGGAAATGTACCCAACAGCAACACCTAAAGCCTTTCCACACACACGCCATGCTGAGACAATGCTCAGTTGCCAAGGAGCACTTGAACTGCGAGACCCAACAATAGCTACTACACATAACCAGACATGAACAAGCTCCATACAAAATTTGTGTTGCAAACCGAATCATTGTTGACCTATGAAAGTGATAATGTTAGAACCAATATGAAGAGATATAATTCATGGAGTTGATTTACAAAATATTGTGGATCTATGAAAGTGACAATGTTAGAACCAATATGAAGATGTATAATTCATGGAGTTGATTTACAAAATAAAAAAAAAAGAGGCTAGGTAACATAAATTACAAAGCAGTAGCAACTTCAAATTTGATGAGCACCTCTCTTATAACACACCCACTGACCAACTTATTGACAGCTTGTGCACATTTTGTAAATTACACACATTTCTCTCATATGAGCTCCTATTGAGATGATTAAAAATTCTATGAAAAGATAAGAAGTAGACCTAAAACTTTCGTGTTTTGATTTTTGGTGTATTCGAAGTGTATCATTACAGATTTCATTGTGAATTTGTTGCATGACAGTAAGAGTAGCGAACTTTCACAAATTTGATAGAGTTTAATAACTTGAGGATATTTCTCTCATACGAGCTCCTGTTGAGATGATTCAAAATTCTAGGGAAAGAGGAAAAGAAGATATAGAACTTTTATGTTTTGATTTTTCATGGATTTAGTAAAGATTAGTATAGATTTTGTTGTGAGCTTGCTGCATGATAGCAAGAGTACCCAATTTTTATAGATTTAATAGATATTAGTAAAATGTGAATATTTCACTCATCTAACCTCCTTTTGATGTGATTCAAAATCCCATGGAAAGACAACGGAGAGATATATAACTTTTATGTTTTGGGTTTTGAAAGATTCTAAGTGTATCAAGGTCGATTTTTATCGTGCAATTTTCGCATGTCAGCAGTGGTACCTAGTTTTAATAGATTTGACAGACTTTAGTAAACTATGAATATTTCACTCATACGAGCTCCTTTTGATGTAATTCAAAATCCTATAGAAAGCCAAGAGGAAGATATACAAACGTTATATTTTGAGTTTTAAAAGATTACAAATGTATTGATACCATATCTCATTGTAAGTTTTTGTAATAAGCCAAATACAACAGTAGAGCTAATATATGATATTAAAGATATTGAGTCATTCAATGAAGACTTGCTCTCAAACTATCCACTGACCATGAGCCATATTATGAATATCAAGCCTAGAACAACAGACTTATTTGGGTTCAAAATTGTTTGAGCTCATGATTTCAACAAACAAAAAATTACGCTAGCAACCAATCGTGCACTCATGAAGAATGACTCAGCAGCATAATTTCAAAGAAAAAGGGAAGTTGTAATCAACAAAATAAAGGTGCTAATCAGTTGAGAAGTGCAGTTGGTCTATTGGTCGAGTGGCATTGAGCGTTGGAGCTAGAACTTGGTTTACTTAGTTGCCATTGATGTTAAAGCTGTTGGTTCTAGCTCATTGGTGATAATTCCATTTGTTGCTTACAATCGCTCATGCTAGGCACCTTGATTGGAACAAAGGATGCTAGAATTGATGTGCTGGCATTGCATGCCCATCGTTTGTTGGAGCTACTGCTGCTGCTTAGATTAGTCTCTTAGCTACCACATGCTCTGTTTAGCTATACTTTGGAATTCTATAACCAAAAGAGAGACACAACAACAATCACAATAAAACTAGGAACCAAAGGACCTTGGTGCTAGTTTTCTTATTGTTCCCTCTACCTTTGTTGGTTGGAAGCAGGAGCTGGAGCGTGCTGAACTGGCCTAAGAAGAGTTTTATTTCGGATAACTTTAATTTCTGTTCTAGCTCTAGATAATTCCGCTCAGAACCCTAGCTCCCATCTATATTTTGTAGCAGTTAGAGATAAATCAGAATAGTCTAGCTCCAAGCTATAAGTAAAGTGACAATACAGCTTGTTCATTTTTTGAATCTGAATCTGATCCTAGCACTTACTGTGCAGATTCAGGAAGGGAAAGAAATCAGAAACCTTGTGATAACCATTTCGAGGAAGCTTTTGCTGAGGCGAATCCCCATCAGCTGTACACAAATGAACCATGTAGTTCACTTCAAAAGTTTTTCAGGAAAAAAAAAATCAATGCGGATGAAAATATGGTTTGTTACCACCCAGTAAAGCAGCTCAAGCATCTTCTTCCCCTTCCCCGAGTTGATTCACCCATTCATCCATAGTTGCTTTCCATTTCCTGCTTGTCAAATTCCAAACCCACTAACTGCAATCAATTCCACTTCCCTAACCTTAACAAACATTAATATTTATAGCACACCAATAAGTGCACACCTGACAAGAAGCTTCACAATTCTACTAACATCATTGGAAGGATGTTTAAGGAATCGATTAACATGCCTGCCAATGTCAGTTTCCTAGCGATAACAACATATCAACAAAATTATTGCTGATGGAACTAGGCAAAATGTTGCAAACGAACCAGATGATATTTCCTTATCCTAAACGGTATCCTCGTCCAATATCTCCTCCAATCACATATTGTTACTTACGAAAGAGTGCATCACGCTAACTTAGCATGTGATTGAAACAGGACCATAATGAGAACACCATTCAAAACTGGAAAATTTTGTCAATAGATGCAAACAAATTTATAAGAACTTCCATAAACAAGAACCTTCAGAGCTTGAAATGTGATATCCATATCGGCTAAAGTTTGGAGCAACTCAATCAAAGAATCTTCCGCCTATCAGGAAAAATCCATACAGCCAAGGATCAAACCAACACCAAACACAATATAAAACAAACCTATAATCACAAAACAGGTTCCCTAAAATGACCTGATTGATACCATCAAGTGTTGCCTTAATTTCAAGAATCCTCTTCTACTCATCATCAAACAAACCACCAAATGGATCAATCTCATCATCGAGATTTTTTTCCACAAACTGTGGAGTATAAGGTGAATGCACGTTATGTGGCTCATAATGGTTCTTCACTTTCTCTTCTTCTTTCTTTAACTAAATGCTTATCGATCCCGACTTTACTCTTTCCAATACCATTAACTTCACAATTCCTACATCTGGTCCCTAAAGTAGCTGCATAAAGCTTCACCACAATCCCATCTCTCCTTTTCTTCAATTCATTGAAACTGTCCACAACAGCCACAGTAACTGTAGTGTCAATAAAAGTTAAAACATCAACACCTAAACTCTCTAGAACTGTTCTTAAATCATCTGAATCCATCACTCCTTAGTTGAATTTGATCAAAACCCAACTCATAAATTCAATTGAAACTCCAACACCACTTCTTCAAAAATTAATATAACATTAGAGCACAAACAACAGAGCAGCAATCCAATACATTACAGTGGCACTCACTAGCAGCACAGTAGACAATTGGAGTGCTCATCAGTCACAAACAACAACCTAATGCCTCATTCCAGCCCTAACATGCCACATCACAGCAGGCCATCACTAGAAAGCTCTAGGAAACTCTGAAGCATCCCAGACCGAGCGTCTCAGCAGCTAATGTTGGCATGAACTGATCCGAGCTACTAATAGGAAGCTGAACACGCGCGTAGTTGATTTTCAAGCATCAACGACCTAACACACAACAAGCCAAGCACATCAGCAATGCCTAAGTACAACGATACAAACACTGATTAAGGCTTTCTTAACAACCAAGATCAACTAAATATTGAGTTATTACACTAAATCTAAAGTCAAAGCAAAAGAGGAACCATTTACCTCATAGAAGGAAAATGAGCCTCCTATGGCGCTGGAACATGCACGCCACCTATCTTTTGTTTGTAAAGGTATTGAGCAGCTGCTATAGGGGCTTGAAATAGATAATGATAGATCATGAATAAGACCGTGCATTATATATGCATCCCGGTTATGAACTATTTCCTTCTGGAAGAAAGATCTCATCAATAGTTTGGTGAAATATTCATTGCCAAGATTCTACGGGGTTTCCCTATCATTTGACAGGGTAATCAATGACTCTACCATCCATAGTTAACTCGCTCTTCTTTGTAGAAAATATAGGATTTCGGGAAGATAGCACAATACGAGAAGCACGGTTTCAGATGAGATGACAGATAGTTGTAACTCAGCTTCAGTGCGGGGAGTACTTTGAGGTTACCAATTTTATCGTTATAGCCTTTCACTATCTCCCATAAATCGCTCTTAATGATTGTTTTTCATGTGCCCACTCGGTAGTCACCTCTCAAGACACTAGCCAAGGCCTTCAAAGCCAAAGGCAATCCCTTGCAATTATCCACAATTTCTCTCCCTATAGGCTCTAGCTCTATCCTATACCGATGGGTTGAGTTGCCATCTTTAAATGCTATTTTTTGAAATGGAGACTAACAATTTTCAAAGGGCAAGAATTTCAAGTTATAGGTCTCTAGGTCTCTAAATTTATTAGCCACCTTGCTATCCCGACTCGCTATCAAAATCTCTCCCCCTCTATTCAACACTTTTTCTAGTGATTCCCAGTGTTGGTAGTTCTTAGTCCATACATCATCTAGAACAAGCAGGAGTTTGTATTAAAAAAGAATTTATCAATGCGGGATTGTAACTGAGCTATTAACAAGTTACTTGGGAGTGCCCTTTTCGAGTGAGACTCGATCATTTGCTTAAGGATTCCTTCAATGTTGAAATCATCTGTGACACATGCCCACATCAGAATCTTATAATGTTCTACCATCCTCTCATTGAAGTGACACAATAATGATTAAATGAGTGATGATGATGCAGAAAGTTCATGATATTAGGTAATAACAAGCGATATGACTTCTCTTGTATTGGGGATCAGACATGTAGGTGAGGCAAGGATAAAAAAAAAAAAAATGAAGCAAGGAGACAGAAATAGAAAAAAAAAAAAAAAAAACGTGGCCTAATCTGTATAGAGGAACACGCTGGTCCTCATGTATTTGCTATGATCTAGAATAAAGGATGTGGCTCGTACAGTACTTGTACTGGTCTTGTGCAGATGGAATAAAAAGAAATGCGAAGGAGCTGAGGCTCAAATAGAAATTGTTATATTGGACAGAAAGATGCTGGCCTGGTCTTTATAGAGGAACATGCTAGTCCTCATGAATTTGCTATGATCTAGAATAAAGATGTGGCTCGTACAGTACTTGTACTGGTCATGTGAAGATGGAATTAAAACAAATGCAAAAGAGATGAGGCTCAAATGGAAATTGTTATATCAGACAGGGGTGTCATGTGTGGGTGGAATAAAATAAAATGTTGTGTGTTGTGTGCTGTTACCTTGAGACACATATCCATTAAGTGGATAGCATAGATGAAATTGTATTATTGATGATGGAAATCCTAGTTTATTTATCAAGCCATGAGAATGGATGTATCGGATAATAAGAACGGCACACATCTGGTGCAAAATTTAGTAAAGGAAATTTCATGAGAATCGAGATTCTACACAGGACTAGAAAAAGGATATGTCAAAATATATATATGCACGTATACACCCGATGTAAATTGATTTGGATAAGATAGTAAAGTCATGTATAAATTGAAGAAATAGAGAAATAATCAAGAGTAGGGTCTTAATTTTCTATGATGTGATGAGCAAAATGCCAAGATTTCAAGAGTAGATGGGAATAAAAAAAAGTAGATGTAGAAAAGAAGCAAATGAACTCGGTGTGGTAGACCAATCATGCAAATCAAAGGGAGACAATAAATTGGCTGACATGAAGTTAGAGAAGACTTATTCATTGTGCCACCTTAGGGTACTGTAGTCACAATAAGTTAAAATGGTACATCCACTTCTATGATGCATGATGCTGTGAACTCCTAAATAAGGAAAATCATATTGATTATTTCATAACATAGGTGCCAAGCTCTTGTAATATAGCTTACAAGCAAAACAATGTGTTTAGCCACGAAAATATGCTAGGCAACAATGCAGCTATTATATAGTGCATATGCGCTAGTGAAAGCCTTGGCTATTTGTAAAAGGGTATGTTAGTGCCCAAACCCCTTTGATTCGATTCAAAGGATTTTGGTTATGGGGCAAAATGTAGATGTATGAATTCGATTGTAAAGGCTTTAAGCTTAATTTTTTTTTTGGATTTATCTCTTTGGGCTACTGTGATAGGGCTTAAAGAGGTAGGCCAAGTTAATTGAGATGATCATGGGAGGATTGGCATGGAAGGCTTGGAGTAAGGCTCATTAGGATTAGCTTATCTAATTCCAATCTTTCTCAAATTGGCTCACGCATATTACAAATGAATGCCTCAATAGGCCTAGATCCACAAGAGAGCTCACTTCTATATCCATTATGAGAAGGGCTCATCTTAGTCATTGGTCGTTTGTCTCATCCAACGGACAACATTGACGGCTAGATCTCTATAAATACTCTTAGTCGCCATCTCATTTGGAGGAGGTGAAATCTTGGACAAACGCCGTCGTGCTATCAGATTTCCGTTTTAGTAAATCAATTACCTCATTTACTTAAAAACATACACGATCTCTTGATACTTAGTGAGGTTGATACTTCTTAGCTTCCTCGCCTATCACACGTGTATAGAGCTCACTAAGACTACCTACTCCTCCTTTTTATGCAATTCTTTCTTGACCATCCTTACACGTGTTATTTTCCTAGATCGTACGTAGCATGATTGTCTGTGCGATGCACTCAGATTCACACTCACATAATGGTAAGAAAATCATTTATGATTAAATTTTGTCTTTAATGTTCGACTAGTCTTCTAATTAAATCCTTAAAGATTTATTTTTCAATAAGAATTTTCAATGTTTTCTTTAAGTTTTAAAAAAAGAATTAAATTCCATCACTTCCGTTAAACACTTTTTCCCCTTTTAATAGATCTCAGTCTTATTGATCTATAATTAATTAAAATGATTAAGAAAACATAATAAATTAAAAAAAAAAACCGAGAAAAGTAAAGTAAAACTTTAGAAAAATTAAATAATCCATTTTAAACCTTGACAGCCATCACTCAACCGAAGTGGCTACCCGCATCTTTTGCCACTTTTAACCGCTAACTATTAACTAGTCTTATTCCATCTTTTCATTTCATAGAAAGTGAAAAGGCGAGAACAAGACGAAAGTAGTGAATAATGAAGATATCAAAGTAAATATGTTGCTGCAACTCGCTTTGGCTTTTAGTAACTATGGCTCTAAGTAGATTGTTGGATTGTTATCAGTATTATGTTTGTATTTGGTCTATATTCATAATTTGTCAGTATCATATATGTATTGTATCTGTTATTTATAAAATTTATTTAAATTGAATTATAGTTGTAAAGCTTATAAGAAAACTTATTTATTCCATTTATTTAATTAAAATTTTAAAATGAATTAAAAAATTTGATTCACCTTCAATTCATAACTTCTTTCAAATAAAATAATGGAAAAAACTTATTTTTTCACTCTAGTCTCTCTCTCTCTCTCACTTTTTATGAATGTAATATCATGAATTAAAAGTAATTATGAAAAAGTGAACTTAATTTTATTTTTGTGCACCTATAATGTATTTCAAGTTTTTTTATGACTTCTATAAGTATGTCTACAGTTTTTCAAAGCTATTTTCCCTAAGTTGTAAAAATTTTTCTACATTTCGGTTTTATAGACCCTTTAATGATTGTTTGTAAAATTACGAGTTTGATAACCTTGAATACAACCTAGCTATAGTTACATTGGTGTACCCTAGTTAAAGAGTATAATTATAAAAAGATACAATAAGATATACAATTGCTTCATAAAGAAAAGTGTGAAACTCCTTTAGTCCTAAATAAGAAGAATGAAGAGGTTAACAATCAATTAGAAATAAATTATCTAAAGCCCTTTCTAATTTTTGAGGAGCATCAGATAGAAAGAACCTATTTTGTGCTAAGCTACCTAGAACTTTCGGGATATATACTTGAGTTTGAGCAAGCACATGGTTTATAAAATTCTTTTTGTGTTATATTTATCCTTAGGAACTTTGCAGCATCCCATTAGATTCACATTCGCCATGATTGAAGAATCTCTCATGTGTTCTAGAGTTGTGAAAGTGGGATATATTCCCATGGAATCAAGATAGATATATTTAAAGCATCAAGTTAACAACAATAAACAAAAGCACTACATGGGAGGCAACCCATGCCTAGCATCTCTTTATTCTTAATTTTTTTTCTTACTTCTTAGACCCAAATTCATATTATATTTTTATGTTTTGTTGGTGAAGAGGTGTAAATTATAACTTTGGAAAGGCACAAACGAGTGTTACATTGAAGAAATCCCATGTAAGTATGCTTTTAAAACAACATGGGATAGACATGACCTGTTGCTAAGTCATATCCCTTTTTTATCCCTACAAATTTGTGAAACCTATGCTCACGAGGGAGATAAGTGATATCTTTAGTCGTATAATGTTTTGTGGACCCGATTCATCCTCATCATCTAAGGCTTCCAAGTAAATTTTCTTTCTCTTTATACTGTCTTCCTCTTCTTCTCTTTATCTTAACTCATTCTAAGTTTTTATTTATGTTCTACACTATCAAATTAGGGTTTGAACTTTGCAAAACAAGAATATGCATATGCTTGATCTTTGATTACTTGGTAAAGTTGTTTCTCTTATGATGTGTTAAGTTGTGATTACAATTCTCACTAGATTCATGAAATCCTAGTATCAATTAAGACTATATGTTATGATTCGAGGTTTTTAAGGCTAAGTACTATTTTTATATAGCTATTATCCATGTTGTAGTGTTGATTATTATTGATTGAAAGTCATGTTTAGTCTTGTGTTCTTCAATTTTTCCCCTTTGTCTCCAATTTGCAATGCTATCAAAAAGACATGACAAAAGACATGACTTGTCTTCCTTATGTCCCTCTCAAATCCCCTTCGTTTGTGTTTTTTTTAACATATACTTTATTTACATATTTTACTATTTTATTCTTGTTTCACGGCATAGAAATTACACATTAATTATAATTAAGTTGTGTCTCTTGTATCTTTAATACTAATACATTGTAGGATGAGGGAAAAGACAATAGTGAAGAGGAAGGGCAAGAGGATGAGGATGAAACTGAGAAGAAAGGAAAGGAGATGGGACTCCTATTAAGACAGCAAAAGCAAAGGGCAAGCATTGTAATGATAAGGAAGAAGACCTTGATTATTGAGGAGATTGATTATTTCGACTTAGATGATTTTCCTTTGAGCAATCCTATAAGGAGTTGGATTCTTATTTAGGGTACATAAGGGATATGGGACTTAGCTTTATTTTTTTACCTCTAACTTTTTTTTTTTTTTTTTTTTGTGATTGTTGCAACTTGCCCTGGTTTTTATTATACTTTTGGCTTGTTGAAGTAATAGTTGCACAAGTTATCATTGTTGAATTTATCAAGTTTTGCAGCTGAGCTTTATTATCTTTTGCTTACCTACCATAAAACTGGGGAAGTCCCTTTCTTTTTCTTCTTATATTTTTCTCCTTTGTGTGATTTTATGTAACATTGAGGACAATGCCAATATTAAGTGTGGGAGAGGAATTAAGAATTAACTAAGGTTTGCCATGCATCTTTGTTGCTTAACTAACCCTCACTTAAGCATTGTTTTATTTGGATTAAATTGTTTATGCTACTTATGGACAACCAAATTTATTGCACTTAGGAATTACATGATCAAATGTTGTAATCACTAAAAAGCAAGTAAAAATTAATGCAAATTTGGCCTAAATTTTGCAAATTTTCAGAAAGTTTATTACTCAAGGTTTTTTTTTTTCATACTTTACTAAAATTCAATGGTGAAATCTATGTAAAATAAAATTATTTGTGATTTGCACATTGAATTTAAGGTTGGAATTTGGTCAAGACAACTAGCTAGAGGTTAAGCAGATGTATTATTAAGTTAACTTTTAGTATACTCAATGAAAGCCTTGAGAACTTATAATTTCTAATGGATATTCAAGTGAAGTTGTTTCTTGGTGAATTTCCTAAAATAGAATACAATTAATTTGGAGTATTAAATTAAGCTAAATTAAATCAATTGAAAAGGAAGGACCTTCGTCCCTGAAAATAGGAAGGTTTGATCCCCAGTTGCAACAAACACACAAAAAAAAAGAAAGAAAAATAAAATATGAAAATTAGTTGATATGGGAATGCCTTTGTCCTTTAGAAAAGTAATGGTTTGATCCCCGTTGTCTATGTGATTGAAAAAAAAGCAAACAAATAAGAAAATGCTCAGTTGGTAGGAGCACGTTTTGGTATGTTAGAATAATAAAATTCGACCTCGGTGCCAATATTAAGTATTTCTAATAGGAACAACACTTCCACAAAAAGAAAACTCAAAAATAGGAGACAATCTAGGGGATGACGGATGGAAAATGCATACATTTTAAATAATTGTGTTTAGATAGGAAAGATTGGGGGGTACATACTTCTTAGTCTAGTGTAAAAAGTGCAATTGAGTCTCACTTAGTTAATCTTTTTTGTACTTGATTTTTATTTTGGAATCTTGGTTTAAATTTTGAGATTGAACTTTGGTTTACATGGATTAACTCTTGAATTCTACTATTTTCAAGTATCTTGAATACGATTGGCTATTGAGTATAAAATAAGTTATTTGACTTAAAATGCTAAATATTAAAGTTGATTCAAGATGGAGGTTTCAAGCTTAATTTGATCCAAGTGTAATTTCCAATCGGTGTGATTTTTTGTCTTTTTGAGCTTATTCTTTCTTATTCTCAATTTTATTCTTTGTTTGATTTTATTTGTTTGAGAACTAGCAAATGCTTAATCATGGGGGAATTTGAGAAACCTAATTTATAAGTGCTAAAATATAATTTATTTGGTCATTTTATTAATAATTATTACAAATTTAGTACTTAAAATCATTAAATTTTACTTTTAGGCCTTGAAGAGAGAGGTTTTATGAAAAGGAAGAGCTTTGTGCAAAAATATGAAGTATAGAAGCAGTTTGTACAAGACACAAGGAAGACGTTGCTATGTGCCCAAGTCATGTCAAGAAAAGCTCACTTGGAGAGCAAAACTAGAATTATAATGTGACATGGCGAGAAATATGACTTGCCTTAGTCGTGTTGCCGTCAAGACATGGCTATAAAAAGTTACATGGTAAGACACATGACTTTTCTATGTCATCTCATTCCTAGGTTCAATCACAAAAAGATATAGGCAAAACAACATCACCATGTCTAAGAAATGTCCTAAGACAAGATTAGACGACACAACTTGTCTCAAGTCATATCATTTTAATAGCAATAATATTTTAGGAAATGACTTAAAATTGGAAAGATTCCTCATTAGGCTTGAAGAACAAGACATTTTGGGATAAATTTAGGAAGTATCAAAGGCTTCAATCTCTACATTCAAGAACTTCAACAACTTTCCACTCTTGAGGATCTACTTTCCTAATTTGAATCCTTAGCTTGTCAAACAAGAACAAGATACTTTTCTATTGTTCGAAACCTCAACTTTCGTATTTTAGGTGAAGGAAGTTTCTTATTCTAAAGCTTGAAGAGCCTTTATATACAAAGAAGACCCCAAGGTAGCAAGAGAAGCCAATTAGTATGAATTTACTTTTATACTATTTAGGTTATTATAGTACAAGTTAATGTTGTGCTTGAATTCCAAATTGTAATTAGGAGTTACGCTTAATTCTATATCATTTTAGGTGATTTTATGTCTCCTATAAAGGAGTAGACTACTAGTTTTGATTTTGATGAACCTTAGGATGATTATGCAATTTTTTTCTTCATTGATTTTAATATATTGCTTGATTTCTTGAATCTAAGTGTGTTGTTCTTTATTATTTATCTTTAATTGATATTGCACAATATTGATTCTTGATTTGATGTTCATGCAAATTAATTAAAAAATTATTTGTATGACTAGATCTACATAATTGGAAGGAGTTGCACGCAATCTTAGAAATTGGAAGAAATAAATCTTCGGGATTAGCGTCAAATCTAATATGAGGATTCTAGATTGATGATGCTATTTTAGAGGTATTAACTAGAAAGAAATTTCGGTTAATTGAATTCAATAATCTTAAAAGAGATACAGAATTATATTAGGAATCTTTACCATTCAAAAGTATCAGTA